>LUCH01000339.1:115321-182835 GCA_013368495.1 Paragonimus heterotremus | reverse complement strand
TGACGGCTCGAAACCCAACCTCATCGATTGCTAAACACCTCATGACAACAGGTCATCAAGTTGACCCAGTTAACTCATTCGAAATATTGTTGCGCGATCGAAACCCGAAGTTGTTAGCTTTCTGTGAAGCGATGCTAATCCAAACTTACCAGCCGACGCTGTGTGCACAAAAGTGGTTGAGACAACCTATTGGGTTGCCATGGTCGTGATTACATAATAATTGGTGTTCTTGTAGTCGTGTCTAGTTTCTTGTTTGTCTTTATTTGTATGATGTATATAACTGGCATGTTTTACGTTTGCGACTGATGAGAGTAAATGAAATGCTAACATACTGCAACATTTCTTCTTTCTGCTCTGATGAAGTGGTTAAAGAGAACTCAGTGTTTCAATGTTCTGTAGATGTTCAGGCACTGTTCATAAATGTTCCGCTACACGAAGTGATTGACTATATTTGTGAGATCGTTGAAATGGTTCATATTTCGTTGCCACTTCCGACCGACTTGCTGAGGGAAACTTTGCTGCTGTGCACCAAGAGTGACAGTTTTCGTTTTCTTCAGCAGTCTTAACCATCAGATAGACGGAGTAGCCATGGGAAGTCCACTAGATCCAATCTTAGCAGACTTTTTCATGGTAGAAATTGAGCAACAACTACCTACGGAGATAGGAAATTTGTCATATTACAAGCGTTACGTCGACGACACATTAATATTCAGTCAATCTAAACAGGTGATAGGTAACCTGGCGCAACGTCTGAATAGTTGTCACCCTAACGTGAAGGTCACTTGTGAATTTGAGGTCAACAATTGTCTGTCATTTCTAGATACACTCATAAGTTGTCGAGAAGACAGCTCGGTCAGAAGAACTGTCTATTGAAAATTCACGTAATCCGGTCAATATTTAAACTTCAGCAGCAACATAAACCAACATTAGTGAATACGTTTTTTACACGAACAAAGAGAATTTGTACGCATGACAGTCTTGCAGAAGAACTAGATCTGATTACTTCTATCCTACAGTCAAGTGGTTACCCCAGAAGGTTCATAGATAGGCACAGTAGACAAAAAATACCATCCGAAGAGGTAGATGAAGAGAAGGTCTTTTAAGAATGATTAGATCATGCCTTGAACAACACAACGGTTGAGGAATTCGATTGAGTGAATTTTCAATGCTGCTGAACTCCGTGTAATCGCTCGGACTCAGAAGTTACCGGTGCCTTTAATCAAAGGAGATCAGCCTATCGGTGCCACTTCACACTGTATTTACCAATTTGTATGTAACTGCAGAGAAAGTTACACAGACAGAACAGAAAGACGCTTGAGCTTCAGAATGAAGGAAGATTTAGCTAAATGGGTGTAGAATTCCATGTTACCGGAGAACAGCACTGCTGCTGAAACAAGTAAATAGCCAGTTTCCCCAGCCGCTAGACAAATCCAGTCCACTGGTCACGTTATCGATCCAAATTGTGCATTTAAAGTCCTGTTACGTCACCCTAACCCAGGATTCTTACGGTTTGTCGAAGCAGTCGCAATCAACCGACTCAGGTCATGTCTTTGTGTTCAGAAACAACTGTTCGTGTATTTGACCTTTCCCTGGACTTGATGACCTCTCTTAACCCTCTTGCTGATTATCCATCCCTCTAGTTGTTTACTATTAAAAAAACGCACCCGTGTTATTGTAAATTTGATACCAGCGAGTCAATACGAAATGCTTGCGTCTACAAGTTTTTCTGTTCTAACTGCTTTGTTTAAACTGTTTAAAGGAACCAATTGTTCCGAATTCCTTAGTTTTCGCTTACCTCTTTTACCGATACGGATAGATGGTTATTTTCTGGACATACATGCTTCAAAAGACTCCGAAGGATAAATTAAAGTTTGTAAATCAAAAGGTCATTCGCCTGCGACGTGCGAATAAGATAGTTTGAATTCGGTATACAACAACACAGTACTGAGTGAGAAAAGCTGCTGCGAGATCTAATAAACCATGAAAAGGCTAAGTGAACTGAACACTGGTGCCAAAATACCGGTTGTCGACTTCGTAGAGCTTAACCGTAATTTTAACAGGATAACCAATAACTGCCTCTCAAATCCCATAGGGATTTTACTTACAGTGATTCTTCTGCTCCAAATGAGAGCTCAACTATTTTCAAATAACATATCCGGTTGAAATCTAGCCAGGCAAATAGACCTGACGGCCATTTCGCTGCTCACGTTCATAGTTGGTTATCCCCGTTTGTCCGGTGACTTACATTCTGTCATCGGTTGAAGAAACTCAAAAGCAGTCTACATATGTGTTTCGAAGCGCTGATAGAGAGATGTTATTTCAATTTCAACGACCAATTTACGCAGTTCGGTGCTGATGCCTTATCGTCACTCACCATTGGTTCTTGTGTTCTGTTGGACGCAATTCTCCTCCATTTCATTTTATTACATGTATACCAGTAAATAATGGCACATTTTTAATCAAATATACCAGCGATTTATTGTAAGGTAGTAAACATTCAACCAGGTTTTCTTCTTCCACCCTGCTGAGCAGTTTACCCTAGTTGGTAAGTTAGTTAGATTCTCACAGTTTGTCTCATAACATGTCCGAATACTCAACTTGGAAATATCCAAATATGTTGGCATTCTGTTTACGCTCATGAAGAGGGATCAATATTGAGAATCTTTCTAATGCTCGCTCCTTTCATGTAAATAATGAACCTTTACCTCGGTTGTTTTCTATCGATTAGTCGTGGGTTACTTTAAGTAACGATATTACATGGCCACTTTATGGTATTGCTATTTTCACTCAACTTTGCTTTTTCTCTCTATTCTCCACCAATTAGTTGGTTGTTTAATTAAGGCCTGTATGTTCCCCCATTGGGTGCATGGTTCACCTGTTGTTTCTTCTGGTTTGTTGTAAAATGACTCTTGGTACTTAGGTCAGATCCCTAAAAAACATCTATCCCGTTGCTGATTTTATTGCTTCTGATCACAGTATGCGAACAGTTTTCAGCAGAAATCTTATCTGACTCAACCCGCCTCCCGTATTCGGATCTCTCTATTTTTATATCTTTCACTAGATCCCTGTACAAACGTTCATTTGCGCTTACTCGGTCTTCTACTATTTCCCTATTTAGCTCAACTTCTAAATAAATCCAACATTCTGACAGCTGGAAATCAAAATCGATAGGTTTTTCCTAATTAATACCGACTTGTCCTTGAGTTCCACGGTTGAATTCAATGGTTTGTGACCTAGGCACACATATGTAAATACCTTGACCTCTTGCGATGTAAAAAAATATTCATTTGCACATGTCCGGTCCAACTGTCCCTCAGTTATTGCCTGTTTACTTCTACATAAACCCAACATTCTCATTCCTGAAGCAACCTCAAAAACCAAAGCAGTAGACTTTTTCGTAGTTGATACCGATTATGGTCGTCCACCAACTTAACCACGAGGTTCATATTTATAATTAGCATTCTCATTTGGGCGCATTTATTCAATTGTCTTCTATTCACTAAAGATGTGAGAATACAGAAGGTGAAAATCCACCTATCGGGGGTACACAAATTACACTATTGACTTGACAAGACTTGATTATCTCCCACACACGATTCATAGTATATGTCATTTTCTAATACGTAAAACAAAATTCATTCCGGAGTGGTGAATCATAATCGCTGCGGGTCTCAACCATATGGACTGCTTAATCCAACGTGAATTGTCAAGCTTCGAAAACGACAGCGCGACCTTCAATCTTACTGAGTACTTCCTAGCATTGTTCACAAGGAATCGCATGCGAAATTGTGGGATTTCAGTCCAAACTTCTTGTACAGTTTCTATAAGCAGGTTGTTATAACAGGGACACAGTTTTCGTTTATTCCGCACCATTTCCGACCGCTTCCAATGACAGTTGAATATCGCTTTCATGGCTTCATCCTTGTGACTGAAAACGCTGTACAAATGCGGTGTTTGACGGTAGAGCTCTTATTCCTTGAACCGACGTCATGAGATGACCGTCTGACAAGTGCCGTCAACATAACCAGTGTCATAGGGAAAGCGCACTGCGCAGCATTCAGTAGACAAAAAAGTGAGCTTTTGGGTATAAAAGAGTAAATATATTGCTTACCATTCATAAAATTCAATCCCCAGTTTCTATGTGAGCTGAGGCAGTCTCATACGTTCAGTGCCGACTCCATTCTCAAGTACACCTTGTATTTCGTATTGAAAGTTAATGAGTTGACTTTACCCCGGCAGATGAAACAATCGACGGCCTCAAAACTTAAGCAGAAAGCGAGATTAGAGCCCATTGCTTACCCGTATGATGTGTGATCCAGTGGTTCAGCGATACGAGCAGTATAAATGTTTTTCAGTCAGTTTGCACTGAATTTCGGGGACCTTTTCAATCAATTTGCGTACTTATAAACATTTATAAGTGCAGTGGAGTTGAGCGATCGTATTATACTACTCATGCCACGGCTGTTCAGTAGCAGGTTCAGAGCATATATTTTGACATCGTACAAGCCACAGGAAGAATGCAGGAAGGATAATCAAATTGCAGCATCGCTCATAATGGTCCCTGCTACTTAATGGAACTGAGTATTGACGTATGTGGCAGCCGAGACTGCCTAAGATGGAATACCGCGTGCAAACGAGTGGTTTTGTGTCTAGTTTTGTTTAAATGCTTAACCCATGTATTGCTTTGCCGAATAATCAACTCTTGTGCCATCCGCGTTCTTGGATCACAACATAAGTAGTCGAAGTTTCCCAACAAAACTGTTTCATAGTCCTTACGACATCGATAATGTTTTGCTTGTCCGACCAATCGTTGTTCAGTTGGTGACTAGATTACTATGCACTATGACAACTGGGTCATTACCGCTGCTTGAACAGAGTGTTCACTGAATGTTCACATTTGTGTTGATTGATGTTATAATACACTTTTCCCCCAACTCTGGAACACGTCGTGTTTTGTATCATTCAACTGGTGCCAGCAAGGCTATCATATATGAACAGCGATATGAATAATATAATTTGGCAAGAAATATAGTTTGAATAATTTGGAGAATATAAGAATCACTGCTTGCAGTCCACAGTGTTTCTTGTTAGGTTTCTCGTTTACTTGCTTCTCATTTGCTATATCGAATCGGCAGGAGGATTTCATTGGTTTGGTAGGAGTTTGGCTAATCAAGCTATCTTCATTTGTTGATTGCGCGTTCCCCCTACCCATAACCTGTACTCCGTTGACTAAATGCCTGGTGTCAGATCAGTACAACGATCATTTGTTGATATTCCAACTTGCGGTTGGCTATCGTTCTCTAACAAAGTGGGCTTAGTGTAAACGAACACCTTGCACTGATTCGTTGACCTTACTATCAAACCTGCGCGCACTGGTTATACCATTATGCAACTGTATACAATCCCCAAAAGTTTCCCTCTTTTCAATTCCTTTCTCCGTAGGTATCTCGTTTCATGTTTGAGGGTCGTGAAATCAAACTGGTTCCCACTTGTGCAGCGTTCATCACTATGAATCCTGGCTACGCTGGTCGAACGGAATTGCCGGACAATTTAAAATCACTTTTCCGTCCTATCTCTATGATGGTACCTGATTATCGTAAGCAATTTAGTTTACTTGGAATATGAATTTCTAGCCCCACAAAAAGTTTTATTTCTCGAATGGGAGTTTTACTTGACAGGAGATTGCAATATTTTTCATTGGGATTGATTTTGGTTTATTTTAAAAGTGTACATGTGTGTAACGCTGTCGTAGATGACACTGTTGCTCATAGCCCTACATACAGATTTTTCTGGCTTACAACATTGGAGTTCGGAGTTCCCTTTAACAAAAATAGGGGTAGAAAACACCTATCTTGTCAAAAAAATAACTTGTTCTGCTCCATATGTGGTTACACCCAACCCCCTCCATATCCGGTTATGTATCCATAGGATCAGGAATGGGGAAATGGTGGTCTTTAAACCACATTTTTGTCAAGTCGACTGAACAAACAGTGACAGCTCCTAACTTTATTCAACGTGGCTATCTGGTTTTCTTCATTGGTGTTCTCTTCATTGTTTGTCCACCTTCTGTTTCTGTCTAACTACCGCGAGTTTTTAAACATAACACATGATGTTGCATACGTACAACTTGGAAATCTGCAAAAGCTTAAACATCAGCAAGCTCCCTCCATGTTATCAGAACAGCCATTTACTTTTTACACGAATACTGATCCACTGGGTGAACTTTATTCTGGTTTTTATGATACAGTCATTTTTGCTACGGTTTAACTGGATGTGGAAATCTTGGTAAGAAGATTCAACTGTTGATTATATATCCACATGACACACCATCAATACACTCATACACTTTAGCATGAGGTGCTGTCTACCAATTGACGGAGGCCACCCAAGGATTGAAACCAAAACTAAACCACTGTTGGAAAATTTGTCTATTTGAGTAGTTGCTGTGTTCTAGAAAGTGTTGAAAGACGCTTTCGTTAATTCCATCATCTGAAGTATCGAGGATGTTAGACTCATTAGAAGAGACTCAACTGCAAAATATCTGGACAATTAACCAGCAGCAGAAACAGCATGGCGAAACGCGGACAGTGCTATACAAGCTGAGCTACACAGTCACATCAAAAAGTCATAAGTTTTGCATTTGGACTCGGTTGCCCACTCAATTCACTGTTTCATAGAATACATTACCGAAGTCCAGATATTTTACACTTTAAATTCATCCCATCTACCACACTACTCACGAGTAGACCATCACAAATTGTCAGAAGATACACCACTTAAGATGCAGTGAACCCGCGTACCAGATATTCTTTGATTGTAAGTTATTGGTTTTTGATGCTTTGAGAACCAGTCAGTTGATCTAGTCGGTAGTGCGATCAGAATATACAGTCGGAATGGATGTTCCTCAGATGACACTTTGGTTGGCACGACGTTGCAGTGAGTAACTTCAAACAACTTTGTTTTTCATTCATCCCATGACTAGTTTCATTTACTATCTATTGCCTATATTCCTTGAGTAGTTGGATATTGTCTGTTGCTCCGACCATTTTATCCAAGCTTATGACACAATTACAGTTCATGCACCGACCTGCTAAATCAGTCATTAGGCCCTTGGGAGTCTCTTACCATCCACAAGATTATTTGGAAATTCACAGAATAGATGGGTTTGAGAGATTATATGTAAATCTGAATCCGGAAAGAAAAGATATAGGTTTCTAGTGGAAAGAATGTGAGTGGAAAACGTCAGAGGGAAGTGAGCAGAAGTCAACGCACACCAACCTAGTACACATAACGCAGACAGAATCTGAACATGGATGGCAGGTGAAAAGTCGAGTATGTCCTCATTAAGCCACGCTGATTCTGCAGGCCTTAGTGCCAATTGGATGTCCTGAACTAGTATATCAATTTCCCGTTCGAATTCGACTGCTAATGACGTTGTTACGGCATACCTTTATAAATGGCTTCAGATTGGACTTATCTGAAAACGGAAATTGTTTTGTTCGCAAGTCCGTGTGTAGATTTTGTGTTCCAGCTTCAACGAATTATCCTTGAGATGACTATTCAGTCCATGCAAAAAACTTATTACCAAAAAGATATGAGATTGATAGTACATCTTATATGGCAATAACAAGTCTTTTATGACATACCGGTAGTGAATTAAAGACCGTCTCGTTCTACGCAACCAACCTTGATAAGATAATGAACAAAGCTTCACCAATGAACCATAGTAGTTCCTTAAACTGATTATGTTTCATACAAACCAGTGTGCATTAATGCTTTTCATTGTCAGGTCTTATCGCTGAGGTTATTCTCTACTCGGAAGGTTTTGAGTCCTCTAAAACGCTAGCACTGAAAATGACACAAATGTACAAACTATGCAGCGAACAACTATCGCAACAGGATCACTACGATTTCGGGATGCGAGCACTCAAATCTGTTCTAGTCATGGCTGGCTCCTTGAAACGTCAGAATCCGGACAAACCGGAAGACGTTGTCCTCATTCGAGCTCTCCGAGATAGCAATCTGCCCAAATTTTTAAAACAGGACGCCACACTATTTACTGTGAGTTCAGAGTTGTTTGACGATTATTGATTCGGCGTAACGACAGAATACACATACTATATAACATTTATCTTCAACTTCTTCTAATAGGCTATCCTGCAAGATCTGTTTCCTGGTGTCAGTCTACCCGAACATGATTACGGTAGATTTCTAGCAGAAATTCACAACGCCCTAACTGATATGGGGCTGCAAATTGTACCAGAACAAGTGACCAAAGTGACTCAGTTCTATGAAACTCTATTGGTTCGACACGGTGTCATGTTAGTCGGACCGACTGGAGGTGGCAAGACCACGGTCTATCGAGTACTGATCAAAGTACTGACCAATCTGCACGAGGCCGGACTGTCTAGTGAAGTCCCTGAGTATCAACCCGTGAAGACGTACGTGTTGAATCCGAAAGCAATCACTATGG
Organism: Paragonimus heterotremus; assembly: GCA_013368495.1. NCBI lineage: Eukaryota > Metazoa > Platyhelminthes > Trematoda > Plagiorchiida > Troglotrematidae > Paragonimus > Paragonimus heterotremus. The sequence continues at coordinate 174,362 of LUCH01000339.1, read as the reverse complement.
GTGAACTGTACGGCGAAGTCAACAAATTAACTCTGGAATGGCATGACGGATTGCTGGCTTGTATTGTGAGACGAACGTGTGTGGTGAGTTTGGGTGTTTATACCAGCTGTGGGTAGTATTTGTCAGTCTGTATTTACTTACTTATTCATTTCAGACGCGTAATCCAGGATTTTGATTGTCGCCATTCCAACAATACTCATTCGTGTTCTAAGCTTCGTGTATACATGTGCTGTAGCCGTCGTCTCGCCCTCTCACGCGGCTCATCACGTGACATGCCTGAGACTAAGTGACGCTCACTGTCCCAACTTGGACATGCACACCCACACATCCATCGGCCTGAAAACCTTCTTTCACGTCGGAACGCACGCACGCACGCATGCGCACGCGGTCACCCCCTGCACACTCAGCCAATTGGGACGCTCCAACTGGGTGTGATTCAGTGCGGTCAACACTCAGGCACGCGTGACGCGGTTGGACCCGGATCGGAACGATGAAGAACACAACTGAACAGGACAGGACACGGTCCGGACGAGCGCCACTGTATTAAGCTTTTACACCGATCCATCAATAAAGATCCAAACTATTTGATTTAACCTTCTCATTGACTATCGTTGAGATATCGTTATTTGTTAGTGGGTACTCAAGCTATCACGGTTAAGAGTTCCACTACAGTACTTTACGGTTGGTCAACTGCGAAGTGGACTACTTGACTCATGTTTCCCTTTTTGTTTTGAGGTCTCAACCAATGCGCATTCTTGTTCCGCTAAAAGATGGACCCCTGTCCGCCTGCTAATGAGGTAGTTGTACTAATTATTCTTCCTATGCTAGACAAGAACGGCTTATCAGATCCGAACGTTCAGCCCCATTCGTTAGTGGACAATACACAGTTGATCTTATTGTCTTGATATGAAGTCTGATAATTGTCCTGTTATCTCACTACCATTATTACCACCATTATTGTACAGCGTTTGCAGTAATAAACAGAAAAGTATGAAATCATATCGAAGATACCCTATTCCGTTTAGTGCAAGGATCGAACTTTCGATTCAATGTCACACGTTCTCCTATACACGAACTGGTTCAAGTTATTTGGATTACTTAACAGTATGAGGGGAAGACAATGTTTTGAAACGAAGTTCACAGTTTTGTAGTGTTTTGTACATATGGGAAACCTGGAAAGAGTTAGTTCTGTTTAAATGTTGAGTGATGAAGCGGCTAAGAATTCAGAGCGGTTTGACGTCACACAATTCACGTCCGAACTCCTGGTTTGGACTGAAACTTTAGAAGATGAGACTGTGGACTCTTAGTTATCGGACAGAAACCTTATCGGTGAACACAGTATAGTCGATGGTAAGAGTTTAATTCTTTTTCAAACGGGTTCAGCGTGTCATTCACTACGTGTCAACATATTAGTGATACTGTAGATAAGTAGTTTATATATGAAAACTGTACAGAGTATGTATTTAACTTGAACATTACTCATATGTGATTACAGTGTCCTCATTCCCATAAAGTTTTCAATAGGCCCCTTCTGATAAGAATTACCATACTTGAGTTCCACTCCTATTAGTGCATATCATTAACATGCCTAGGGTTTGAACTCTGACTGCGCCCTCATGAGACAAATGTGTCAGTCACTGTTTCGTTAACCTCAAATTAGGCCTGTATGGATTATCATGTCGTAACGCCCAGTCACCTTCACTTTTGAGTACTGTTCAGATCGTCTAGAGGAGAAGCCAACAGTCAGCAACAATTGATGACGATCAGGAATTCTCAGTTAAGTTGACATCACAAAATTCTTTCCAGTTGCTGAACAGTGTACCGGTTACTGGTAAGAAGTAGAAAATTTAACTTGTATAAAGCCGAAAGGCTGGCTATCCGTTAAGTTCAGCCCTGTTACACGTTGCATTATGGGATTAAGTGATTCTTTTGATTGTTCGTCATTTCGGTGCACTCTAAGTTGTATATTCGCCTGCAAATACTATACAGGATCAAACAGAGGACCACCAATGGGTGATCTGCGACGGTCCGGTGGATGCGTTGTGGATTGAGAACATGAACACAGTGTTGGATGACAATAAAATGTTGTGTCTGGCCAACTCGGAACGCATTAAACTCACAAATTATGTGCACATGTTGTTTGAAGTGCAAGATTTGGCTGTAGCTTCGCCGGCCACGGTGAGTCGCTGTGGAATGGTGTTCGTGGACTCAGAAGAGCTCGGATGGATGCCTTATGTGAAGGTCAGTGTTGTCGTTGATAGTCGGCTCATCACATTGACATCTTTTGCTAAGTCTGTTTGAATTGGTACTATATTAACCATTACAAATAGAGCATCATAAGTACTTAAAGCGATTTTGGTTTGAAGGTAGATTGCAAGTAAAGCACCTATAGAGAAAGATGATTATGTAGCGACGTTAACTTGTCATCCTATCAGTTGAGACCATTGTTAAGCTTACCTCCATGGATAACTATATAAGGTTTGATTGGTTGGCCAAAACCCGGGTGGTATTCGATAGCTTTCGCAACATTTGAGGCCGACGTGAAATCACTTCTTCGGTGCTGTGCTCTGAGTCTCCATATGCAGTGGTTGTCAAAGTCTGTTTTGAACCATTCTTTTATTTACGCACTGGATATATGGGACGTGGTAATCGCTAATGAGCTTGGGGGGTGAACGATTGACTCAACTCAATCGTTCAGTTGTTTGTTGTATGTGTGTGTGTGTGTGTGTTAAAAAGGTTAGCCTTTATTGCTCGTGCAGATACTGCAAATTACAGGCGATCGGTTATTCTGGCGCCACAACAAAGTCAATAGGTTGCGATCGATTGGTTAACTTGGAGCAACGTCTATGATGCAAAGACTGCCACCCTCTGTTGAAAACCTCTCATAGTTTATTAAGAAAGAAACTGTTGACTTAAAGTGTGGTAATCCTAGTTGATAGATGAGATTCAGAACTATCCGGTTCTTACTATAGGGTCCCATTGTTTAAGCAACGTGTCTGTCAAACAGTGAATGACCTGGACAAGCTAAACATGCAAATGAGTAATCCTGAACACTGTTTTGAATTGAACATATCAGATGGTATACATAATGCTTCTTGATGCTCATTCTCAAATCTATACTCCGCAACCTCCTCCCGGTCCGATTCAAATTGAGACTATCTTCATTTGATGAATCCATACATGGACGAAACCACTTGCAGAGTGTGAGTTGAAGAATGGGTATCAAAATATTTTGATACGTTCCAGCCGTATGCAATACAATTTGAGGTGGATCGTATCTATCCACACATCACGTGTTGATATCAGCTAGCACTTGAAGAAATCGTGTATTCCAGCGGATCAGACAAGACGATTTAGGACGTGATTCACTAACACAAAATAACCATGATTTAAACATATTCAATAACATTTGAGATCAGGTAATGGTTAACATGGTCGTAGAGGAAACCTATCTGACTTTAAGCTATCAACCTTGTTTTTTGTAGCTTCTGTAATCACCATCACCATTATTATAATAAAGGACGATACCTCAGTGGTTTGCGCCAGTCTTTACCGACCATAGAATTTAGAAAAAAAGGAGGCCTTAGTTAATGTTAGGGGAAAAGGAAGCAATCTAACTACTAAATATAAATGTATCTACGCTTAAAACATTCGACATCACAGTTTCCTCACGTTTCAAACAAGCAGCCAAGTTATGAATGAATCATCAGCAAGACAGCTTCATTGCGGCTTCCACTGCCCCGCGTCACTAAATGCACTTTGTGGACAACTCGATTAAACAACATCATTGAGCCCGGTCATCCATCTCATTACGTATAATCTCTAGTCCATCTCGTACCTTACACCAGTCGGCCGCAGCATCAGCAAAGATTGTTTGATGTGGCAGACGAACAGCTGGCACCCTTATTACATGTCCTAACGATCTAGATCCGTGTAAACGTAGAGACCGAACAGAACAACTCGCTTGGCAATCACTGGCACTCAGAGTTGTTAGTGTGTTCGGTGTGGCGCTTCTTTGGCAGAAAATAATTGGGCAATTTCTTTTATACACCTCTCGCTTGAATAAAAATTCGCCGACACCATTAAGTGGCCTGTCAGGTTTATTTTTGTTCAGACATGTCACACTTATTCGTAATGTTTAAAGGAGTTACTCAACTTCGTCTGAACAGAGAGTGACTACCAGCGCATGCTGGTTCACGTAGCCAGATGATGCGCTTGTGCCACTAACGTCCAAACATTCAAACGTCATGCAAAACGGATCAAACTAGTAATAATCCTGGGCTCCGCCTGCATTTTAACACATACTGTAGGATATGCGTAAAGACGAAGTTGAGAGAAGAATACTACCCGTAACCTGTACAGTACGTAGCACGGTGATAGTCCTCGTGTTCCGCTTGCTCTTCACTTGCACACAAAGTGCATGTGCACGATTCTGAAACGGAAACAAGAAATGCACCATCACTCACAGTTCAGATTCAATTAGCACACTGACCTAGTTTCAGGTAGCTCTTACAAAACATCCTGGTCATTTTGACTGCCCTAAACATTAGTGTACTACTATCACCATTGTACAGGGATAGACTGTTGTTCTAGATTGTCCTATACGATCACAACGACATGTTGATTTTGGTGTGCACTCCTCGGCCAGTCAGCATATGTCGCAATCCGAATGTAACACGTAGGTCATAACATGGTGGCTGTTAAATCAACAGAAACCCGGATTATGCGTTCTAGTAGCCTAGTCTTACGCACGGTCTGGACTGGATATATATATATATATATATATATATATATATATATATATTGCAATGGTCAGGGGACATAAGATTATACGCAAGTGTATATAATGACATCGTACATGGTTTTATAAGTGCAATAATAAACAGTTTAAGTGAACAGTAACTTACGGCGGGGTTTAAAAACGCAAAAAACATTGCAGCAAAAACGTGATAAATCGTCCAATTAATTCGGGCGATAAGATAGGTAGCGCGTTGCTGTTACTCGGATAGACAAACATGGTACACTGCGGTAGGAAACGGAATATGAGCAATAACGTGAGATACGTTTCAGCTGTTTACGACCGAAACAGAGTTTATGGAAATCAAATAAATGTTAGCGTATCAAGCAACATACAGTCGCGAGTAAGAACGGATAAGAGAAACCGAGGGCCACGTTTAAATTCGGGGATAAAAGCATACTACTGTAAACACATAAGTAGGGCAAATGCTAAATGTGAAATTGAACTTCACAGTGGCACTACCCTTTCGTCAAATGGGGAATTCGGCCGCAAGGTTCAGGAGACAGGAGCGATGAAAACTTCTGATCAATGGTAACTGACAACTCCGTATACATTTCTTTTCCAAATGACAATATAAACGCCCAAAAGTTTTGTAAGTCGGTTAGTGTGACTATCCGATTTTTTAATTTCCAATGTTTTCTGCTATGGTTGATTACCTGTTTCCCTGCTGCATACAGACCTGGATGGCTGGAATACAAGAACGACTAACAAAGCCGGTGGCGGATTATTTACTCAACCTATTCTCAGTCTACGTGGAGCCGTGTTTGAACTTTGTCATGACCCAGTGTACACCCATTATACCTCAGGTGAGCCTTTTACACAGACCATATTTGGTACTTTTGACATACAAAATGTATTCTGCCCATATGCTTTCAACAGCGTCATATACAATTCACTCGCCCGTTTGCAATTGTGAGATATGTTTATCTGGTTCGCTTGTATTATCACTCTGATGAATTTGAAACTTATTCTGAGGCCATTATCTTTAGATGATCATGAGATGTGCGCTAGTCTAATCTGACTCACGCAGGCAAACAGCAGACATTTTAATTGGACCTGTCATTCACATTTGGGAACTACTGTGCTTGCATTTCTTCTGAGCTGGAATTAATAAGCCATTTAAGATTGGCCTGTAAACAAGTCGGTAACCACCACGGGGGATCACGAGGTTTAGGGTTTCGTTAGAGACTTTTACAAGACAGTTATTATCAGCCAAGGAATTAACAACTACTGGGCCTCACGAACACCGCACACATCGGGGACTATAATCTACGTTCTGTGAATAAGTGGTGAAATATTAGTCCAGGCATTTATCCACTAGACAGGACAGCCGCCGTAACGGGGTTGCAGTGGAGTATGTTCTTTGATCGCTGAATTTCCTCGACATACGTGGTAATGTCGTGACCTAACGGGGTCAAAATTAGTCCTCATTACTTCATTGATGTTGGGACCAACTTCTCAAAAAATAGCACAGTCGAGTTTTCTTCACCAAGTCGGAAGAAAAAAGTGCAGAACATCTGACCAAAATCGATTCTGATGGAGTGAAATATATTGTGCGCCGTATGGTGCTATTTACATGAATCGAACGATCAATAAGACAGCGATAACATTCTGGTATCTAAGTTTGTGGTCACCTGATTTCAATTGTGGTCACCTGACTTCAAATGTCCATACAGCAGCTGCACTAGAATAGAGTCATCACCCATGCGACGTAAGTTCCCCGAGGGACCGAAGTTGGACGAAAAGGCGTTCAATAAAGCGCAATCTTTATTGTCCCACTCGCTGGCTGCCCTGCCGCGCGCGCGCTCACAATTATGAGTAAGAATTCCGGTCCACATAAACCCCCGCTTTCCGCTCACACGTTTTGTGCACATCTGCCCGGTTTATGTGTGTGATCAGCGCCTTCTATCTGGGGGTTTTCTGCCTACCATTCTTCATCCGTTGGGCGACGGCCCGTCCGGTTAACCGTGTTGTCCGTAATCTATCCAATGTAAGTTTCCATTGTATTCTGCCATCGTGTCGAGATATTCCTCTGAGTGTGGGGACGACCGCGTCCCCGATCTCGTCGTCCATCCTATTTTGCCTGCCACGTCTTGTCCGCTGGTCCGATCTCGATGACCGATTACTCATCAGGTCACCCATGCTGTCCCCAATCCGCTTGCTGTGGGCTTTTGGACGTAACTCCCAGCCCCCCTTTCCGCATTAAAGTATTCCACCGGGAGTTGGAATACTCACCTCTCCGGATTGATAATCCACCACACATCCACCTGGGTTTAGTCCGTATCATCGATGTTTGTCATCTCACATAACCAGAAATTATCTTTTCTTTCTCGTAATTATATGTGACGTACAACGTTCAAACCATGTGCTGTAGACATTTGAGTAAGAAAAAGATGTGATATATCAGAACACCGTAGACTACGTAACGTTTGTAGAATGACAGATTCGCTATGTCTCCGGCTAACTTTTGTTCAAGCTTTAACATGAAAAAGTTAGCTAAAATCGGCCCTAATGGACTTCCCATGGCTACCCCCATCTACTTGGCGGCAGCGTCGATCAAGAAAACGGAAGCTGGCGTTTTCAGTGCATAACATCATGACTTCCCTCAGAATATCGCTAGGCAGAGGTGAGGTAATGTGTCTCGTTTCAACGAGCTCACAAATATAATCAATTGTCTCATGTAATGGGATATTCGTGAACAGTTACTGAAAGTCTATGGAACACATCAACTCATTAGCAAAATTGATGTTATCCAAGTCACTGATCAGTTCGAAAGACTGTTTAATAGAATATGCCTGGAGCTTTTGTTTTAATGGAGTTAAGATGGTGACTAGCCAGTGTGCCAGTTTATGGTACGGAGGATTTGTCATTACCAGGATAGGCCTAAGAGGCATTCCGGATTTGTGTGTTTTATGGAGGCCGTAGAACTGAGGTGTCAACGAGGATGTGATCGAAGATGGCCGTCGTGCGCTCGATTGCCTGCCAAATCCGGATGTGCGCGTTCAGATTGTGACGCTTTACTGATCGATGCGTCGCTTCTGCGAAGTTGTTGTCACGTCGGCCAAACGTAGGTACCTTCGGGTTGCGACAGTTGGTCCACTTGTGTGATCTACTAATGAGCCTAGTCATCAGGTACCCATTATAGAACGAAGAATCGGCGTTCCACGTGATAGCCAACGCTGCAGCGTATCTCCACCGGTTACGCGTGAGCATGGCTACTGCAAACCACTTGTTCGCGATCAGATTGGAGGTCCGACCGCGCACGTTCTCCATGATGTGCACTCGGCACAGAAGTTGGTGGACATGCGGAAGCTCTTGTGCAATCGCCGCTTGTATGGCTGCACTGTCGTCCATGATCACTATATGCGTCTCCACCGGTCCAACGAAAAGCAGGAATTGTCAAAGAAACGTGGAAATCGTTACCGTCGTTTCGTTTGCAAGCCAGCCGAAGCACACCGGTAAACCTATTCCACAAGAATCTACAACTACTAGAACGAACAACCTGTAACGTTCCTTACAACTCTTATATGTGGCATCAATCCCGATAACCTCCGGGTAACGCCGACATAATTCTATCTGTTCATTATTCATGAACATAAAATGGGTCAATCGGTTTTCATTATCTACATCAAAGAAGCACTTACCAGTTATGTTCAGCTGAGCGTGCAAACGACCAAGGTAATCAATTGTGTTTATCTTTGCATATAAACGTGCACAAAGGTTGCACACATCCTTCGTTGTTGTCTTCTTATCAAAGTGATTGCAGATATACTGAGTGATGTTGAATGATACCGTGCCGTTGTGTAACCACGTTCGAATCTCGGCGATTTCTTCTTCCGTGAGGCGACGTCTTGAAACTTCTTACTGCGCTGCAATTACGTCACACGGATGATTGTGTAACATGAAGAATTTGGTGACGCGGAATTCTCCGTTGATGTTTCGGTTGACGTTGAAATAGGCGGGACATTCCGTTTGTCCAGTGGCCCTCTCTCGTAAACCGCAAGAGGAGCGCAATACATTAAACCTACGGACGCATGCGTACACGCGTCTCTTATGACCACCGAACTCAGGTTCGGTTGATCGGATGCTATATGAAGAGCCGGACTGAACTTCGAAATGTTTCAATTCGGCTCCAACCGCATCCAAGTTTGGGAAGTGCCGTGGAGACACGACACTACCAAAATGCTCCTGAAACGAGATAGATAGATCAATGGTATTTGAGCACATGTTAACAGTACGGGAGAAGCCATCCTTCTGACGTATGCTGCACATTTGTTACGAGTGCGAACCAATGACGACTAGCACACTTCGGATACACATGATTGGTCGACAGGGTGCACAGGGTTGACGGGATGGGGTAGAGAGGAAACCATGTCACACGAAGGGGGGTATACCATATAGGGGAAACTAACCTTGTTGCTGTAGGGTGTCGCGATGGGCGACGGACACAAAGAGAATCACATGAGAGTCATATGTGGCAATCAGGGAGTCAGAACAAATCACATTACAGTGGGCGTCAGAAGGCAACGCGAGAAAAACACTGTCCACATAGCGCACAGGTGTTCAACCGCACACCTGCAACCTGATTGGCTGAGTGGGACCATACCACCACCCACGACCCTACCATCCGAGCCGGGCCGGTCGATCGATGTGGCGTGACGCGTCCTGGCATCATCATCATCATCATCACAGCCATGAGCCTGACCAAAAGGTACTGTGGCTCGGGCCGCCGCTCAACTCAACAGTGACGTGGAATATCCTAGAAGAAAAAGTTACTAAGAAGGTTGAGAATTAATAAAAGAAGACTAGGCGGAAGAACTAGAAATGGTATGGATACAGGTACGCCATTGGCTGCGACACATCGCCATCTCGGATAGCGTCTCTAACCAGCGGTTTGGGTGATCACGAGGACCCCATCCAGGCAGGCGACACCTACCCAATTTGCTCAATGGAGCAGTCAAGGTCTTCATACTTCGTGACCACGTTGTTGCTTGACCACCACGCGGTTTTACCCAATTGTTGGTGGTCTCCGTATATAATGCCCGATACGGTAAACGCTCAGCTGGCATACGGAGGACATGACCCAACCATCTCAAGCTGTGCAACGTAATTAGTTGACCAATTGATCTCGCATCCCGAGCGTTCCGGAATACGCGCCGGCGAACGGCCACATTGCTCACGCAATCAGTCCACTTAATATGGGCCAATTGGCGGAGACAACGATGGTCAAACACAGCAAGTTTGTTGATATCTTCTTTGTGAACAGGCCACGTTTCCGAACCATAAAGCAAAATGGAGCGCACACAGGCATTATATACCCTTCCTTTCAGTGACAGCCGGACGTCTTTTCGACGCCACAGATGATGCAGTTTGGCAAAGGCAACTCGTGCCTTTGCTATCCTCGCTGATATCTCATCAGCAATATTACAGGCTGACGAGATAGTGCTACCCAAATATGTGAAACTGTTCACAGTCTCAAGCGGATTACCTGCAATAAAGAAAGTAGGAATGGAAATGCCCCAGTCTTGAAGCAGTCTCGTTAAGAGATGCGCCTCCTAACAGATAACATCAATCTTGCTAATGAGTTGATGTGTTCCATAGACTTTCAGTAACTGTTCACGAATATCCCATTACATGAGACAATTGATTATATTTGTGAGCTCTTTGAAACGAGACACATTACCTCACATCTGCCTAGCGATATTCTGAGGGAAGTCATAGTGTTATGCGCTGAAAACGCCAGCTTCCGTTTTCTTGATCGACGCTGCCGCCAAGTAGATGGGGGTAGCCATGGGAAGTCCATTAGGGCCGATTTTAGCTAACTTTTTCATGTTAAAGCTTGAACAAAAGTTAGCCGGAGACATAGCGAATCTGTCATACTACAAACACTACGTTGGTGATACACTAGTTTTCAGTCGGTCCAAACAGGCAGTAGATAACCTAGTGCAGCGCTTAAATAGTTGTCATCCCAATTTGAAGGTAACGTGTGAATTTCATACTGATAATCGTTTGTCGTTTTGGACATACTCATAAGTCGCCGGGAAGATGGCCCTATCAAAAGAGGTGTCTATAGTAAATCCACGTGGTCCGGTCAAGACCTAAACTTTAGTAGTTTCACACCGGTCCATCGAAAGCGCGCACTAGTCAATACACTATTCACACACGCAAGACGAATTTGTACACAAGATAGTCTTGTAGAAGAATTAGAGTTGGTCACTACGGTACTACAATCGAATGGTTACCCAAAAAGGTTCATAGAAAAGCACAGTAGGTCGAAACCGCCATCCGAACCGGTGGTCACTGTAAGAAAAAAGGTTTATACAGAATTGGCTTTTTAAAAACGATTACGGTATGCACCAAACGACGCAAAGATTGATTAATTCGATTAAACGAACATTCAACGCAGCCGAACTTTGTGTACTAGCTCGAACCCAGAAACTGCCTGTGCCTTCAGTCAGAGGAGATCAACCTGTTGATGTCACCTCACACTGTATCTACCAATTTACATGTAACTGCAAAGGAAGTTACATAGGCAGAACCGAGTAGTGCTTGGTTTCCAGAGTGAAGGAACATTTGCTTAAATGGGTACAAAACTCAGTATTACCAAACAGCGGCAATGTTGTCGAAACACGTAAACAACCAGTGTCCGCGGTCGTAAGACGCATCCTGACCACTGGTCAAGTCATCGATCCGGCTTGTGCATTCATAATCTTATTACGTCATCCGTGTGTTCAGCCACAATTGTTCGTGAGTTTGACCCTGCCCTGGACTTAGTGACCTTTCCTAACCCACCAATCGACTATCCATCTCACCCACCCCGAACTGTGCGATACAAACATTGCTTCGGAGAAGGTAAGCAACTTCGGATTCCGATGACACAACAATACTTGAAACGGATTGGCGGGGTCAACAGTATGACCTGTTTCCATGATGTGCTTTGGTATGAATGAGGTTGGATTTCGTCTCACTCGCTCTGTTGTCATTGCCTGTTGCGTCATGGGGCTCACCAACCACTTAGGCATATGTTCAGCTATTCTTTGGCGAAGGCACCGATCTGTTCTACCGATATAGACGTCACCACAACTGGAAATGCGCTGATAGATTACATGTGAGACAGAACATTTCGGTAGGACACGATTATGGATAAGCTGAGCGACACTCCTAGTTGTGAGTAGCAACCGCAATTCAGCCGCAGGGTATCTACAAGTTAGGGGAGACCGTAATGTTTGACTTACATCAGTTGTGATATGATCGCCTTTGAAAGGACGGTTCCGAAAGACCTGCATCTTAGGGACCGTACTCACGGCAGTCTTGATCAGTCTTTTCCAGCCGTGAATATCGACGAACTTCTCAGATTAACCGCTTGCGGCAACACTTTTTTTATCCTCTCCTCCTCTCCTTGCAAACAGTCATCGGTGCAGATCTCCCGGGCTCTATGAAACAGAGTTCTCGCCAGATCTCGTCTATAAGTAATTGATGCAGAAGAAAAAACTGTAAATACTAACCGCTCCAAGTAGCCTTACGGTGTATTGAGCGTTGTAGTGAGTCATCCTGTCGTCTAATGAGTGAAATGTCCAGAAAAGATAAACTATCGTTTGCTTCCTCTTCATGAGAAACAGAAAGATTAGGATGAGCAGAATTAAAAAGGTTTAAAAGTGTAACAAAATTAATATTAGTGGTAAAAATCAAAATCTCATCTACATATTGCTTATAGAGGCTGGAACCATCTATACCATCAGATAGTTTTGATTCAATCATTCCTAAAAATATATCTGGAAGTGTTGGGTCCAGTGGAATGCCCATTGCTACACCATCAGCTTGTTTATAAGATGATCCAACAAAGTCAAAACGGATGTTCTCTGAACATAAAAGTATAAGTTCCTTGAGAGACAAAAAGGTAGGTTCTGATGGGAAATAAAATCGCACAAAAAATCAACTGTTTCTCGAAGGGGAACGTTCGTAAATAAGGAGTCAACATCAATAGAAAACATCTTATGTGAACTCACCGATATGTCATGTAAGGTTTGTTCGATATAAAAAAAAACCGTTCCATGATATTGTAAATTTGGTACTGATGAGTCAGTACGAAATACTTGCATCTACCAGTTTTCGTGTTCTAACGGTTTCATTCAAACTTCTGAAGGGAACGAACTGTTTTAAATATTGAGATGAAATGATTTTTTTAAATTTCCCATGTTTCGGTTACAACGGGTAACTTTTGTCAAATTAATTTTTCAGTCAAACGATTACATGAGTAAGACATGCTAGTAAAGAACTAAATCAGTCATATGGCTGTGATTGTTTGTTTATCGGCCAGTTATTTAGCCTCGGCGCTGTCCTCTGTGTATTAGTGAGCGCGTGTGTTTATGAGACTGTCCATATCATTGACAGATAAAGTCTGTTTGCTCCTCCCACCAGCTTCATTCGGAATCGCGCTCTGATATGCATTCAGGTGTCTGGTTAAACTTGTGCAAATGGACTAGAGATTGGTTGGTGGAATCTGTTTCAGATCAGTCTGTCCCAGTGACCGAAACCAAAGGATGCCTACGCATGACCATTATCACAAGTGGCTTGCGCTGCACCACTTACGGTTCCACTGTATCCAATGTAAACCTGAAGGAATAAGACCAGTAGGAGTGTGAGTGATGCTGATTAGCCAATCAATTAGCCAGTACGAAAATGAAAATGCATTCAAAGAATTCAATGGTAAGACCTAAAGTGGAGGGGAATTATTGGTTAAACTGGAAGAAAACATCGCAGTCTTATTGATCTTTTGATTCAGCTAAAAAATGTGCAGTCCATTTTTTGTAATAAATGAACAGAAACCTTTGTGTCTTGTCTGATATGTCAAAAACTTAACACAATGTTTCCAGTAAATGCGGTACCCTACACCTCACTCACCTCAAATGATCTACACCAAGGCCACCGTATCCGAAATCAGCTAGAAAGAGTAACGGTGATCAGCGCAGGTCTAGCTTGATCGGATCAACCGGCTTTGGTTAACTTAATCGCCAGACTGATGTGATGGGTGAACGTTCTTTGTGATCTCGGTGTCATTCCTGAATTCAACTTACACAACAGATAAGGATATGTAATCGCTGCAGTTTAGTTTACGGTGTCCTAATGTGTCACATCTTCTTACTCAAGCGTCCACAACACATGCTTTTGAACGCTGTGTGTCACATATAATCACGAGAATGAAAGGGTAATTTCCAGTAGTATGTGATGATAAACGTTCATGACAAGGACAACGCCTAGGTGGATGGACCGTCCGTCCAATTTCGATCCTTCGGAAAATTTGCGTACAACTCGTCGTAACGGTTACCGGTTCAAACAAGCACGTGTGATGGGTTGAGCAATCTGCATTAGTAATGACTACCTGTTGTCGATAGTTCTTTGGAATCGTTTGTGAACAACCTGGCAGACCACAGACCTCTTTCGAAAGAGTTGGACCAACATGCACATTTACCAGTAAAAATCTTTAAAAAATGTACTCTTCAGCTACACTTCGACATAGAGTCTATCGAATTTACTGGATAATAGGATCTATACAAAAGTAACATCAACCTAGACACACTGGTAACAATTCATCGAACGGATTACCAAATTTTTCATTTTATCTCTCTTTTGACTTACTGGCAAAAAATACCTTAAAAGATAGATCAGCTCCCGAAGATGATCCTCTACTTCGATTTTGACAAAAAGTGTACTCCATGTTCCAAAAATGTAGGTAGTTAGACCAACAATAAATGACTAAATATTTGGTAGAGGTGTTGATTGACAACATTGTATTTTTAGCCAATTCAGTTTTACACTCGTCATCCTCGCTCTCAGTTTTTGCATGGGATCCTGCTGTCTCATTCTTATGTGAGGTTGTAACAGCCCGGGAATATTCTAGGTAGGAAACCGTAAACGTAATTTACTGGGGTGGATGAAAAATAGATGTCGTGCAGACCTAGCAAAATGTACGTTCCCTTCATTGTCTTCGATTATCAGTCATGTCATCCACAGCTCCAAATCAACCCTTGTCACAGAGACCACATACTGAGAATCTAGGACGGCGGTCGATATACTGCTGTCAGGTTGTCATGTGATGTTTAGATCGCTAGATGATCTCTGTAAATTTCCATCCATATGAAAGCCTATCGCTCAGAGTGAGATATGCAATCTTCTGACATTTTCAGCAAGCGATCTAGACTTACGATTTTGTACAGGCACGAATAAAGTGACGTAAACATTAATTGAAATGTGGTTTCTCTTCGAACCACCGGTAGGATAACAGGATTTCGCTTTTTGATCAGAGGTAGATGTTGTCTAGTGGTTTATGCGAGTAGAGCACATTTTTTCACATTATACGTGCGTTTCATTATGGCACTAATGGCCGTTCCAAAGATGTTCATAATAATGATACCTTTGAAGGGAAGTTTGGTATGAACAAACTTTTAGACACTTCCATCACTGCTCTTTTAGAAGAAATATATTAACCCCAATTCCGGGAAAAATGTTCTTAAGAATTTATAGTACAACAGCATCATGCAAAACTGGTCGTTCAATCTGTATACTGTTCTCAGATCATCTTGTTGACGCGCTGTAAAACAATGGGCGAACAAACAATCGTTTTATATACAGCAAAAGAAAAACTCATGAAATGCATGTATCATCCCATCTACTTTGGCTTATAGAACATTGACTATTCAATGGATTCATGTGAACGGTGTTTGGTCAAGATTTTTAGGAAGGGTGAATTGCTTTCTCGCTCGTACTCAGAAGTTATTGAGCGATTCGAGTGAACAAAACTTAAAGCTTTGAATACTTTTTCACCTTCGCTTTATTTTTATCCATTCGGGAACTTATTATCAACATGTTGTTTGTGCAGCTTCAGTTCATGCACGATAGAAGTGATTGTTTGCGCAATTTTAGTCTTAAATGTCTGTACCTCTGCTGTTTCAGGGACAGTAGATTGTTGAAAGCGACGGAGTAAGCCATTCAATTGAATAAGTAGCTTTGATGTTGCAAAATATATTTCAGTCTTGTCATCACTAGCGCTGAAATTCTCAACATAGGTGACAGGTTCTACGTGCGTGAACGCTATGTTGTTCGGACTCTCCACACCCATCAGCTGGTACCTCGGGGATCCATTGCATCACATCAAAGGTTTTTCTTGTTCTCCTAAGTGTATGACAATTAAGCATCATTACCTGGTGCTGATGTATTTGTATCGATGGTGTAATCTGCAAACTTTCCATTTAAATCCAGTAATTAGTTTCACGTTTCTATATTCATAGGTACCCATTGCTCGCATTCATACTATGTGCAAACTGATTGAGGTACTACTCACACATCCTGGAAGTCCGTCAATGGATATGGAACGTAACAAACTGAATCCAATTCTGGCCATGTCTTTTGTGTTTTCGATGATATGGGGTCTAGCCGGTGGTTCAATCGATGCGAATTGGGACGCCGTGGATTCGTTCGTTCGCAATTTGTTTGATGACCTTGGTGATGCTCGAGTGAGTCATAGATTATAACTGAGTGTTTAAGGAATATGGACTTTAAACGCTACCAAAGTGATAGTTGTTTCTTTAAGTATCTGAAGCAGAAAATAATTTTCAAACAGTTATGAAAACACAGTGAACTCATGCGAGAGGATAGTGTGAATGTCTAACATTTCTCTTCAGACAATATCTTTATATGCATAATAAGTTAAATTATAACAAATTCAGGATAAACCTACCTGTGAAAATTTGAAAACTTTCCTAACGGCAGTCAATCTCCTGGATCATTTAGTGAATTCCATATGATGCAGTAGGACTGCTAGATAAATTGGACCAAAGGTGAAAGTTTTGAGTTCTTCACATTAATCTATCACCCAGCCCGTCAGACAACTGCTGCGTGTAGACATGTTGTTCCCATCGCTGACTGGAGTTCACTCGGAACTCATACTTCCCACAATTGGGTTTTCTTTATCTTAACAAATCGATCACATTACTTATGAGTAAAACGCGATTCAGCTCTTCTTTACTCACTCGCAAGTGTACGGCGTATTGTGTATTTCATTGTCACATCATTCTGTCTGGTTGATGGAATCTACCACCATCCTGTCTCCTCATTGAGTGGTAACCAGCGATTATATAATGTCCTACTCAGGCTACGTTCAACTAACTTTTCGAAAATCCTACTTATAGGTTGCTTAAATTTCTGCAAATTTGATTTTGTCTTCAACGAGGTTTATTCCCAGTCAGCTCCCAAACCATCGATTGTCGTTGACACCTGAACAGGAAACGCTTGGGATGTTACTCACTGGAGGCTTTTGTAGAGGTAACTCAGACTAAATCATAAATTAACCAACGAACCACTTATGATGAAAAAATTTTGCATTGACTCCGAAATTGTTCGTAGTCATCACAGAAGTATCGTTTTTGATTTAATTAGCAAGGTGCAATTAGTCATCCTTCTGCGTGGTTTTGTAGGGAGGTGTTATAAGACTCATTTTTAAGACCCAACATGGGAGCTAGTAATATAAACTGGCCAGGTGTAATAAATTACCCGCCATTAGACACTCCACGGCAGTTCACCAAGGTTGAGATAGGTGAGGCCATCAATAAGCACATCTTTGTAAAACAGTCATGACCATATAGGCTTCAAGGTCCAGTTGGATGTTGCACAAAAATCTGCTCATCAGTTGGCATTTGGCAACTGAAAATCACCGAGTGATCGCATGTCGATTACTGCTGCGGTTGTAATCGGGCAGTGGGAGCTATACGCTAAGGTAAGGCCATTACCAGCAGAAGTAATGAACTAGTTCCGGTATCAGCACAAGACTATTGTACATTCTTATGGCTAAACGAGCAGAATGTTGCTCGGTGGTTCAACAACTTGAAGAAGGACATAGGATTACTATCAAATACTTAGTAGTGGCTTATGCTTTCGGATTGCAGCGTGCTAGCGTGTTTACTAACAATTGAGCATACCAATCATCATCTGACACAATAGTTTTGATATTCCTACACCTATAATCATGGAATCGTGTATAGCGGTGAAAAAAGCTCCATAACAATAAATCGCCAGACCATAATTGAATTTTTCGAACGCTTCTATAACAAAATTCACACCATAGCCGAAAAACCCGTAGTTGAGTTATTCTGTCGGTCTGTAGACTAGAACAGTGGTTCAGAGGCCTGAAAAGCTTATAGCATCTTCAAAAGAGGTGATCGCCACAAGAACTTCAAATGCAGGTCAGTGGTCTTATCTGTTGTCTCAAGTGTTCTAGAAAGCATAACCATCGTTAGTCAATGGCTTACAATGTAAACTGTGCACAATTATCTGGTGCTTGGTGTGCATTTCCAGAGAGTTTTCAGGTCTAACTAACCTATTTAGAGCCAGGGAGCAACGGACTCAAACAACAGTGGCTGCCACACACAATTGTATGTGAAACTTCACGAACACGCTGTAATTGTCACCTTACTTAAGCGGTTCACAAGTGACACCAGCCGCTGGTAATTTAATTTGGTGATTACAAGACAGTGTAGCACTCCTTCATTTTTCTTCTCTAAGAAAGTTAGATTAACTTAGTTAATTCTGGATGTTTTGTCAATACATTCAGAGGTAGCCTTATTTTGACCTGCGTCAGCCGTCAGGTTCTCTGACACATTTTTATGCCTTATCCAAAGCGCTGTTTGTCAGATCGACCACTTAAAATGTGAGAGTAGTCTGTTTATAGTGTTAAGCTATTACTAGCAGTTGATCTCAATGTTGTAAACCCTTCTAAACGGTAGGCTGGTTCGTCCTAGCTATTGTAATTCGCTTGGCAAAATTGGGATTCTCGTCACGGTAACAGTTGACACGAAAACCTCGGTCCCAAAAGGTACGACGACTGTCCGGTATTCGCCCCCTCCCAAGGCAAGCCAAAAGACGCGTTCAAAATATGGGGCTTCGTTCCGCTCCAAAACGTGTGCGACAAAGACGACAAACACAAAGTACTTATATGATGCGGTGGCCAAACAGAGAAGGACAGTTGACAGAAAAAATAGTTAAGTTCACTGATAGGCATAGCAGAATAAAAGGTCAGGTAAAAACTAGCCAAGGTCACCACTCGGCCGCTCTGAGCCGGGCCGCTAACTAGGACAAAGTCAATCGTTTTTTCTTTCTCACGGCAGAGGTGCCTTGAGACGGTAACAGGGTGGGCGCCCTAACACTCAATAACCACCACCGAAATGGTGGACAGCTATTCTAACCTTGTTGAGTTGTATTAACAACATGCATATCAGGGAATCGAACCCACGATTCAAATGGTAGTCCAGACACTTGTTAATTAGATCAGTGTCAGAGTTATGGAGCTTGTTTGAAGGTATGTGAGTTACCTTTTTTCAACGTTTACACTCTGTGTGTATAGTGAATGCTTGGTCATTTGCGGACTAAGTGCATAACAGATGATCGATTTAATCATTTAAGAAAATGGAAACGAAATATTCAAGGGAGATAAGTGAGACTGTGCCCAATCTGAAAAAATCTGCTTGAATCTCCAGTGACAAAGCGTTAGGTAGATGACTTGAAGAGAAGAATCAGTGTATACATTTGTGATGTCAATTGGAGTCTGTAAACTGCATGGTCATTTGGACATTTCTGAAGTATCACAGGACTTCCACTAACAAAGTTAACAAGTTATTGTCTATTGAAGCGTGCTAGTGTCGTGCCTGAATGCTTGTGCATGGGCTACGCTTGTGTTTTTTTTTACATTCTAATTCCATCTCGTTTTGTTTTATTTCATATTATTGTAATCCCTGTATGCATAAACTAAACATCGCTCATAGTGAATCACGGCATTCACGTCTACATGGATTTTCAGTCAGCTTCTTCTGAACATAAGTGCTAGACTTGAATTTTGTTGTTGTTGTACAGATTCCCGCAACGACAGAGATTTCAACTTCGACCCGCTTTCATATTTTAATCCCCGAACCACTGATTCACATTAACCACAACCGTATTAGATTTGGAGTTAACAGGGCAGTTACTCTGTCTTTTTTCAAGACGACTGAGCAAACTAAGCTTTGGTTACAAACGAAGTTAACTAAGCAAACCTCGAGTCTGGTGTTTCTCCTCGTAAGGAGCTGACTGGAATGTCTAAGTGAATGCTAAATCTACGATCCGTTGTGCGTGATGTTCGATGTATGTCAACCAAATTCCTAACAACTTCTCAGTACCCTCTGTTTGTACATCTTATCCTTCACACTATGCTCTCCATTTACATTTCAATACAAAAACAGGTGTATATAGGCATTAGAGTAACATGTAAAACTCCATTGCTTTCAATAAATATATTTTTGAGATTTTTCATGTGCCTCATCTGCTGGATTATTTTCCATAGCTTTCTTGAGCATATTATCAAATTTTGAACATTATTTCAACATAACAGCTCCCTCAGCATGGTGATTTATGGTCGTGTTACGTGGACATGGAAACTCGACGGATGGACAGTTGGGAGAAATTGTTAACTTCGTTTACTTACTCCAAAGATGTGCCATTCTTCGATATGATTGTTCCCACCATAGACACCGTGAGATTCGGATATCTGTTAGACAAGCTGCTCGCAGCAAGACGCAGTGTTCTATTCACTGGCCTTACAGGAGTTGGAAAGGTAAGTTTTTGTTGACAGTTAAGTTTTTGTATACTACACTCGAGCTTACTTTTACTAAAGAGGAATAGAGAAACATGAACAAGTGTCTTGGAATTAATTCATCTAAAAATATAACGCAACTTTATGGCCATAACACAGGTGGACAGACAGAGACGATTTCATGTGTTGCACCTTTCTGACTTGTATTAGCGGTTAGGTACGACAAGACAATTTTTATCCGTTCAACTTTACTGTCCTATACATGTTATCGTTTGTGTACAGCATCCAGAACATGTGCCTTCCCCACCTACGTTATTATAAACAATAGGTGTATATGAATCCGGCGGGTTTGGCTCAGACTAATACGAATCCTCCCAAAAAATATCGTGGTGCAGCATGTTCAATAACAAAGCGGTAATCTTCTTCAGATAGCTCTTTTCCCGTCAAGCACGGTTTTTATGTTACCTCGAGCTTTTATGTATCAACTCTTAAGACGTATTTCAAAATGTCACCCGTATAAAACTTCTGCCCATTCAAAGATTAATTTAATGTATTTTGAGGCCGCTAAGGTACACCATGAATAAGATCGGACTAGCTCATCCAACCGCCGTAATAATCCATCTGAAAACTGAACTCATCGGTAACTGATCTAGTTAATTGACTACCGTATAGTCATGTAAATATAACGTTTCCGTTTCTTAGAGGCAGAAAAGAGAAGGGATAGGATTTTATACGTCTAAACTCAAACAAACAATATCGGGATGCTCATCCCTTCATCCTCTCCTTTCGTTTCCAAGTCAGGGTTCATGCTTCTGATGATCTACGGCATTTATACAACACTGTCAATGCCTGACTTGTTCTCTTTGAGCGTATTGATGCAGCTAGACATTTAGTTACAAATAACTCGATATGAAATCTGTGAAACAACCATTTTGTATTTTGGTCTGTCGCGTTTCAGTAATCGTCCTTAAAACTTATATTCGGAGCACATTGAAGATTAATCTTGCTGCTGCTTGCTATCGTCATCGTAATCAACAATTCCATCTTAACCTCCGTTTAGCTGAATTTCTACGTGTCTATTCATCATGGTCGTTGTTGTGTATTCGGTGATAGAGCACGTTAAGAAACTTTAATTGTGTTCTGGATATATCCAGGGACATAAATCATTTAGAATTGTGTTATGTTTGGAACTATAAGTTGCAATTCTAAGTGATCTTGCATGCAGTGTTAGCGCGTGAATTAAAACGCTGCCACATGATCATTCGAACAATATATTACGGCACTTGCCATTACGTGTACATTGCAATACATCAAATCAATCAATCATTTTCAGCTTCAAGCCGAATCTGTGAGTGCAAATGTCTCGGTCTGCTGTTAGTCTTGGCAGAGGTGCACGAAGTTGCAGAGTAATCAAAAAGTATGAATGTATAGCAATGGAAAAGAGGAGGAAAATGAAAAAAAAGCAAGAATTATTGATGTGAACCAGTAACTCCGACTTGATTCCACGTGAGTGACTGTTTCCAACTAGCCGCGTGGATAGTCGTAAACTCCACAACCGGGTAGACGATACCCACTAACCTTCCACAGCGGAATGGTCAAGGCTTCTATAATCAGTTACCACGTCATCGCTTGGACGCTTCGTGGCTTCCTTCAACCGTCAGTAGCCACTCGAAACAAGTTCTGGTGATGCGGACGCTTCGCCGGCATACGGAGTATATGACCCAACCAATGAAAACTGTATTTTCACTATCTCGGTCATCGGTATCGAACTTACACATTTCCTCAATACGTGCTGACAAACTGTCGTATGGCTCACACAATTAACTCATTTGATGCAGGTTAACTGGCGACAGAAACGGCGGCTGGAAACCGAAAGTGCATGTGCATATTCTGCACAAATGTGACATGAGTGGAAAGATGTATGATGCTATGGTCACTGCTCTCTTAGCTTTTCTGGGGTTGCAGGCCGCAGTCACCCATTTTTACTCACTTGTATCAAATATATGTTTCTACGTATGCGCGCCCTAGAGGGGTGCAATGTGGACTCGGTGCTACTTCTTTTAAACATGTAACTCATTGCAGGCAGTGGATGCTTGTGCTTTACTAATTAACTCCATTCATTAGTTTACTCTATAACGTCGATTACTTAGCTCCCAGTGGTCTCCTGTTTTACGTCGTGAAAGGTCTTACTTCAGCCGGATGGGAGTCCGTCAGTTGCACACACTGTCACTTACTTTGATTATTGCAGATGCTATCGAACTAGGCTAGAATTGCGCGTTCACAATACCTCCGAGCTGTACTGAAAATATATCGCATGAAAACGTTTGTCAGAATCGCAGTTGTCTGTTCTTCAAATGAGATATCAGTATAGTTATTAGAGGATCATCACGCACATTTGCTTAATCACTAAAACTGATGAGTTATAAGTTGCTTAAAAACTCAACTTTCGTCAGCGATTTGCACAACCAAAAGTAGCAATACTAAGTCTGGATGGAGCAGTTTCGTAGAATACATACACAAAAAGATGCACACAGAATAGGGAAGTGGGACTAGAGGGTTACAGACAGGATCCATAAGGAGGTCACATGACCCTTAGTCATTACAACTAGGCTCGATAACGTGTGATATGTGTAATGTGTTTGGTGATTTTAAAACAAAAATCCATTTATGCACAACTGATTGTCTATTTAAAATTACTTTTCAACATTCAACTTGTTCAGCACGTAAACAAAGTTCGTAAAAATACCATAAAGCAAAAGTGACAATAAGTCAGTGTAATATTCGAAGTATATGGTTGCTTCATTTTGATATTCAATTATTGATCATGTTTTACGTTATAAATATGTACGTCCTCTCTATCCTGTTTCTTAGTCTGTCGTAGCTCGAGGCACGCTGAACAGCATTGCTGCCGATAGGGGCTACGTGCCAGCGTTTGTCAATTTCTCTGCACAAACTAGCAGCAACCGTACACAAGAAATGATTGAAGCCAAATTAGAGAAAAAGAAGAAAGGTGTACGTGGAGCACCGAAAGACAAACGTGTCATATTGTTCGTAGACGACTTGAACATGCCAAAACTGGATACCTATGGTAGTCAACCACCGATTGAATTGTTACGTCAATTTCAAGATTTTGGTGGTTTCTATGACCGTGATAAATTGGAATGGATCGAAATTCGAGACATGACACTGTCAGCAGCTTGCGGTCCTCCTGGTGGTGGTCGAAATTCACTCACACCACGTCTGGTGCGACATTTCTCCGTGTTGGCCATTCCTCCACCATCGGAGGCTAATTTGAAACAGATTTTCTTAACGATTTTAAAGGTGAGTAGATATGCAGTATTACGATTTATAATTTGCACATCTAAAAGTGCATCCGCTGTCTGAAGCATCGTTTGACTTGGATTTACCACAATTAGTATTCAGAGCAACTACTGACCCGCGGACTTGAGGTAATCAGTTCAACTCCGGCCCTCTTGGTTTTTGATAACTTGGCACCATTTGACCCCGACAAGATTTTCAGTGTCATCTGCGACCGATATGGCTCATAACCTCAATTCCTGAAAGTACTCAATAAAGTTGACAAATAAAACAAACTAAGTACTTACCATGCAGCTTACATTACTTTTTTATGGTTACATTTACAGTCACTCAATTAGAAGGGTAAATCCAACTGGAGAACCACTGTTTGTAAGTGTATCTATTATATACACTCGGGAAGTAACGTAAAGATTTGTTAGCTAGCCAGGCAAGGTGAACTAGTTTCCCTTCATCTGTTACGGTGACCTGAACATGTTTTAGCTTTGTCTCCTATATTGTGCCCTGTTTACTTACACTGAACGCCGATGGAGGAAGCGTCACAGTGGTCATCTCACAATGTAATGTTAAGATTGGCGGAAACTATCATTAAGCTCAGCATCTACTGCTTCCACCCGACTTTCTTGCTTGCGTCCAAATCATACTGAGTAGTGTCGTTGACAACAGCACTTGAAAAATATGACCATAAGCCATAGTCAGTAGCTTAAGTGTTTGAATCTCCTCTGTGGTCGCTGTCTTCAAAGATTATTATTCAGACTTATTTCTTAAGAAGAAATAACAAAAACCCTAATAGAACGATGTTGATTTAAAAAATGTATGCAATAAAAGACTGATAGACTTGTTTTGTATCTTACCGTTGTTTTTATTCACCTGTCCATTTTTTAAATTTAAGGCGATTCATTCCCTTCAGAAGTTTGAACAAAACAGTCGGAAAACGAAAATTGGCTCATCAGTATCGAATTTACAATAACATAAAAAGGCCTTTTTTACATCGAACAGTTAGGGGTGGGTGTGATGGATAGTCGATTGATGGATTAGGAAAGGTCACTAAGTCCAGGGCAGGGTCAAGCTCACAAACAATCGTTTCTGAACTCACAGGCTTCAGTCGATTGAATGCAATAGCCTCAGCAAAGCGTAAAAATCTTGAACTGGGATGACGTAATAAGATTCTGAATGCACAAGCCGGATCGATGACGTGACCAGTGGTCATGATGTGTATTGCGATTGCGGACACTGGTTGTTTGCGTGGTTCGACGACATTGCCGCTGTTTGGTAATACTGAGTTCTGCACCCATTTAAGCAAATGTTCCTTCACTCCGGAGATCAAGCACCTCTCGGTTCTGCCTATGTAACTTTTTCTGCAGTTACATGCAAATTGGTAGATACAGTGTGAGGTGGCACCGACAAACTGACCTCCTTTAATTGAAGGCAGCTAGTACACAAAATTCAGCTGCGTTGAATGTTCGTTTAATCGAATTAATTAGTCTTTACGTTGTTTGATGCATACCGTAATCGTCTTTAAAAGGGAATTCTATATAAACCCTCTTCTCTATTACACTGACCACCGGTTCGGATGGCGGTCACGGTCTACTGTGTCTTTCTTTGAACCTTTTTGGATAACCGTTCGATTGTAGTACAGTCGTGATCAACTCTAATTCCTCTACAAGACTGTCTTGTGTACAGAATTGTATTGCGCGTGTAACTAGTGCATTGACTAGTGCGCGCTTTCGATGGACCGGTATGAAACTACTGAAGTTTAGGTATTGATCGGATCACGTGGATTTCCTGTAGACACCTCTTTCAACACAGCCATCCTCCCTGCGACTTATGAGTATGCCCAGAAAAGATAAACAATTATCAGTCTGAAATTCACACGTTACCTTCAGATTGGGATGATAACTGTTCGATATAAATAAACCGTCTCATGTTATTGTAAATTTGGTACTGATGAGTTAATACAAAATGCTTGCATCTATCAGTTTTCGTTTTCTGACTGTTTTGTTCATTTTTGAAATGTTCCTATCGTGGTTTTAAATTGACACTCATTCTGCTCACTGGCACTTGCACTAATTTGCTGTGTTTGCTTCCTGGATAATATCCATCGATCACGTTTCTGACTCTCAGTATGGTACTTGTATTGTACAACCGAACTTGAATCTATTTGTCAATCCATTATCCACCTTTATGATTACATCCGCATAATTATGGTGATGAATGTTTATTTTCATAGATCAAAACTCCAAAGTAACCGCCAGCATCGAATGTACGGCACCTGAATTTCCAGGCAGTGTCCATTCCAGAATTAGTACAGGTCACGTAATCTTGAATCTTGACATCTATGATCGCCACTTTGGTTATAATGCCCTAAACGGTCCTCTGAATAGGTTTCTTCATATAGTTTTGTATTCACATCTGCTTGTGGTAGACTTTGGTGCCTCTAACCACAGATGAAGAAGAAAACTGAATACAAAGCCTGTGCTAGGCCAAAAAGTCTACATCAGGAATGCCAGCGATTTCGATTCCGAGCAACCAACAACAGCGTCTCTAATCACAAGTGATAGTCCTCTTTAGGATTCCAGCATGAAGGCGATAGCATACTAAGGATTCAAACCTTGCATATGGAGCCTTCGGCACTTGAACTCTACATCGTACACTCACCCTCCTGGTCGCCTTTTCTTACATAGCTCAAGTTGTACGAACATCTCAGTACGTAGCGTGCAATGAACTAATATTCATGAAAGGTGTCCCAGACACCGAGGTTTTATACAAAGAGGTACATGTGTTCATCGGCATGTTACTGATGGCTATTCCAAAATCAAGCCAGTGAACAGAATCTTTGCTCATGCGGTGCTTCCATCTTACATGTACTGCGAAGCTACCGATGAACAAAGCCAGGGCTTTTGAACATCACTCCCGCGGAGTTGTACATATTAGCTATCAATAGAACACTGCTACCATGACGGTTCTACCTCTGACGGTGTTCATAATTGCAGTTCAGGCCTTGACTACTTGATTGGTGATTTCATCAGACAATCCATCACAACACACAGAACTATCCAGCTCAGTGTCGATCGTCTCCAATGCGCGACTGTCAATCAATGTTGAATAGATAGCACAAATACAGATATTTTCTCTTGATGTCTAGGTTGATTCAGTTGCATAATCTCACTACCCCATGAGTCAAACTGTGGAACTCCCATGTCTGCCATTTTTCTTATTTGTAGGGTTTTCTTCGAGACTTCTCTCAAACTGTTCGTGGGGCTACAGAAGCAGTAGTTTCAGCAGCTGTGGAAATTTATGTACGTATGGCCAAAGAACTGCTACCAACACCGACCAAGTCGCATTATGTATTTAATCTTCGAGATTTGTCCAAGTGCATCCAAGGTAATCTTATATATGACTACTTGCTGTTCCGTTATACATAAGCAATTATTTTCATGTTTTGAGAGGGTGTTCTGGACTACCTCACAGTATCTCTTTATTCGCCAGAGCTCATATGTTCTGTCTAGCTTAATCGTAGCAATGGTGATTCTATGGTTTTTGCCATGGCTTAATTGCACTGTCAATGACAACTCCGGACTCCCAAGTAAACATTTTACATAGATGTGATTTGTTATAATAAATGGCATGTTAGTGAAACGATACACGCCGTACTAACCGGTAGATCCTCCAAGCAGTATTTCAAGTTACTTCCTAATTGTCCTTGAGACTACGCGGCTGATATCGATGTAACACAAATGATCAAGCTGAGCCTTCGGAGCAGTTAACTGCTCCCATCGTTGACCGGTATACTGGAATGACATATCTGTGTTAATTTATCACAAGTTTGGGACCGAACGATTTCAGACTTCAGTAACAGGTCCAGTTACTCGAACTTTTTACAGCGCGTCGGTTTGCTCATAGTGGTGCCATTTCCTAGTGTGTAAACCTCGAGGGAATTCACCCACTGCCAGAGTGTTAGACGGACAAGCATTCTGTGGCACAGATCTACTCGATGCATCGCTTATCCAAACACCAACACAATAGATCTAGCATGAAGTCAGTCTAAACCTCACGCTAAAGATACTACATCAAGATTGGACGGACAGTTTCAATGCTATGTCTTCCATTATTCGCCACGTTTTTCTTTCTGTATTGCATTCAACAGCTTACAGTCTGTGACTTTGCATGTGTCATCGACATAAGCCATTTACACACTCTGAGTTTCTAAATACTGATGCACAGCTATAAATGTCCATTTTTGTCTCATGAATAGAAACTCATACTGTGATCTGTCCGAGATCTTCTCGTCATTAACTACACGACAGGGCTGTTCGAAACCCATTATTACGGGTATTACACAATTAACACATTTCCGGATATCTCACTTGACATTTTTCATACAAGTCCTCTAATGCAATCTCTCTGAAAGTGGCACAGAATTGTTGCTCATGCTTAGTACCTATCCTGGTCTCTGATAAAACTTAAGACGCAGTTTATAAAGAAAACAATAGGAATCACATTCACCAAATAATTGAATGGATGCTTAAATGACTTCCGACGATTTTTACGTACGTTAGAAGTCCCATAAAATAGTTGGCTTGATATTGAATTTGACGGCTTTTAAATGTTGTTGAATAGAAGCATTACAATTTGTTAAAAAAGTCATATAACGTTTACTACAGACTAGTTTTACGTGTGAACGGATGATAGAAGAAATGGTGTATACACAACTTAAGGGGTTTTGTAAGTAATTTAAATGAAACCTTGAACAAATAAACGATTTTTTTGAACGTCATTTTCTCTCAGTAAGTTTAACGAAAAGCACGACTCATAGAAGTTCAGAAGCCAAAGTGTATATTACATGATATGAGACACACACATTACTTATTAACAACAAACCAGGTTGAGTTTCCAGTTTTTAAACCGCAAGCTGTGGACTGAATACTTCCAGGTCGTCCGAATCCAAACAGGATCAATCGAGACAATCGTGCTCAAAATTTTCCATCGCAGATTCGGTATTCGAGGCATTATAAGCTAGTCACCGCATGCGCATCAGCAACGACGCATTAAGCTACGCGTCCACAGTTGTCAAATTTAACTCTCCGAACAAAACCCAGCATTAACAAACATGTAGTCCATACAATCGACAAGTTCCTATGCAGATTAATGCAGGTCGTTGAAAGACAGAGATCATCACAACCGTGTTGACCACTGCGCCATTGACCTCAGATTGAGCACGAGTGCATCATCATATGTGAACGCCCAGCCTTATTCGCTTGTAAGTGATGTTCTGATTACCGGATCACTTCGTGATGAGGCACAATGACAGTCCTAACTTCTCTAACTTGAGCGAAACTGAACTGCAGTGTTTCTTTTCGAAAAGTGTCGAGTAGAAAGTTTATGGGAATGTGACAGCTGCGGTCAGTTAAGGGTGATGTAGAATTTATATAAAACCCAAAATCCCCTACTATTCGTCGAAAGAAAATTGATGGGTTCTCAAGAATATTATGAATAATAAGTTTTAGAACGCCATATTTATTCCGATATTTCGCGAACGTTCAGACTATTTGTGTCATGTACATCCGCCATAACAATAAGGAATAGTTTGATGTAACCTTATAGTTCGATACAGAAGGCTGTAAGATCAAATACTTATATTTTCCTACCCTCATGTAGATCGGAAAATATGAGTTCGTGAACGGTTCACAAGTGTAAAGAAAGAAACTTGAATGGAGGTAAAAGCGCGAGCGCGCAGTATGCTAACATCGAACATGCAAACGACATTCTCAGACAACAGACGAATACGCCTCCAGGAAAACAGTCGACAAAAACATAGAGACAAACGAACGTACACATTTAATGGTTCACGATAGTACGTTGTGTAAATGGTCAACGGAACTGTAGCGCTCTTTAACCTTCGAAAGTAAGCCTGCAGTCCTGATCATAGAGTTAGGCAGTTCGTTCCGAGACGAGCAGCCGCAAGCTGAGGTAAAGCTTCATCCATATAGCAATCTGTCTGGATAGAAGCTAAGCCACTTGTCCATTCCTACCTAAAAATAAAATGTGTTACTCCTCCGTGGCATATTTCGCAATATCTGTACAAGAGATATGTTTACCTGAGCCGTTGTCAAAGTAACTTGCTGGTAACAACAACTCTCACACTCGAATGCACTCGTCCGGGTTTGGGAGTTTGTCTTACTTGCACTGTTTCTGTAAATGGTTGGATAGCAAGAGCGTGTACAGTCCGCATATGGCAAGGTATGTCGAAGGATAACAAAAACCTTGAGGTTTACATACTAAAGCGCTTAACTTGGTTCTAACTTTTATGCTTTAAAAGCTCTGCAATCAACCGAATCTCGCGTGAATCGATTGCCATCGCTGTATTTCTAAATTCTTACTCGAAGTGTTGTATTTGTTTTACCATTGATTCCAGGAATTCTTCAGTGTGATTCCGGAGTTATTCGTGACAAGGCCGGCATTACACGACTGTTCATGCACGAAGCGCTCCGCGTGTTCCATGATAGATTGATCAATCAAGAAGACAAAGGATTTTTCAACGAAATGCTCGTCGAAATGACATCTAAGTACTTTGGCGAGGTGAGTGCAAAGTAGCTACCTTCATGGTCGGGTTTCTACACCATAGTTTAGTGAACTGTTGTCAGTAAACTGTGATAGTCTAAATTTTCACGAACTTTCTCTTTCTTGTTTAATTGTGCAGAAGACAAGTATGCAAATTGTTGTTTAAAATCCTAGTATACTCTTTGATTTTGTCGTTAAAAGATGGTAGAAGGCTAAGAATCTATAATTTTTTATCTGGTCTTTATTTTCCATAGACTACTGAGGTAGAAACGTTGACGAAACATCCGATACTGTTCGGCGACTTCTCGAGACCTGGTCTCCCTCGTTCAGAACGACTATATGAGGAATTCACTAGTCTCGATCGATTGCAATCTCTTTTGGGTGATGTAAGTCCTGATGGTTTTTGCTATGCTCTATGCTTACTTGCTCGTATAAAGACAACCGAAGTGAATAAAGTTGAAACCTACTACGCCGATAGTACACAGCTGTCTAGAGCCAGGAAACCGTATGATCCCCTAGCGATTCGACATGGCGTTCTTGTGTCATTTGAGTTAGAACACTTTACCGAGCGAGTAAAAATTCAGATGGTTTTACTCAATCCGTGAGTAATTTCATCTTATTGTTATAAAGTAGTGGTGTCAGACTCTCGTACTGTTTATTTGAGAAAATCATACGATAGGTTTTATGTAACACATTAGTATAATAGGTAATCAAGTTCCCGTAAAAAATTTCAGAACTCGCAGCGTGAACTCTTGGCTCATCTGATGGAGTGCAAGCTATGCGGAAGCATACGGATTCAGTTAACGTTTTGAATTATACCAACACCCCGTCATACCATTGTTGTATGGCAGGCAGTTCCGTTGTGAGTAGTATACTACTCACGAGCAGTATATTACCCACAGGCAGCATTCAGGAACAAAAGAGCAAGCTGCGAACGTCAGGAAGAGGATGGACAAGAATAGACTATCGGAATAGTGTGTACGCGCTATGGCAGAAGTTTCACCATGACGAATGACAACGCACTATCACCCGATGTATGTGAATGCATGTCTGACGTGCAAATGAGTGTGCGCGTTTGTGGTTTGATTTTTGACATGACCTAAACGGGAGGTTGCGCAATAAACGAATTTTCAGGCCAAGCGTCTTTTGCGGCCACAACGTCATGATTGGATATTTGCTGAATAAATAAGTATATGGTTATAAGTAGTTTGACCACATAATGTGAGCGTGTAGAACTACAACACGTGACCGGTTTTATTTTTACGTAGACGGGTATTATCGTAATACACACGCAGTTTATCCTGAACGTTAACAAATCTACAAGAATATTGCAGTTCCACATACCACTATCACAGTTGTGTTGAGTGTGTGCCTTTTACAACTTGTATCTCGTCTGCATTCTACCATTATCAGTATCTGGATGACTACAACATGGTCATGTCCAAAGAAGTTAAACTGGTCTTCTTTATGGATGCCATGGAGCATGTATGCCGAATTGCTCGAATGATTCGTCAAGACCGAGGCAACGCGCTGCTGGTCGGGGTTGGAGGAACAGGGAAACAGTCACTCACCAGGTAGAAAACAATTGTCATTTGCTTGCATTCTGTGATTCCACTAATCCGAAAAATGCCAGTCTACAACATGTCAAACTCCATTGTAAATAGTTTGTTGGTTGTCACTAACTAAGAGACATTTCATATCCGTTTTAGAACATCTTGTTAGTTCGATAGTGTCAATCACTTAGACGTCTGATCCTCAAGAGCTTCTTCGTCATTAAAAAAAACAATGGAAAACGCAATGTAAGTTGGACATCAACAACAGTGACACAGTTGAGCAATCACATTTTGAATAGGAGCATATGGAGCAGAAAAGAGTGACACGACTATTTCTTGAAAGTTGCACGCTGTTGATAGTGGAAGAATGCACATTTAGGTATTTAATGGATAACCATGGTAACCTCGATGCCGCAATCAGTATTTGTCATAATGCGTTAGTATCGAAGTTTTCTTGAATTAACCGCCAACTACATCTTCATCAGGGCAGCATTAAACACGTACGTTTCAATATGTTCGTTTATTCTTATCCACCACAAACATAAAACATGCATGGTAAACACATCTTGAAATGGTTGAAACAAGGGATACCGCACCAGACTCAATTTGATTGAATTGGCTGCTCAAAATCTCACGTCATCCATTACTAAATATCTGATAACAGCAAATGACTAAACTGATTCAGTTACCTGAATCAAGGTGCTGTTACGTAACCAGAATTGGTGGATAGTGTTTTTTTCTTGGCGGAGCAATGCTTATCGATGTTGTGTACACAAAAATGGTTAAAACAACTTATCGGGTTGCCCTCTTTACATAATGCTTGTTATGTTTGCAGGTGTGTCAATCGTTGTTTGTCTCTATTTACCTGATGTTCATAATCTGCATGTTTTGCGTTTCTGAATGATGAGGTTAAGCGAAACGTTGACATATCATAACATACGTCTTCCTTTTTGCTCTACTGGAGTGGTTGAAAGAAATCCAGTGTTTCCTCTATTTCATCTCACTTCCATTAAATTAACTTGACGTGATTTCCAACGTTTCAGTCCTGTGATTCACGGATGCTTGGGTAATTCAGTGATTTGACCTACTCATTCAAAACGATACATTGTCCTATCAGTTAACTACCTAGTGTGATGATTGCCTTTAGTCGATCACTGAAACGATGACCGGATCAGTTCACATAGTCATCAAGTCGTTCGATTGGCATTGAAATATTGCTTGTGACACATATTGGCTGATCTCTCAACTCCACACTGAACTGTCCTACTGAGAGTCAGATGAGCACTACCCAACGTTAAACACCAAACGTAAATTGTGATGTGATTATGCCCTAATTTGAGTGTCCGTGTGCGAACACAGCAGCGACAGTAGCACAGTGGCGAATGCCTTATATATGTCAAATGAGAGGGGACAACTTTTCTTGAACAGTGCACTTGTTAACCATACACACCGCCGACGATCGCATAGGTCAGTATTCGAATATACGAGGCGTATTTTAGTCGGTTTGTATGAGGCATCAATGGGTGGTGATTGATTGTCATTTGAATTCGTTTTGCCCAGCTACGGAAAACTTTGAACGAACCTTCATACTCACTCTTTTTCACGTTCTGTCCTCTTTGTTCGCTGTCACTTTTAGGAACAGTTACTTACAAGAAAACGGATAATGTGTTGATTTTTCTTTGCTGAACAAATGTTGCAATTCTGACAATCAGAACTCTCTAAGGAAGATAGGACGCTCACTCAGTTCGCACCTAAAACTGTAGTAAAACTTGACTACACAGCTCAACCGAATCAGCTGGAATTCTCGTGAACTTCTGACTTAGTCAATCAACAGACAACTACTAACCAAAGGGTACCGGAATAATCTCCACCGAATATTGAACACTACAATGTAGCACACTATCTCGTGTTTTTAGTGTTTCACTGATGTGGTCATGATTAACTGTCTTAAACTGGCGGTATATTTATACGGAACCATTTAAAACTAACTCTTAGACTGCGACAAACCAAATGATTTGACCTACGTTTTCTACATCCCGTTTGACCTTCACTTTTGTTCAGCACCCATACCATGCTGTTAGTATGTATATTCCCAGATTTTGAAGTTTTATCATCATCGTGCAAGACAGCGCTACACCAGCGGTTTCGCTGACACTGAACAACTATAAAACCATGAAGAAAATAACAAGTCTTAGGTAGGAAAAAAGAAGGGGAGGGGAGGGAACCGAAACATTAGAAACAATCGATCGGGCAATCAAAGCATTACTCACAAGCAAAAGTGGTTGAGCGTTCACATAGGATAATACGGTCGTGCCTAACGTAAGGTCATTGGCAAAGTGGTAAACACGGTTGCCTCATGTAAAGCGTGACCGGAGTTCTAGTCCCGGCCGTGGCAAGGATATGCACTATTGACGAGCTCTAATGAGAGCGAAACTCGAGTCTAGTGCTTCTTTTCGAAGGGGCTGACTGTAAAATCTGTGAAAATGCGACAGCTGCGATCACTTGTGGGTGATGTTCAACTTGAAGGAAACAAATATGTATCTAATCAAACATTCAATATCTGGGTGGCTGTACTTTGCAAACAAACGGTCGGAAGGCTACCATTCAATAGTTTTAGTCTTCTTATGGTTATGTTCAAATATGTGAAGGAGTTAAGTATGTCAGAATTGGCCCTACTTACATACAAATCAGCTTTATAGAGGCTCTCAGTTTTATTTATATATTTCATGTGCAGTCGGTTCAATCCTCGTTTTTTTTGTTTTAGACTGGCTGCTCACATAAATGACTACCGTTGTTTCCAAATCGAGCTCAGTCGTGGCTATGATTACGCCGCGTTTCATGAAGATCTTAAAAAACTGTATTTCTGGGCCGGAGTGGATAACAAGCCCACAGTGTTTTTATTTACTGATAATCAGATTGTGATAGAAGAATTTCTCGAAGATATTAACAACATTCTCAATTCTGGAGAGGTGCCAAATCTTTTCGAGAGCGATGAATATGAACGGCTAATTATCGGTTGTCGACCTGCAGCTAAAGATGCTGGCATTCCGGAGGGTAATCGAGATGCGATTTACGATTTTTGTATTAACCGGGTACGAAACAATCTACACATCGTACTCTGTATGTCTCCAGTCGGTTCGAATTTCCGCGTTCGATGTCGTATGTTTCCATCGTTGGTTAACTGTTGCACCATCGATTGGTTTATTGAATGGCCCGAAGATGCATTGTACAGTGTAGCCATGTCCACTTTCGAACATGTGGATTTGGGTTCTCCGGAGATCAAGGTAGGTTTGGACAAACTAAACAACTCTCATTCAGATTTCCACGAGTATCATTTTACCTGTTATTACAATTCCTACAAATTATGCTTCTGTCACTTTTGTTCACAATAACACGTTCCAACTGTAAGCAATGGGGGCTCAAATGGAGACTCAGTCATAGCAAATCAAGTTTTACTACCTACCACGTGGCCAATTAAACCTGGCGGTGGTTTGAATCAGATTGACAGTCAGTCAATTGTCTCTGGTCATTCATAGAAGATAAACCTTGTGCATCGCCCAATGTGGTCATTTCGAACTCGTGTATAGTTTAGAATAACTGATCGTCACGCCGAATGAGCCGGAGTTTTTTGTCCGACTCTCAGTCTGGTTGCTTGTGTCGCGAGTTCTTGGCTGGTCTAATTAGATATAAGAGAGCGAAATCTGGCGACTTCTTTACTGCTAGTAAGAATGGAATGTATCCGCTGAAAATTGTCTATTTGTACTAATGAGTCCATACAGGTAAAATTGAGGCTGTCTTGTTGCCACAGTATACTAGTACTCAAGCCTTCTACTAGCATCACACCAACAAGACTGAGAAGCTGAAGGCTATGGCCGATATTTTTTGTGTTGCAAACTAGACCTTCTATTCACCAGACCACTAACACTTGCTTGTGTCTGGTCTCATTTCGTGTTTGTTTAGATTGCCATTGGATTCATTACTTTGTTTATTCTGACAGAAAATCGATTGGAGTCAAGCCAGTAAAAGGGGTGTATACATTCTTGTCCAGCCTGAAACTCTGCTTGTTCTTCCTTACCGTCTGTTTTCTGAGCTTCAGAAAGAAGATCGTTTCCTCCGCTGATCTTGTCAGCGGTTTGTCTTCCACTGGCTTACAGTTGTCATAGTCCTCGACTTCAAATATGCCGTAAAATCTGTGAATCGGTCTGAACTTTTGAAGTCACTTGAACACGATGTTATACTGAACAATTTTGTAAACATCTAGTCAGAACTCCATTCACATAGTTCATAGACAATTCGAGCAGGATGAATTATGCTAATTGCGGAGGGCAATGACTAATAGGGAGCATTCCCATTCAAACGCAAGTGCACTGTCTTTAGTGAGTTCGGAACACACCATCTACATACTCTCGTTCGATTGCAATGAATAACCCTGTTTGGCAGTATATCTGATTTCTCGTTAAATAAGTATCGTTCATTTCAGAAACGATGTTTATACGTTCACACTACTGTATGGGCAATTTTTGACAATGTCATATTAATGAAACATGACAAACAGAAAGTTAATTTTAGAACACTATTCAACTAATTTCAACGACCATTTATTCAAACTAGAGCAAAGCAATAACCGCATGACTGGCATTGCATTCTTTGAGCTGATTTTTGGCTCGTTCTGCTGTGTGGTTTAAATTCCAGAAAAGCTGCGATACCTCAGTTACTATCCAAAAATAACAATAATGGTCAACATCGTGTGCGTCATACATTCCGCTTCTAAATGTTCCAAAAACATGCTTTTTTGCTCTGTGTTTAGACAGGAGTTCAGTGGCCCGCATAGCTTGGAAACTAAACCCGCTTTGGTTTCAAACTAGCCGCTGTGTAAATTGTCCAGACAAGGTTGGTTTACCGCTTTACTTAGACCTAATAATACTCAACCAAGTTGACTGGGAATAACAAAGTGAACCGGACACAACATTTTAAGCGAGGCGGTGTCAAAAGATTATGTGTAAGAAAGATAAGAACCATTAAACATATGCAGTTTTGGATACCATTATTGCAAAGCATATCTGTTTTGTTTCGACTCGCGTTGACAATGGACTTACCTAACCATGTCATGAAATTCGTTTTCAGCTTATCTGTGTGAATGGTTCCCCGTCATGTCTATTACTCAAATTTTTCTACCACTATGTCAGTCTGCCGTCAATTTTTGTTTTTGATTTTTATTGATACACAGGAAAGTATCTCAAGGTTGTCGACAGAAATTCACCTCAGTGTTTCCGAGGCTGCAGAGCAATTTTATTTGGAGCTGAAGCGACATTACTACACCACCCCGACAAGCTATTTGGAACTACTTAATCTATACTTATCTATGCTTAAAAAGAAAACAAAGTGAGTTTGATGAACTACCACTTTTGCTCAATACTAGATGATGAACTGTTCAATTCCTCTCTATTTTCTGTCTGTGCTACATTGGGTCCTCGAAACATTGTGAATATTTCCTTGAAGCGGACATTATTTGGGTCCCTGAGTTGTTTCTCGATGAAAGTAACCATAATTTTCTTCGGAATTATGAATACCCCCGAGAAATCTTATGTATTGCCCCCAAATTCAGGAGGCCTTAAAAACTTTCACTAGGCGTACATGCTGTTGCGTGATTGGTAGAGGTAGTCCTCCACAATAGACCGATAACTGTATATGTCGGCTTATCTCAATGTAAACCACTGATGTATAGCTGACTATGATGATGATTTTGCGGCAGCTGGTGTTATACAGTATGTTGTCTACCCCACCAGTTTATTAGTGCTGCCTGGTCACCCCCCCCCACAATTTGTCTGCGTACTACTGTTGTCAGTTATTTTGTCAAAGCAACCCATCAGTCAGCTGAAGGACATTTAATTGTACAACGAGGTGGCTTGTACCAAAACGAAGGTTCTTGCTGTTACGGCGGCACGAAAGTAAGGAATCATTGATGAGGAATCACAACTGCCATTAGGAGCAATGGACAAACAGCTCACCAAACAGTAGGAAGTTTAACGTCTTCAAACTACTTACAAATAATAAGTAGCAAGATGGAATTGATAAGTAATAGGTCTCTGGTCTCCTCATATTGGATGCATTCATACTGCGGATAAGCTCCCCATCCCTGGAAGAGTCCACTACATCTAGTGTGAGAAAAACCCTCCCTCAAATTCACATAACAACTGATAAGCACGCATAAAGAGTATAAGAAACTAATAGTTGAGACTGCTTTCAACGCTTGATGAGACTGGCGCAGCAAGCTCATAATTTACGCATAAAACCACACATTCGACACAAAACAACAGTTTTTGACCTCTGCATAGGTCATGCGTAGCACAGTCGAGGCACGCATGACTTACGGCACTGACATACATAATCAGATATAATTAATTTGGCTACCC
The DNA here is from genome assembly GCA_013368495.1 of Paragonimus heterotremus. Lineage (NCBI taxonomy): Eukaryota > Metazoa > Platyhelminthes > Trematoda > Plagiorchiida > Troglotrematidae > Paragonimus > Paragonimus heterotremus. The sequence continues at coordinate 136,109 of LUCH01000339.1, read as the reverse complement.
GTTAAAGCATTGCATGCAGGAAGGTGTGGATGTTGAATGATCTATGCATACATCCATGTCTATATGAAAACCACAGGTTCATGGATGATGCGTTTCGAAAAGCATCGCACGTACCAACGTCAGAAGTGATACACGGATGAAATGCCTGGAGAAAATTCTCGTGTTAATTTAACACTGTAGCAGAATAAATTTGGATATCAAAACCCTATCAAACTCACCCAAGTGTGAACGGAGGTACGGATGTTCACTTTTACCGGAATCAAGACACATTTGTCTTCCCTTCTAACGATTAGTTTACGTTAAACACTTCTGTGGGAACGTCTGAGGCAGTTGTGTTCATGAAACCGTAATATCTACGAGCGCACACTTATTTTAAGCTTCACTTGTAGCTTCACTTTTTCCAACACGCCCCACATAGATTTGGAACCTAAACGTTAGAAACGGCTCCTATTCGTAAAAGCTGGACGAACGTCACATAATAGCAAGTGCTCTAATGTGTTCAGTTCTGGGAGCTTATGTTGGGATGTGTGATTGATGTTCACCAAGTACGCATACCTGATGAGTGACAACAACCACGGAACTGGTCGTGTGTATCCAGAGGAATTTGACCATCAGACACATACTACTTAAGCTAGATTACCTTATGAAAAATGTGATGCCATCTAGCACACCAAGTTTTTGCATTGTTCCGGTTATTGCTTTTAGAAGCCGAATTACAGACTTTGTTCAGTGTGAGAGCAACATCACAACTAAATTGCTAGTGACTTATTGTCCACAATCAGTCTTTAATTAGTTCAAAATGACCCAAACGCACGTATGCTGTCACCTTACATTACACATTTATCATGAGCGCTACGACGCATGAAGTGTAACTGAATGAAAAAGTGGAAATGGAACTATATATATATATATATATATATATATATATATATATTAAACACTTCATGGTAGGCCCGCCATCGTCAACGTGGAAGTCGTATTGTTGGGTGTGCTGTTCGAGAAATCCTGTCAGAGCAGTCTATCCACTGATTCTACATGTTTGATGGATGTTTGAATCTAAATGTGTCATTTCTGAGCCTCCGGTGCGCATCAAAGCGCAGCTGATACACCACTCGACCTGCCCGGAATTGCTGTTTCCGTTGATGCTTCGAGCCCGGCGGAGGCCCATATTTGCAACAGTTTTGGTTCTTCTGCATATGTATGTGTTGTGACCGCGAAAGACGCTTGACCTGCAAAGTTATGTTAAATCATAGGGTCATGAACACGTACACTCATTTGCACGACTGACGTGGATTCACGCACGGTGGAAAGCAGAACACTGTCATTCGCCCTGCTGCCACTTTCCATATAGTGCGTACACACTATTCCGATAGTCGCTTCTGGCTCATCATCTTCCTGGCGTTAAGGCCTGCCCTTTAATTCCCGAATATACGCACCATACTACTCACAAACGAGGCTGCCTGTTATACAACATGCAAACCGATCCACCAGCACTTTGCATTGTAGAGATGTCCGTACGTTCGCCGCGACGCTCATATTTGAGTCTCTATAAAAGTACCTTACCGTCTAACTTCGTGCGATAAGATCGCGACTCATCAATCAGTTGTAAAAATTTTGTTTTTGGTAGTCACCAAGCCTAATGGAATTTTATTGATTCAACTGAAATGGCGACTGCGTAAATGAGAGATATTCAGCGTAGGTCGTGTAATCAGTTAGCAACAACATGTAAATACCAATGTTGAAACAAATTTCTTCATTCACTCTAAGTCTTTTCGTTTTAAAATGACCCCAATCCACTTTTACGTCTCTCAATATCATTCATGAATCTATACTCGTTTGATGGTTTCCAAAAGTTTCTGTGATACTACTCTATGACTCCAAAGTTTCTTAAACTAAACTGGTCACACTAGTGCAGTAAGCAGAAAATGAGAACGGGTATATCGTACTTAGATCCTAACACCATGAAGACTTACACTGATGGATATTCTAACCGAGTGGGGTCATCAAGCACAAATGGTTCCTGGCAGTCAGAACGCACGAGGGTGATACAGAGGAGTGGTGTAATTGAGGCAGAACAACCACCTCGTTTTGGTTAATGCAGCTTCAGGCCTTAAATGTACACAGTGAACGTTCTGTGATTTGATGTGATCAGACCGTCAGTTACTGTAAGCTCCCGCACAAAGTTTGGAAACTAGAGTCTCTACTCTTTATCACGGTGTAACAGGATGAACCGTTTAGTTTAGACGATTCGGGAAACTCTGGTACAGCTGTCCCAAAATCATCAGTCGAGTGATTTCAATCTGCTATGAATTCAGAGAAAATAACACGGAAACACTCAAAAGTAGTCCCGAGGCAATTTAAAGTAGGAGAGATTGGGATGAGTAAACTTGATCGCCATCTAAAAAACGTTTTGAATGAAGACTTGATGGTTTACTCGAAAAATCTATATTTTTCAGAGACTTGAGCGATCTACGCAACAAGTTCAAAAATGGACTGAACAAAATTCTGGAGACCAACGATCTGGTAGCCAGTATGGAAGTCGAATTGACCGCGATGAGACCAACCTTGGAGGTCAAACAACGTGATACGGAAAAGTTGATGCACAAGTTAGGAGAAGATCAAGAACAGGTATTTTGACAAATTTAATATGGGTAGCTCGTTAACTCATAACGATTCGACGAAACTTTAGCCGCAAGGTGTGTTCTTCAACAAGCATTATTTCAAATATACTTTGACGTATACAGGCAAGCTAATCTCTATACTGCACAAAAGTGGATGGCAAGCTAACACCAGTATTGACTGGAAATTTTAAGGTTTCTAACGTTATTTATTGACTGCATCTTTGTATAAGAAAATACCACATCATTTCTATCTGCGGCTACAAACGTACAGCTTTCTGGGGGGGGACAGATTAGACGGTTAATAGATTACAGATAAATGTCTTAGGATTTGGCAACTTTCTTCCATCAGTAGGGCTTTGATTAGCAAACTGACTTCGGCCAGCTAGCTGTTGATAAACATCTTGAGAATACTGGCATGAGTTGTGTCAACTAATTTTGCTATGACTATGTTTATTATCAGTTTTCTTGGGGTTGGCATTTAAAGTTTTTTCACTAAGAACTATCGTTTTGATAAACGCCAGAGTGAGGTCATGGTTCATTTGGAGATAACGTATTGTACTTATTGCATGTCTTGGACATAAACATAGTTTCTTTCCTCTACGCTAAGACAGATAACAAGTGAATGTGGCTTGGTAACTAGGAACATTTATCGAAAAAATTTTGTGTAACAGCTAACGGAACTGACCTGAGGCTAAATGAGTTTTGAAAGGTTGAACAACTAACATGGGTTTTCTTCCAAGTTACCAGTTTGCAACTCTAGCTACCCCCTGTGTCACTACTACTTCAAATTCCTACTAATCAAAACATCGGAATTACACATTTTATCATCGGCAACCTATTTTGATCTGTTTTCAGGTTACTGTCTACTTTACAGGTCCGATGAATTAACAGACCAAATATTTGAACGATAACTAAGAAAATATACACACATTCACAGTACGAAATAAACAGACTGAATGTAGACTTTACACTTTTTAAAGTTCGGGTGGGCTTGTTCTCCATAAGAGGTTCTACTAAGCTTTGCTGATGATCCATAACACGTTATTGTGTCCACGAATGTAAAGACTGCAGTCGGTTTTTAGCGGTGTTTGACTTATAAAATCAAACTACTCTACTATATATGAGTATTGTGCTCTCATCCAGGATCTGACGGACTGTCCTCGTCTCATTTTGAAACAGAGCCCAAAATACCTTGATTAGTCTTCTGTCTTCTAAATTAAGCAACTGACATTCTATCATAGTTTACTTATGAGTGTTCTTCATTCTAGGCTGACATTGTTCGTACACGGGTCAAAGAAGATGAGGCACTGGCCAAACAGAAGGCTACCGAGACACAAGCCATTGCAGATGACGCCCAGCGTGATCTGGATGAGGCGATACCGGCATTGGAAGCTGCAAACAGAGCGTTGGACTCTTTGGACAAAAACGACATTTCCGAACTTAGGGTATTCACGAAGCCTCCTCAGCTGGTACAGACGGTGATGGAAGCGGTCTGTTTGATGTTAGGTCAAAAGTGAGGGTTTGCTATGTTACTTGGAAAGTTATTAGTAGTATGATGTCCCGGTACTGAAGACGTGTTATTCGGAAACTCATTTTTGCTATTTTTTGCATCCTACGTGAGAAGGTTAGATTGAATCGAGTAGAGTTCCGGTTATTTTTTGTATGTTAAAGTGTCCATACCCATTGAATCAGGTCCGAACGTCTGTTCTACGAACTAAACCACTATCTGTTTGTAAAAAATCAAATTAGAAAATCAATTTGCCATTAGTGGAATCCGAATGACAGCTCGGGAGAAATGGACATAAATATGTGTTGTGGTAGAGTGCAGCCAATCATGTACGCCATATCTGTATTGGCCTATCAGGTTGTTTAACATTGATCTATCTATACACTGTCCACAACAGACTAGATGAGACGTTGTGTGTGGTGTAGTGAATACACATCTTGCTTTGAACCTGACTTGTTCTACATGGTGACAGAGATGAACAACGCAGATTGGATGGGTGTGAGCCCAATGGCGGGACTGAATCTCCGATCACCGACCAGCTGAACATGAATGAAGATGGAGGACTTCCAAAAAGATGGAAAATTTGGAAGTTGCAATTTCAAGATTTCCCCACGCCAGCTCAACTATGGTCAGCCAAGAAGGAGTTTTAAATGGCGATGTTTCAACATGCCCTCGGAGAGCAGGCCGTCCGTTGCATTGATACATTTCCGTATGAAGCAGACGAAGACCCAGAAGACTGAGAAAATGTGATGAACAAATTAGAATGTTATTATTTGGGATTTGCGAACGACACTTTTGAGAGATATAAATTTAATTGCCGCATCCAAGAACCAGGAGAATCCATAGATCAATTTGTTCAAGCTCTGAGGTCAATGGCCACAACTTACGGTTTCTGTAACCGCATGCATGACAAAGTGATCAAAGATAGGTTGGCTATTGGAATGAGAAACGGCGATTTGACGAAGAGAATGCTGAGGGATCCCCAGTTGACGCTCAAACAATGCATCAACATGAGTCGAAGTGAAGAGGATGCCGACAGAATGGCAGAAGCCCTCAAAATTCACTCGACAGAGGATGTCAATCGTGTGATGGCCAAAAGAACCAAAAAAAACCTCTAGAAGGCTACACTTTCTGCGGAAGAACTCATGGTTTCAAGAAAGAACAGTGCTCAGCATGACGAAAAATCTGCACAAAGTGCGGGAAAGCCAATCATTTCTCCGTTTGCTGCAAGAGTGGTCCAAGTTTGGTAAGGGCAACCCAATCTACAAGGTACTCAGTGTGTGCGATTAGAGTGAACGAACCCCACCGGGGTATACGATCTGCCGAAATCGAGTTGAATGGAATAACAATAAACTTCCAGGTGGACTCAGGTGTAGGTGTCAATCTCGTCCTTCGGTCCTATGTCCCAAACGAGCCACTAACGAATACGAACCTCGTGCTTCAAATGTGGAATGGAACAACGGTGACGCCTACAGGAAAGTTTACAGCAATCCTACGCAACCCTAATAATGACAAACGCATCGAACAAGTTTTGTTTGTAGTCAAAGAAAATTTTCCACCCCTTCTTGGAGTTGAAGCAATCGAAGCGTTGGAATTGGTAACATTTAACTGTGTACATAACGTAGTCTCGTCATTGACCAACATGTGTCTAAAATATTCCAGCGTTTTTTGATGGTACTTTGGGAACCCTTCCAGGAGTCTGTAAATTGAGCATCGATTCGGATGCGAAACCAGTCGTGCTACCTATTCGTCGTTTGCCACTTACTGTAAAAGAGACATTTGAAAAGGAACTAACACGGTTAACAGATATGGGAGTAATACAACAAGTAGACGAGCCAACCGATTGGGTTAGTCAGGTCGCTATAGCTAGCAAGAAGTCCGGTGAATTGAGAATTTGCATCGACCCGAAACCATTAAATGCAGCGTCAAGAAAGCAGTATTTTCGACTCCCCTTATTGGAAGACATTCTTCCTCAACCAACCGGCGCATGTTTTTTCATCAAGGTCGATTTATCCTCTGTTTTCTGACATGTAAAACAGGACGAACAGTCCAGTTTGTTAACGACATTCGGGACACTTTTTGGTCGTTTCCGTTGGCTTCGTCTACCGTTCGGATTGAAAGTCTCCAGCGAACTATTCCAGAAACGACTAATCCAAGCAATCGAGAACCTACCTGGTGTCATGTGCATAGCTGACGATGTTTTGATCCACGGTCGTACCAAAGTCGATCATGACAAAAAGCTAGAATTGTTTCTAACCAGATGCCAACGAGTCGGCATCAAGCTCAAACAAGAGAAAATTGAATATTGCACCAACGAGGTTACTTTCCATGGGCAGGTTTTATCCAGAGGAGGAATCAAGCCTGATCCAGCAAAAATCTGTGCAATAGTGAATATGACACCCCCAACTGATGTTAAAGGTATTGCTCGTTTTAATGGAATGATTAACTATTTGAGTCGATTTCTGTCCTGTTTAGCTCAAATCATGGAGCCCATCAGGCTACTGACCCACAAGGATACACTATGGGTGTTGAGAGAAGAACATGAACGAGCGTGGAAACATATCAAACAATTAATCATCAAAGCTCTTGTATTACGTTACTATGATTCACGTCTGCCGTTAGTGATACAATGTGACAGCAGCCAAAATGGAATTGGAGCAGTTTTCATGCAGAACGGACAGCCGATTGATTTCCGAAGTCGAACCATGAGTAGTTCCGAGACCCGATACGCAAAAGTCGAAAAGGATCTGTTGGCGGTAGATTTTTCTATGAAAAAATTCAACGGTTACATATTTGGAAGAAAAACTAACGTCCAGACAGACCATAACCCATTGACAACTATCGTAAAAAATGCCACTGGGCAAGGCGCCACGCCGTCTTCAGGCAATGTTGGTACGCTTACAGAAGTACAATTTCGAGATCGGATACATCCCTGGCAAGAACATGGTACTGGCGGATACACTATCGCGAGCCCCACTGACAACCGAAAAAGACAACTGCACCGGATATGAACAGGTACACCTAAATCAGACTCGCGGTTACCACGAATAAGGCAGACGTTTGCCGATGACGAAGAGATGGAGAAGCTCGAAGGGCAAATCAGAAACGGCTGGCCGGACAATGCACGACAAGTGAGTGAATTAATTCGCCCTTATTTCAAGGTCCGGGATGAGTTGACCACAGAAAACGGTTTTGTGTTCCGTGGAGAACGTTTGGTAATTCCGCGAGCTGCCAGGAAAGTCACTATGCAATAAATACATCGTTCACACCTCGGTGTGCGCAGCTGTACGAGACGCACTAAGGATACTGTATACTGGCCAGGTATGACTAGTCATATCAGCGACTCTGTTTCAACCTGTGCGGTCTGCAAGCAGTACGGGACTCGACAGCCAAAGGAACCCATGGTGTGCCGCTCAGTCCTCAGGCGACCTTGACAACACGTAGCGGTTGATCTAGTATCGCATGCAGATAAGTCGTACCTGCTTTTGGTGAACTATTCCAGCGACTTTTTTGAAATTGGGAAGTTAAATGCTACATCAGCCGAGGAGATAATCGGCAGATTAAAAGCCCAGTTTGCAAGATATGGCATTCCAGACTGTGTGAGACCAGATGGTGGCCCACAGTTGTCAGCACAACAGTTTGCGAATTTTGCCGAAAAATGACAGTTTAAACACGAAGTCTCCAGTCCACACCACAGCCACTCTAATGGTAAAGCGGAATCTGCCATGAAGGAGGCAGAGAAAATAATGAAGAAATGCTTAGCAGCCAAGGAGGATGCCTATCTGACACTGCTAAAACACAGAAACAACCTATCAGCAGATACGGATTTGAGTCCGACTCAACGGCTCATGGGAAGAAGAACGGGAACTCGAATACCACTTGTTGAAGATCGTCTAACCCTACAAACTATCACATGGGACACCGTAAGAAAACGTTTGAAACAACAAATGGAACGAGGAAGACAAGTGTATAACAAAGGATCTCATGTGCTGCCAAGACTAGACGAAGGGGATACAGTTTGGATTCAGCTATTTGGTATGGGCTCTGACAGATGGGTCCCAGGGATCGTGGAAGGACAAGACGGTGAGCGTTCTTATGTGGTACGCACTAATCAAGGAACAATAAAGAGAAACAGGGTTCACCTACGGAAGCAGGAAAAGACGAACACAAGTTCCGGAGCAGGTGAATCCAGTTCTACTGGAGACAACGAGTTCGTTCTCCGAAACCGAGGAATACCGAAGATTCTTTGAGAAGGGAAGGATGTGGTGGAGTGCAGCCAATCATGTGCGCCATATCTGCATTGGCCAATCAGGTTGTTTGACACTGACCTATGTATACAATGTCCATAACAGACTAGATGTGTGGTGTAGTGAACACATCTTGCTCTAAACCTGACTTGTTCTACATATGTCTCTTCCACCTCGAATGAATTATCGTGCCGATTTGACCCTGTTACATCCAGATCGTCTCCATGTGATAATTTCTGTTGTTAGAAAGCTAAGAAGCTCTTCCTCAAAGATCCCATCGTTTCAATTTTGAATATCTTTTTCCGAAATAACGTTCACTGGGTTTCGTCAGGATTTCGTCAAAACTAAATGAATACTTTTGCGCAGTTGCAGCACTGACGTGATTAACACTTGTAATAACCAGCTCGTCGTTTTGATGAAAAACTAAATCTATTTTGTCATACAGTATGAGAATGATTGACATCAGTAAGCTGAGTATAGATACATGTGGTTTTCGGCGTTTATCTGTGAAAGTTTCAGACGGCATCCAAAAAGCTTATGATACCGTACACATACTTTGACGAATCAACACAACTGCCAATGCTGTCTTCGTGTCCGTGTGTTGATTACAATCGCGAAAGAACAACTACCAATACTAACATGAGCGAATGTTATTGCAAGGACGAAGAGCTGTTTCACACCGTCTGGTTGGCTTAGCGTTGATCTCTGTTGTGTTAATTTGTACCGGTCGACAGTATTTATTACAAGTTATGCGTTTTATCTTCTGTTCATCAACGGGTACTTCTGCTTTTAGAAATGGATGTTTATTTTCCCAATGTGTTCGATCACAAATCATTTCATCGAGGCAGATCATTTGGTTGACCCCACCTCTTCACTTGTGTAATCACAATCACAAAATGTTGGCATTTTCCGGTGCACATTTACACAGGTATCATATAGCACCACTCTATTGGCAAAAGGTGCTGACACCATCAATTTCGTTGTCGTGACACTGATAACACTTATCCCAACCCACTATGGACTCATGTAAAGCGTGTTGATTTCGCTGTTTTATCGTCTTGTGCTAGAGTCATATAGCGTCATGTTTTATCTAGTGAAAATAAACGAAGTACTTGAATCTCGTGAGGCCTGTCTCCTCACTGTCCTGGTGAGCTAGATAAAGAGGATTCATCGTTTCAAAACTTACACGATTCCAACCGCTTCAGTTCCCTGTGACTGCTACCAACGCAATTCTATTAATGGCAGCCCATAATTGAGTTCTCAATTCAGGGTCTTAGATATCGTTATTTTCACGTTGTATAAAAACGGAACCGTCATCAAGCTTACCCACGTACCTATGAACACCATTTCCACTAGGTAACATTGTCAGCAATACTGTTGAGTTTGTTTGTGACCTGATGAGATATCTAATCGTAATTTGGCCTGCCACTATAAAACACGCACTATGTTTAGTTCTTAGCAGATACAGTGGATATTGTAACTTTGAGACATGTGAAGCAGGTCACGTTGTTCCTGAAATTTCCCGTTTTCACACTCGCATACACATTCCCATATTCTGTTTCTCTCTGCCACGCATCATTACCAGACCGGATTGGGCCACAGCAAAAACGGTTCTAAGTGATTCCAACTTCTTACGCCGTTTGGTCGAGTATCCAAAAGACGAGATCACCGAAAATCAGCTAAAACGCTTGAAAAAGTACATTGACAACCCGGAATTCACACCCGAGGTGGTCGAGAAGACAAGCAAGGCGTGCAAATCCATGTGTATGTGGGTTCGGGCACTGGACTTGTACGCGCGCGTGTTTCGAACGGTCGAGCCGAAACGTAAACGGTAGGTGCAAGCTAAATTGTACAAACATGTCAGTGTGCTGACCATGAGGTTAGAATAGGTACGTAGTTTGTTTTTGTGAATCAATTTGAACTCGTACTATGCACAGATTTGACCTTCAGTACTATTCACTCGTTTTGTTGATCACACCTGTCGATTTTAGAGGCGAGGGTCCCACGGCGTCCGAGTATGACAAGAATTATTTGACTTTACACCTTAATCAGTTGCAATCGTGATGAAATGTATTCACTGTCGATCTCTGCCTGATAAGTTAACGCGTCTGCTTATAAGCAACCTGCCATACCGATCGGTCATCGTCAGCCGATGGCGCGAAGTTCGATTCGACAGTTTGAAAATGATCCGGCCCCCTCTAGCTTACCGGCTATGTTCAACTACCTACGAACGTTTGTTGGTGGCTGCCAACACAAACTTATGCAGTCAAGTCGAACTGATTGTTTTGAAACACACGTGGTTGATGGGCTCACTGAAGGGACTAGATAAGTACAGTGTGCTTGTACAGCAGCACGCGGCTGCTGACTAGCCGGTGACTCGCCCTTCCATGAGGCCCATCACGCGTCAAGCGGTCTAGCCAAAGTGACGCTCACGACCCAGTTGTACATGCGCGTCCACACATGAACCGGCCCGAAGGCTCTATTTCACACCCTAACGCACGCAGTCACCATCTGCACACTCAGCCAATTTGAACATTCCAACAGGATGTGCTTCTGTGCGGTCGATACACAGAGACGCAAGACGTGGTTGGGCCCCCGTCAGACTAGGGAGAACAACACAACCGAACAGGACAGCACACGGTGCAGACGAGCACCACCACATTAAGGGTGTACACCAATCCTAACAGTAAAGATCTAAACCATTTGACTTAACCTTTTCACTGTTTATAATTGATATATCGTTATTTTCAGGCTGAACATCACAAACAATTGATCCCAACTGTCACGTAGACTTTCCAGTCGACCCTTTCGAAAAGAAGCACTAGAGTCGAGTGAGTAAACACTCATAAGCGAAAGTGGTTGAGCGTTCACATAGGATAATTCCGTCGTGCCTAATGTGAAGTTAATGGCGCAGTGGTAAACACAATTGCTTAATGAACAGCGTGGTCGTGGTTCTAGTCCCGGCAGTGACAAGGATATGCACTAGTGACGGGCTCAAATGAGAGCGAGCCTCGAGTCCAGTGCTTTTGCTATTCGAAAGGGACCGACTGTAAATTCTATGAGAATGCGACAGCTGCGATCAATTGTGTGTGATGTCCAACTTGAAATTAACCAAATCACCGACTACTCAGCAGTAATGTTATTATTATTTGTTAGTGGGTACGGTTAAGGGTGCCACTACAGACGTTTGTTACAAATACTGGAGGGACGGTCCGTGGACGAAGCATTGTTTCGTCAACTATTTCTACAGCGTCCTCCAAGTTTCGTTCGCACCCTGCGCGAGTTTGTGACTGGATTGGTTAAGCTATGCTCATGACTTACTATGTGTTTTCGTGTCGCTTCACGCCTTTGCCTCTCCCACAGGATCGTTCTGAAACAGCTCTGTTTGGAACTGGTTTACTGTCCATTGCTGCCTCCATAGTCCACATGGTACGTGCATAGGCTAAATGGGGTGAAGGGAAGAGCAAGTGGTCGAACACGTCCGAATGGTAAACTTAAGTGCGATCAAACAACCATTTGAGAGACTGCGGTGATTCCATTTATTCTAATTCATTCAGTTAACTGTTCACAACATCCATCCCGGTGATTGTCATAACCTGGCGGAGTGTCTGATCGCAAGCCATACGAAATAGATGGCCACATGCAGATTGAACATGAGCAGCCTGTCTAAACCCGTACAAATGCAGCGACGGCAGCCAGTATATCGGCTCTTACGTGTGTGCAAAGTTTGGGTGGTACACCATATTGTACAATATGTTACAATGGCAGTTTGACCATTGTTACAAACACGGTGTATGATGATGGTGATAAATCAAAGCTGCATTGGTGAATCGACAGACTATGGAATGTGTTGAAAAAATCTTTACTCAGCCAGTTCCGTGTTCACTTCAGTCGCTCTGGCTCACCAAGTGCATGTGATTTGGTAGGCATTGGCTCATTCATTTTATTCGCTGTGAATACCCGCATTTGTAACTTGCGAACAGGATTTCTGACTCAGTCCGGATTGATCGTTTTGATTTGGACTTGGGAGGTCTATTCTACATGGTGTCAGGGAAGGTGAGGAAGTCGATTTTCAAGCCGGAATAATTGGAGGGCAACTAGCGATCCGGATGCTCAGTTCGTTGAAAATGAGAGAAGTCTTGTTAGCCCAGCCAGCAATATTTCGCAGATTACCTTGGCAATTTCTAAAAATTATCCCGTAATTTGACCCGGTAATTTTAGGAGTAACGACCCAAAATTACTCTAAAATTATCCATAGAGTATGTCTACTTATATGTATGGGTACATCTCTTTGCATTCTGTCACAATCAGCTACGAAATATACGAATACAAACTCGCATACGCAAACATAAAACAAGTTACCGTTCAAATAAAAATTATCTCCATACACACACTTAACACAGCTGTTAATACACGGGAAGGTGCCCGCAGAGTAAACGGAGAAGGAACAACCCACTTGCCACCCACCAATTGAACGGTTTTCAGAATGGCGCCCGTCGGCCGTTACATATTTTGACCACCATTTAAACAAATTGCGCATCAAGAAGCAGACTATAATGATGAAAAAAATGTAACAAACTCTGAAAATTCTGTTTACAGTCTAGTTTTGTTGAGTAGGTTACCTTTGATTAACTTAATAAGCCGCGCCGAGATAATGGGTAATTTTTAGGGTAATTTCCCCCACAAATTACTCATCCATAGGGTAATTTGTGCTGGCTGAAAGATGTCAGCTGGAAAGTATGGAGATGAACTGAACCGACGTTGCCAACTTGACAACCAACTGACCTCGTACCGGTTGACATTGTTCTGATGCGCTATTGAAGATGACGCACGCTGCGTGCCGTGTGCTACATACCGCGTGCTCGGGACGGTGAATCTTGAGAGCGAGACGAGAACGAACGCAGCTTGTATGCAGATATCCGAAAACTTGAACAGTTCTGTATGAACCGGTCGAATGAGACGTATTGGCTCTTTTTGCTCTTCATACGCAAACGTCTTCCTGATCAATCAACATCGATATGGACACCCACGTCAACACCAGCGTCAACGAACTGAATATACTGGCTCGGATGTGCAATTTCCTTTGAGTGTGTGCCAGATTCACATCTTCAGTGTCAGATCGTGCTAGAGGTCCGAAACGAGACTCACAAAGCCCCTTGGAATTGCGGTCGTCATATGTAGCAGTGAGACTGTTGACGAATCTCGGCTCTGACAGATCGTTCCAGAGGTTACACTTGATCCACGCGTTTTTGCCACACAGATAGGAAACCCAGTCAGACTGTCTCACTGAACCACCAGTCTCTCACAGTATGGTACTTGCTAGCCTCCACTGATAGTCTCAAGCTCAATTGCTACCCAAACGTTCGGGCCGCGATGGTCGTGGCCCTGTGGCGCAATGGATAACGCGTCTGACTACGGATCAGAAGACTCCAGGTTCGAATCCTGGCAGGGTCGAACTTTTCTACGAGGCTACCAGCCTTCACACCAATGACACTTTACTTCAGGGAACGTTCACACTCAATGTGTTTTCTCTGCAAATCCCCACAACCTATGTACGAAGGTGCGTATCACGTTTTCAATGGCTCGGACAAATAGGTAGGTGCATTGCGCAATGACGTATCGATCGATCATCTCATTCTAGCACGGCTGATGCAGGAATCTGCTCCAACTGACTCGCACATACTACCTGGACCAAGTCCACACTAGGCGAAATCCGGTCGTTCTATATCTCGCCGTGACTTCACAGCTGGCAAGAGGCTATGTGGCCGCTGCCGCGCCCCCTCATTGGGGGCATCACGTGCCAGGCCGTTTGGTCTAGGTGATACCCGCCGTCCCAACTACACGTGCGCGCACACACACACGTGCGTGCGTGCGTCCGCAAACACCATCTACACATGAAACACTGGGTTCCCTTCAATAACTTTGTCAGCGCAGAAAGGAGACATATGTTGCGATATGTTAACATTTCGTTTACTCTCATCAGTCGCAAACGTAAAACATGCAAGTTATATATGACAGACACTTAGTGATAGACAGGGTATGGACACGCATACAATCACACCACGAATTATGTCATCACCACCACGGCAACCCCATAGGTCGCTTCACCCACTTTTGTGCACATAGAGCCGGCTGGTGAGCTCTAATCAGCATGGCTTCGCTAAAGGCCAGTAGCTTCGGATTCTGATGACGTAACAATATTTTGAAAGAGTTAAGTGGGACCACCTGGTGACCAGTCCCAACAATGCAGAGCCGAAATATTGATTTAACCTTTTCATTGACTGTCTGAGATATCGTTATTTGTTTAATGGGTATTCAAGCTATCACGATTAAGAGTTCCACTACATGACATCATTGTATGAACTCTTGCTTGCCTGTCCAATTGAGCTGATATCAAAAGGTCAAGAATTCAGCGGGCTTCCCATTAAGTAAGACTGATCCACTGTTCAGTCTTACTCAATGGGAAACTTGACTATGGAATTCGGCAATTTGGGAGGGTTTAATGGCCTGGCATCCCGGTGAAACAGTCAGTATATCAGATGTCTACAAACCGCGACCACAGTCAAGCAGACCTGCAAACGTGCCACCCAGAACACATCAGCTAATGCGATCGGTAAGTTAAAATTGAACATCACTCACAATTGATCGCAGCTCTCGCATTCCCACAGACTTTCCAGTCGGCCCCTTTCGAAAAGAAGCACTAGACTCGAGTTTCGCTCTCATTAGAGCTCGTCGGTAATCGTCGCTGAAACCACTCACCACGTTCTTTATTCAAAGTTACTCCAAACACAGCGATCTTACATAGAAATGTGCACTTTCCTACATTTGTGTTGTACAAATTTTCGTTCTTCGTTCGTTTTTCTTCTTCTGCAAGCGCCTTTTTTAGCTTGTGGACACAGTTCTATGTAAAAGAACGCTCAGTTATATCCAAGTGTCACAATTGTCAGTTATGAAACAGAGTGAATTCACACTTTGTTCATCTGCCGTATCCATGGATCGAAACGAGGTGACCATGAGCTTAAAGACGGTGAATAATCTAAATGAAAAATGGAATTCACACGCAAATGATAAATTTCGATCAGTTAACAAAAGAAATATTATTGTCGAAGTTACAGTGGTTTTAGGATTTTTTAGAGTAAAATGATAGATGTCCCTCTGTCGGTGTTGAGCATGAACTTCGTTCATTAAAAAAAACAACTGGATTTACTCAACCAGAGAGGTAGTTATTGATACTCTGTCGGTTCATCCTAAATTCTTCATTCGTTAAAACGCACTTCTGTTGGACACTGTGTGACATTCTGCGGTAATCATCTTCAATATACTTGGTGCACTTACTGTTTCGTCACCAACTGTGTATACTTATACGGCGAAGGTTTTGTCGAGAATTTTGAAAAGTGACCTAGACCCTGTCATATCACAGTTTTCTTTTCCTAGCCGAACTTATTTATTGTGCAAAACTCGAGTCAATCCTGTTTTACTTAGGCATTAACCAGTTACTCATTGTATTCTAGACTGGAAGCGGCCAACGCTGAGTTGGACGTCGTTGTGCAGAAGTTGCGTGAGAAGCAAGCTGAATTGACTGCTGTGGAACAGAAAATCGCCAAGCTGCAAGCCGAGTTCGATGTATCCGTGGCTGAGAAAAAGAAACTTGAACATCGTCTGGCTCTGACCACCGCGCGATTGAAACGTGCGGCGAAACTGACCACCGCATTGGCTGATGAACAGGATCGTTGGAGTCACTCGGTTGACCAGTTCCAAATACAGATTGGTAATGTTATTGGTGATGTATTTGTGGCTGCTGCTTGTGTGGCTTACTATGGTGCCTTCACGGCGGACTATCGAAGTAGGTTAGTTCAGAAGTGGGTCGAACGTTGTCGTGAACTGACTATCCCAGTCAGTGAAGATCCAAGCCTATTTAATGTACTGGGGGATGCATTCGAATTACGACAATGGAATACTCAAGGTTTACCCAGAGATCAAGTGAGCACAGATAATGCCATTTTGGTCACACATAGCAGGCGATGGCCTCTAATGATCGATCCACAGGAACAGGCCAATCGATGGATCCGATCAAAGGAGGCAGAAAATAATCTACGAGTAGTTAAACTGTCAGATACGAATCTGCTACGTACCTTGGAAAATTGCATTCGTCTCGGTTTCCCTCTGCTATTAGAAGACGTAGGTGAGTCATTGGATCCAGCTCTAGAACCGATCTTACTTCGACAGACATTTGTCAGTAGTGGTCGATTGCTTATTCGGTTAGGTGATTCAGACGTCGACTACGACCGAAATTTTCACCTGTATATGACTACCAAAATGGCTAATCCACACTATCTACCAGAAGTGTCAATTAAGGTAACTCTGATCAATTTCACGGTCACTCCCACTGGCTTGGAGGATCAATTGCTTGGGGATGTCACTGGAATTGAACGCCCCGAACTTGAAGAGCAAAGAAGTCAGTTAATTGTTCGGATCAACACTGACAAAAATCAGCTGAAGGTGAGCTACAAAAGTTCATGTGGACTTAGTTAGTTACCCATTTAGTCAATCAATTTGTGTTAAGTCAGGTTTCTTGATGGAGTTGTCATTTGAATCTCTACTGTTCTACTTCCAACCTTACCAATCCATTCTTCTGCCCATTTTACAGGCCACTGAAGATAGAATATTAAAACTGCTTTTCGAATCTGAGGGTAACATTTTGGATAACGAAGATTTGATCAACACACTGAACGAATCGAAAGTGAAATCCGGTGAAATCAATCGGCGTCTGACTGAGGCTACTACAACTGAACAGAAGATTTCTAACGCGCGTTCCAAGTACAGTCCCGTAGCTGCACGTGGATCTGTCATGTACTTTGTAATCACCACCATGGCTGAAATCGATTCAATGTACCAATACTCCTTAAAATACTTTAAAAATGTAAGTTGTTTTAAGCACAACAATGGAGGATAATTGTTTGGTGGCAATATTCGTAGTTTTACAAAACTTTGTGGTTCTGACCTTTCCCCGCATCAGTTCACTCAATCTTAGTTTTCAGAGACAAGTAATGGAAATTCCGCTAAACTCTTATATTACAGGAAATTCTGCGTAATACAACGTTCAAGGTCAATTACGGACTGGGTTCTATTGAACTACTCAGTTCTCAACTGGATTAACCGAGATAACCGGAGCTAAGATTGGCACCTAGATAATCGATATTTCATGCTGTCACTAACAGAAACGATGATAACCCACGGCTACAGAGCATGGTTACTCAGAGTGGAAAACGTAATCTGTCTTTAGGTATACGGTCATCGAATTCTTAGTTCAGAAGGGAGCTTATGTGTAACCAGCGAGTATATATAGTGATACTTTTGGAAGCTTACATTTGATTACAACAGTAACGTGAATGGAAATGCAGACTAAGGTGGTTGTATCATGCCCTAAAGATATCAACTAACCGTGTTTTACACTAGACACTCTTTGTCGACGTCACAGACGATTAGCACAGTATTCTAAGTAAGCAAAAAAATGGTTTGGTGTAGAGGAATAAGAGCAGTTTGCGATAAGATTAGTAGCGTGGTCGTCCCTGTTTTTTAAACAACATTGATCGCGAAGTACGTAAGAATGCTGTCCTTATTGCACATGCTATAACTTGGTTAGCTATTCTATTAGCACGAAAGTTACTCATGACCAGAATATAACAACGCCATTGGAAATACATATATTATTACACGTATATGGTAGTAAAACATTATGTTGATTTGATCTTTAATAGTGAATCTGTGAGGGTAGTTCACCAGTTTGTCTACTTATGAACTTGCATCAACAACGATGGGTGTGTATGCAATGAAACAGAAACTTGTATCTCAAAGGCTAGTGTGGTATTCGTTAATCTAGGACATCCGTGATGATAGGGGCAACTCTTTAAAGTTCGTAGGTTGTGTAGATAAGACGAGTGTGAAGTCTGTGCTACTTTATTAGGCCGTTTAGGGTAGATGACGTGAATGTGCTTCAAGTATATGATAATCGATGCCTGTATTCGATCATCCCTATCGAGTGAGCACTTTATGGGTGATTAGCTTAACCAGCCACTAGGAAGACATATCTTGCGAGATATAAACGCTTTATTTATTCTCACTAGTTTAGGATATGAAGACTCAGTTATAAATGTCGACTAGACAATTAACGAACGAACGTCACATCGACACTCAGTAGGCTGGGGTGAATGGTTTTAGTACCAAGGCAACGAGATTGAATTAGTCAGCATTTTCTGTCAACGGAGAACCCGTTATTGACGCACGATCGACAGCGTTCTTGAAAACATCATCTTATGGTTGTGGTCGCACAACAGGATTATATTGCGATGACATGTTTTGCGGTCGAAAATGTTCGATTTCTGTAGGTATGCTGATGCAAGTTGAGTCAATGACTACATCAGCCACTTGGGGATACGCTCCGTCTTTACGTGTTGCAAATCATGGTCCTTTCTGCCAGTGTGTGGTTCACTACAACTGCATGTGGATTGGCGGATAATAGGACAGGCAGAGGCTTTTGAGGAAGAGCGGTCAGCGTATTCGAGAGTAATCATGCGAGTGGAACGTAACACGTACAATTCCACCGTGGATATAATACTAACAGCCGATTTCGACTTTCGACATACATGTTCTGTAATGCGTTCTTTCATGTAAGGAAGATTGGTTAAAATCTGCTTCTTCCTTTCGAATCGTTATTCGTTTGCTTTCAAAGCATTTCGCCAAACTGACAAGTTGCCCGAAAATTTTTTTCAAATAATTCGATGTCACTGTTCATTGTTTCATCTTTCAACAAATTGAGTGACTGGGCTGAACACCACTCACAAATAATCGCATCTTTCGTAATCCCGTATACTTATCAACTAGATCCTTCTGATAAGAAGCATCACATTTGAGTGCTTCTCTTGTTGTTGTAAACCCTTCGAAAGAATACACTGGTTCGTCCGTGGTATAGTAATGTGCTTGAAAGATATCGGATTCTCCTAGTAATAATTAACACGGAAAATCTTGGTCTCGAAAATAACGCGACTGTTCCCTTGATTGCTCCCAAGACAAATCAAGAGACGGGTGTAAAGAAGCAACTTTGTTCCGTTCCAAAGACGTCTGCCTAAAGGAGAAAATTATGAGGCATTTATATGGTACATAGCGATCTATAAGCATTCTCGAGTCAGAAAATCGAAGGACGGTTACGAAAAATAGTAGTCATGGTCAGTAGGCCACCAATGAGCATAGAGGAATAAAGGCCGAACAGGCGAAAAGTAGCGAAGGTTACCTCTCGATTGTTCACGGCATTTCCGCTCTTTCTGATTGAATAACATCGTTTCGTCGAAGAATTAGTTGGTTTTGGACGGAAAAATGGACTCCCTAACGCTTGTAAGAGTCCGTCAGTGTTGCATATCTTTGGTATGATGGTGGTTTGAACTTCTGTCACGTTTTCAAGAGGTAATCATGTTTGTTCTGTTACAACGAGACTGGACCTTGACGTGGTGTGACGGCTTGCGCATCTCATTGACCTATTGGGCTAGACTGGATGGTGTGGCCACCACACCGACAGGGTCACTCATACCAAGCAAGCCAATAGGTAGAGGTCTGACAAACCGGTCTCCTGGTTGGGGGTTGGAAGAAGGCTGGCATATTTTTCTGGAAAACGTACCAGTTCTGGTACACTGCCACCCACCCGCTGCCTTGCGATATAGGCTTTTTAGCCAAAGGCTTTGGTTGAGAACCCTAATCGTTCTCCTTCCTAGGTCTGCGCGTCCTGGCAGTATCTCAGCTCACATATAACCATAATACAAGTGATTCCATACTGCATCGGCCGTCTCGCAGTATAAACCGGGTCGCCCTACCTGCTGCATACAGCAGGGTGGATAGGCGAAAACATGCTACTGATGACCCCTGCCCCACTGTCTTATCCGATTTAGTTCTCAAGCCCCTTCCGACCTCCATTTCCGATAATTGCTCTACACGTCCCACAGCGGATGTACCTAACCGTGGTAACACTGAGCCGGTAAGTTCCGACTCTTGCCATTCAGCATCAGGCCTCTCTCTTCTCTTGTGTAGGCCCAGAATGCGAATTAATATAGGTGCTTTCAACGTTCGTACACCAAAACAAATAGGTCAACGGGTCGCTGTTGCACGAACGTTAGACTCATTGCATGTCGATGTCTGCTGTATCTCAGAGACTAGAATCCAGGACAGTAGTCAGTGTATGGAACTAACAACACCCGCATTATCTACCCGATACTGGTGATATACTTCGGGTGACTCCACAGCCGCCGTTACAGGTCAGGCTGGAGTATGTATAGTCCTTAGCTGGACGGCTGCAGCAGCATTGATAGATTGGATCCCTGTTAACAGTAGACTTTGTGCCGTCCGTCTGGCAAGTTCAATTAAGACCA
>LUCH01000339.1:90706-113218 GCA_013368495.1 Paragonimus heterotremus | reverse complement strand
TCAGACAACAGTGAGGACTGTATTACTTTACGGCAACGAAACATGGCCGCTTACAGCAGAAGATGTGAACCGTCTTTAGGTATTTACCCGCCGATGTCTGCATTCAATCGCTGGTATCGGGTGGCACCAGTGAGTAATCAAGGTGGAGGTTAGGAAGCGGGTATTTGGCACTGATTGTTACACGAGTTCTTTTGTTCAATCCTTACATTTTTACAGACTTAGATGGTTAGGCAATGTACTAAGAATGCCAGCTAGTCGTTTGCCACACTGGTCACTGTGTGTCGACGCTACGTCCGACTGTCACAAGGTGCGAGGTGGACAGATGATGACCTGGCGTAGACAAATGAAATCGTTCACGATGAGGTTGGCTACTGTAGATCGGGTTCGTCTTCCGGGTTGGAGCCCTCGCGACTCTCAGAGTCAGTGGCTTGAAACGTTAGGTGAGATGGCGGCTAACCGGGCTAAGTGGTATGAATGTTGTCGTTGTTTGTCCGAGTTGTCTGTGAAGTGAGTGCACTTAATGACCCGGGGGGCAGTGAAAGCCGTAAAGAAGCTGTCTTGCTGATGACGCCTTACTTTCACTTACAGCTTGGTTGTTTGTTTGCAAGGTGTAGACGCCTTGATGTTGTATGTTTGAATATAGACGCAGTTATTTTTAGTAGTTAGGTCCATTGTCTTCCCCTTTTTTACTGTTCTCATATAAGTTTTTCCTTCTTCCCTCTTCCTTCGTGGTTGTATGACAGTGAAGCATCAATGTGGACCACTGACGTATTGCTGTCTATGGTGGATGATGAATCATGTTTGCCACGCGCCAATGACCGCGTATTACCAGTGACCGGCTTATCATACGCACGCGCTCACCCACATTTGATTGGGGGTATTTCTCAGGTTGATCAATCGCTGCGGGAGGAGATTCAGCGGTTTTCTCGTTCACTCTAAATAGTGACCTCACGATCATGAGTTCTCTCTTTCGAGTTGAGAATCCTGATAAACTTTTGAGCGATATTTTAGATTACTGATGAGTAGTCGGTGATTTTTCCTAATATAAGTCGTGCATTATTCACAATTGGTCGCAGCTTTCGAATTCTCAGTTTTCTGGTCGCCCCCTTCCTAAAGAAGCACTCGAGCTTCGTTTTTGCTTGGGTTGGTCAGTGTCGTATATTTCTGTCACGATCAGAATTTAATTTTCAGTTCCAGTTCTCGTGAAGTACTTATCTTTTTATCAGCTGGGTATTCTATGTGAATTCAAGTCATGATAAACCGTGAGTGATATTCACTTCATTCTAAATGAGCTAACGTTCTCTACTCCCTATCAGTAACCTACAGCATTTCTCAGTTGATAGGGCCGACTGTAAATCCTCGTATTCAGCTAAAAATGTTCAGTCAGTTCACTTCTCATGGAGATAGCCTGTCTAAAACTATCCACCCAGGGAGTAGTAACAAGCACTCACTATAGTGGTGAATCATATTCACATATTTCCTGCCTTACGAAGTTATTGATTTGCTATACTAAGGCACAATGGGAGTACATATCCATGAATACGCCTATCACCAGAATGAAAAACTGATGCGACCAGACTCATTTAGCATGTACTACAATCCAGCTGGTCACAATTAAGAAAACAACGTTTGATATTCCTGCAGAATTTATCATGTTAACGGCAGTATTTTTGATTAGATATGAACTAACATTGTTTAAATCCACTCATTATTTGTCGAAACACAGAACAATAGATTGTGAAACCTTTATTGCATCAACATGTTTCAGAAGTGCAACGTCACAAAACGAAACAGGTATATTATAGCCCTAGATGCGAATTGGAGCGCAATTGGTGAACAGACAGGAGTACCCGGTACTGGCAATACAACTTGTGAATCAACGAACATATAGAGCATACGTTGATGTTGATCACCATTCACTTCATAGGTAACAACAGTCACTGATGGGGTGGAGGAAATCTCACATGTACTGAAAACAAATCAAAGGAATATGTTGAGAGTAGATGGACTGAAAATGACTCGAACACCAATCGCTAACAACACTGTATTTAGAAAATGCACGATGTCCGTGTTTTCCACTTGATCGTGATGTTTATAGGGTCCTAAAGATGATAATCACTACAAATATTCCTAAGTTTGAAAAAATAGTCATTTGGAAAAGAGTCAATTCGGAAAATCCTAGAATTCGGCTGGGTTTGATCCACCGACAGAAACAGCACGTCCAGACGAGATAACTGCTCTACCAGCTGAGCTGGCTGATAACTGAGTCCAAATGTGGAAGAATGAAGGAACATGTACCTAAGTAGGTTCACAAACGGGTCTCACAACCGGACATTCTAATCACAGAGAAGCTGTCGCGATAAACCAATTCAAACCTGTGTTGTATGCACGAAATCAATTATTTGTGAACCTGAGTGTCATTCAGATCACACGATTGGACGTTTTTTTGTTGGCTTCTTTATTCATACCCTTCAAGTACTGTAGACGTTAAATTGAAATTTTTTCGTGTTATTAGTTATTTGTTACTGACGGGTCAATACGAAATATAAGCATCTACCAGTGTTCGTCTCCTAACTGTTCTGTTCAACTTCTCACATCTTCAGTCACAAGCTCTATAGTCCACAAAATTCCCTTAGACGGACTCGTTAGTTATTCACTACGTGCCTAACGCCGTTCTGCTGTGGTATCTTCGAACATTGTTCAGCTTGGCAAACTGCTAGTTGGCACCACTCCCTCTAAAAAAACGGGGCGAGTGAACACGCTTACCCCTCCCTACCAAACGGCTGCTTGCCAGATGCTTTTGATCGGATGCAGTCATCAATGTTTGCCTATGATTTACATTTCACAGTCGTAGATGGAGTCACCCTTGCAGTCACTCTATACATTCGTCCTTTAAGCCCCAGGGTTATGCCATTCTGACGTCGGTGTCTACCTGACTGGAAGAACATTGCGATAGCCACGAGAAAATGGGCATCAAAATCTGTTTTTGTACTCCCACCATAGCTGATACAGTTCACTGAATAGAAGAACCGATCACCAGCCCACCTACGTAATTACCTACCGCAGCTTCGAAGGAACACATTGCATTTTGACAAC
The DNA here is from genome assembly GCA_013368495.1 of Paragonimus heterotremus. Lineage (NCBI taxonomy): Eukaryota > Metazoa > Platyhelminthes > Trematoda > Plagiorchiida > Troglotrematidae > Paragonimus > Paragonimus heterotremus. The sequence goes on along the minus strand of LUCH01000339.1, from coordinate 110,122 downwards.
GGAAACCACATTCCAAAATTGTTTGACAGAGAGCACAACAATCGACAGACAATAACACACTGACTTTCTGCTTTCATTTTGAGACACACTGTACTGCCTTTTTTTCGTCATGTTTAACGCAGTTGATATCACTTGAAATCTTGAACTCGGCATCCGACAACTATTCAGTATTGGGCTATTCTCTGAGTTCATATCTTAAAACATCTTCCTAAAGGTTAGCACTGTTACCTACCGTTGCGCTTATGTCTGAAACAATCAACATACCACCGATGTGCTGCACACATACAACGTATTAAACCACACATGATCGGTTTAATTCCTTTTTAATGTAGCATGGAGTTAGCCAATCCAATCCCACAGATATCCCAGCAAACCACGCGTCTACGAACACTGAAAACCCATTCCGTACTTATGAGATCAAGGCTTTGACTTGTGTCTGGTGGGACGTGCACTTCCCTATTATGTTTCTATAAATTACTACTGTTTACAGTCTTTGAGAATTCTTTCGCCGTCATTCTTACAGGAGAAGTGAGCACACAAATTCCCTATTCTCTCCATACGCTGGTCATTTACACATCATGGACATGAATAGTGAAGGTCGTTTTCATAAGTGGTTCAAATCCGTCATTGTTGTTTTGTTCACAAATCAAACAAGGTCATACTTTTCACGCACTGACATACTGACAGATGTCTTACAGCATTCTCGAGTGTATAATATTGTTGTATGACAGGCAGTTTCGTTGTGAGTAGTATACTACTCACGAGTAGTATATTACTCACAACGAAACTGCCTGTCATACAACAATATCAGTTCGAATTAGTTTCGTTTGTCCTGTCCACCAGGCTCTCCAAATTACTCTCACCAAGTTTTTTTATGCATCGGTTCGTGTTATCTAATCGGTTTGCCAGTAGCTTTGTTTTAACAGCTCTAATTGTACAATTGTATAATTTGTAATAATCCATTTTATTGCGTAGATTAGATTGAAGTCTGAAATTGCTTAAGACCGATTGATACAAGTTTTGACTGGTTTGAAGAGCCGTTTTCTGAAAGTGTATGTTTGACTTACTGATTTGTTGACAGGCACTACTTAAACATTGTTCTGTTCTCCATTTTTCCACTCTAAACCATTCGTAGTTGTTTATCGCCACAATTCAAAATAGTCCTGAAGGTCACACCCTGGAGGAACGCATACAGATCCTACTCAGTCGAACTACTCTAGCCACATACAATAGCGTGGCTCGCGGACTGTTTGAACGGGATAAGCTGGTTTTCTCGTTTATGTTGTGCAGCCAAATTATGCGCCAGTTGGGTGAGATCACTAATGAGGAGTGGTCTTTCTTTCTGTCCGGCTCGAGTGTGATGGAAAGGGCGCAGTCACCACAGCCAGAAGAGACGAAATCTTGGCTGACCACACGCCAGTGGCGACGCTTGGAAGACCTGATTCACTTTTTCCCCAACCAGTTCGGCTCATTGACGGACGATCTAATTGGTGGGATGATCAAGCTACAGTTCTACGATCTGGATCCCGACCCAAATAAAAGACGACAAAGCATTACTTCTGGCAAGGACGACTATTATATACTGACTCCGGCTGATTCTAATCGGAAATTCGCAAACTACAACACCCAGTTAAAAAGCTTTCAAAAATTGTTACTTATCTCAGCGTTTGCTGAAGAAGAGGTGGTCCGGGCTGTGACTGATTTTGTGCGCGTCAACCTTGGACAGGAATTTATTGAATCACCCGAATGTTCACTGCCATCACTCTACAAGGAAATGGATCGCGTGACACCACTAGTGTTTATTCTCTCTCCCGGATCCGATCCGATGCATCAATTCCAACGGTTTGCCAAAGAACAAGGCTACTCCGATCGAACGCATTCGGTGTCCTTGGGTCAAGGTCAAGGACCGATGGCAGAGAAGTTAATGGAACAAGCAGCACGATTGGGTGACTGGGTGTTTTTACAAGTCAGTTTCGCACTGTATAGTTTACGATATTTTTGGTCTACTCAGGCATATTACCAGAACCAATTTTTATGGTATTAATCCACTAGGTATATGTTTTCAATTCTACCGACATTCGTGGTTGTTTGCACGTATGAAGCAACCTGTGGTTACCAGTTTAAATGAAGCTGTTCGGGGCTGTAACATCTGTTAGCTGTTCATCCAATGCTGCGAAGTGCAGCAAAATTCACGAAATCTGTTGTCTCTGTTTTGATCACTGTGTTACAGTACGGTTCGTCAATGAGAGAACAGTGTAACGAACAGGCTTGTTTCCAGTGCCTTTTCATCAGACAAGTTGTTTCACACACGATTTCACATAGATATCGTTGATAAGATAAACAGAGGAAGGTCGGGTTTGTAAAAATGTATTTGAACATCGCTCAGATTGAACCAATAACACAAGAACAAGGTCTATTAATATCGATATACCGGAGTATCCGATGCCTTTTCATAACTCCTTTTAGATGCTGGCTAGCTAATTACAAAACATTGTAAGTAGTATCGATAAGACCAAACCTCTAAATAATATCAGAAGGATATGCAACAAAAATGTAATGTAAATAACGAACAAATATAACAAGTGCACTTTCAGCAAGGATTCGGACAAAATACAAAGATGTAATCCGTGGATGTGCTAGTGAAGCGTTGGATGGAATCCTGTGGATGTCGACATAGTGATCTACAGGATAGAAACACTGTGTGGGCCTTGGACCACTGTAGCCGTGTTTTGTTCACCGGCGCGCGAGAGACCCAGACCTAGTTGTTGTGTCAGCTACGACACGTGCTTCAACCTCATCTCGGACATTAGCTAATGTGTGTGTGTGTATGTATGTTCACGTGGCATTGACTACAGTGGTGTTGGTAAACTGTGAGTTGATCGAAATCACTGAGGGGGCATGCACGTAAGGGTCGCTCAGCGGTGAATGTGTGAGCGTAACATCCTGGTCATATGCCACTGTCAGCCGGTCCAGGCATATGACCTTGACCCCACACCAGTAGGATGCCACACTCCGTTAACGTGATCAATACATTTCGCTGTCTTCCTGCTAAATATCATCGGTAAGCTATCAAAAGCCGATGTCAGCAGAGGCCACTGGACTTCGCTTGTATAATACACTGATTTACGTGGAAAATATTGCGTCGATATCTTTGTACTAACCTTGCACAGTCCGGGCGCTTCTAATAATTATTATTCCTGTGAAATTCTAATGGCTACTTGACACTACTCGGTTCAGTTTTCCAACCCCCAAGTCTACTCTTAGTGTAACTGAGATGCACTTATCTGGACAAGTGAATCACTGAAACCGGGATTCTTCGCTACACTGTTTTTCATGACTTCTTTGAAATTTTTAAAACAATATTTGGTGGTAAAATATATTTCAAAAAATGTATACTTATTGGATGGTGCCTGAACTTGTGATCGTTAAGCGCAACTGCGCAGTCGCATACGTTCGAGCCAGAGCAGACTTTAATTTGTTCTTTATGTCGTCGGCTAGATGTTCACCTTTGAATGGCAAGAACAGGAAAACATCCTTCTTCTGAGCCGTCAGTATGGGCTCAGTGTTCTTCTTCACCGTATTATGTTCCCCGAAGAATTTGTCGGGGTATCCATTAGCTAGTAAAGTTTGTCTCAGCAACTCCTGTTCTGTCTACTGTCTATCAGGAGTGTAAATATGCCTGTATGGTATCGTTCATAGCTGTCTCAACGATCATCTCAGCGTCTTCCCTTAGTGATACACCAACATTTTCGTTAGCCTAACGCTGGCTTTATTGAATGAAGGTTGGTTTTATTTTACCAAGTCAAGCCAAATTTTTTCATTGGATTTGCAGCTATTACATGCCAGTTCGTACTTGACTTATCCGTCATCATTTGGACGTCATGGTCAAATTGTGCGTTGCACTAGAAGCACCTTCTCTCTCTCTTAATCTACGGTCAGTTCAGTTTATCTACAGCCTGCTGCTACACGTACAATACCAACTGGCTAAGTATCGTAAAAGCTATACGGCATGCAATAAACAAAAGAGAAAATAACTGCAAAAAGACAGCTTGATTGACGTACCAGCAAGCTCGTACGAGAGAACAGTTTTCTCTGTGTTGACAATCCTGTGTGCCAGATTTCCTGAACGATTAACTTTTGTGTCCGGTTGGAGATTCGTTGCGTTCGGTGATCCGTTTTAGCATCAGGTTCCATTATCTCATTCCCACAGATGACACTGTTTGACTTCCAGTAAACTGTTGATCAGATGGAAAACAGTTCATAATCGCTCTGTGTTTGTTACTAGTATGCGATAGATGAAAAGTACATATATAGATTCTGTTTTACAACAAGTACTACTCTATCATAACATTCACCTGTCGTATCACGTCAGCCCAACTTGGCTCTTGTATATTTTCGAAGTTTGGACAATCGTATATGCTTAAACAGAACAGTCAGAAAACGAAAACTGGTAGATGCAAGCATTTCGTATTGACTCATCAGTACCAAATTTACAATAACATGAGACGGTTGTTTTATATCGAACAGATAGGGGGTAGGTTGGATAGTCTATCGGTGGACTTGATCACGTCTGTACTACAATCTAATGGGTATCCGAAAAGGTTCATTGATGGGCATAGTAGACCAAAACCACCTTCAGAACAGGTGGTCACAGTGAGGAAAAAGAAGGTTTATATAGAACTGCCTTTTAAAGGTGATTATAACATGCATCAAACAACTCAACGACTAGTGAATTCAATTAAACGAACATTTAACGCAGCGGAACTCTGTGTGCTAGCCCGGACGCAGAAACTACCTGTCCCTTCAGTTAAAGGAGATCAACCTGTCGGTGCCACCTCACATTGTGTCTACCAATTTACATGTAACTGCAAAGAAAGATACATAGGCAGAACCGAGAGGTGTTTGATCTCCAGAATGAAGGAACATCTACCCAAGTGGGTACAGAACTCTGTACTACAGAAGAACGAGTGTGTTTGAAATACGCAAGCAACCAGCGTCCGCAGTTGCAAGACACGTCCTGACCACCGGACACGTTATTGACCCAGTTTGTGCATTCAGAATCCTATTACGTCACTCGAATCCAAGATTCTTGCGGTTTGCTGAAGCCGTCGCAATCAATCGACTAAATCCAACCCTGTTTGTTCAGAAACAGTTACTCGTAAACTTGACCCTTCCCTGGACTTAGTGACCTTTCTTAACTCACCGATTGACTATCCAACCTACCCTCCGTCTGTTCGATATAAAACAACCGTTTCATGTTATTGTAAATTTGGTACTGACGAGTCAATACGAAATGCTTGCATCTACCAGTTTTCGTTTTCTGACTGTTCTGTTTAAACTTCTGAAGGGAATGAACTGTTTTAAATCGTATATGTATTTTGAATTCCCACTAGAACTGCCACCTGGCTGCATCTTGGATGGTTCGCTTGGAAGAATTGGTGAAAAACCGTGCGGATGACCCACGGACAACAAATAAAGACTATCGACTGTATCTTAGTTCAATGCCGACGAAGGTTTTTCCGATTTCTGTATTACAAAATTCCGTGAAAGTTACCAACGAGCCACCGAAGGGACTTCGAGCGAATCTGAGCCGAGCGTTGAACGAGATCTCTGCTGACTTTTTCGAGAAACACTGTAAGTGATTGGTTCTAAATGTCGGGTATGTTTTTGGTCTGTGCTATTAAACGATACATAGTGTGATCGTTTCGACCAATCCGGGAACGAGCTGTCTTATTGCCGGTGTTCACTTCGTTTGTTTGCGTGAACAACGGTTCCTAACAAATATATTGATACCACCCCTCTAGTTCGTTCGAACAAAACGTAAAACAAAGTGTAGTGGTGAACGGACTGCAAGCGATATACATAACAAGACAAGTCAACAACATAAGCTTGTACGAAGTGTGCAATAACATTTTGCTGCATTTTTAGTGTACAGTCGTGTAGTAGTGGACTGTCGTGATCGAGTGTATCTGATTGAGCATGAGAAGAATGAACATCGAGTACACGGAAGCCAGCTTTGTAAATGGTGACACTCCGATCAGAAGAGTGTGCACACCGGGTGTATCAAAATCACCGACGCCGACGCGCAGATCGTCGAGAGAAGGAAGAGAACCTGAATGGTTGTTGTTGCAGCTGTAACAATCTTTGCAGAGGGGGGAGTGTGATGAGGTCGAGCGATCGCCCCATCCTACTCACATCACCACTATTCACTAGTGGGACGACACCATGGAGGTTGCCATCAAAGTAGCCGTGGGAAAAACACGGGAAGAAACATCACACCAATACGACAGTGCAGTATGCTATGGAATGGTTTTGGCTACGCAACGGAGCTGAGCATTAGCGTCTGTGGCAGCCGGGACTCTCTGGAACAATTGCCACATGCAGATGAGTGTTTCTGTTTCTTGTCCTGTTTGGACACCTAACCCGTGTTAATTTCTTAAATAAACAAACTTTGCACCATCCGTGTTCTTGGCTCACATTAGGAAAACTATGGGGAAACTGACCAAACGGTTATCGCAGCAGGTACTACTCACGATATACCTAGGAGTAGTTGTCCGGGAACTGCTACTGACAGTGTCGGTGACCATAGTATCTTCAGAAAGATTCACAGTAGCCCGGTCAACTGTCTTCACCACATATCTCAAGATTTTGATTTATCCAAAGGCTATGTTTATAGTATTCTCTGAAAGTATATTTTTTTCCATCCTGCAGAGGAACTGGGTTGTTGAAACCACGATTAGACGGGACAGATGGACCAGAAGCTTTTAGTCGCTCGTTTTCGTGGATGAATGATACGCACTTTTTCGTCATGGTCATAAGAAAGTTCATAGTGGAAAAGACTAGCAGAGCTAATCGCTAGGCTTTTTTATAACGGTCACTCTTCTTTTCCTTCACTAATCTGAGTTGGGCTAATAATAGGGTCACCTGATCACATAGACAAGTAAAGGGCAATTTGATATATCATGCAGCCGCTCACTGATTCATGTTCACGTGCGGTCGCGCTAACCAAGTGAATACGGCGTCAGTTGATTGCACGACCATACGTCCAACGACGCACAATACGCCCCGGTCTAACTGGACTGAGTAACCATGATACGCAAAACCACAAAAGAGATTTTTTGCCACCGGATATACGTACCCGTATCCTCAACTTCCTATAGATTGGCTTCAAAGTCAAAATCATTCATGAAAGTACGCGTACTAAGCTTAAGAATTGAGGGACCTCACCAATGGTTCAAGATGTGAAACATTTTTTAAAGCATAGTGTATTTGAGATATAATTCCGACAACGAAATACATTTCTAAGCCGTTTTTACCTGTTTAATAAATTAACGCTTTGTATTCAAATATCCTTGATCTACAGTGCTGGGCGAGATTTGGAGGAAATTGGTCTTTGGTATTTGCTTTTTCCACGCAATTGTACTGGAACGAAAAAAATACGGACCACTTGGATGGAATATTAGCTACGACTTCAACGATTCTGACCGAGAATGTGCACTGTTAAATATGGAGATGTTTTGTCAAGACGCCGAATTACCCTGGGATGCGCTGACCTACGTGACTGCTGAGGTGAGTGAGTCAATTACATACTAGCCATAGTTTTTTGTTGTTAAGCTGTGAATCGGTTACTGAAAACACTTCACTGGGATCAACGGTTTGAACTTTCATCTATTAATAAGCAGTGAGTGACTTTCCTTATCTAGTAATGCGTTTCCTTCTCTCACAGTTTGAGATTGATCAGCCGTCTGTGGTTGGCTTACAAGCTTGCAAGTGCCCACTATGGTCTCAGATGGGGTTACGAGGGTTTTTGGTGGGTAGGTGCCTGAGATACCACTCTATAATGACCTATCAATGACATATACTCACGGATCGTGGATTGGGTTCCCCGACTCGCTTGATGCCGATGAGACCTGACAAGATCAACATAGTTGTACGATACTTCGCTGATGGTCACTGGGACCAACCGTTCGTAAAAGCCGTGACTGAGTTCTTCGTTGGGTTTTACTAGTGAAGCTTCTAATCCCCCGTTACTCGAGCGCAAAGTTATTCACCTCATAGTGGACTGGTTTGTTTAATTGTGACTGCTTTCTAGGGCAGGTGAGTGTGAATTGCATCGCAGATGCCTGGCCGTTTTTTTTCTCTCTCACGCACATAGTCCTGTATCACGATGATGTAAACTGAACATCGATTCGCTCATTCAGACGATTCGATTTAATTTGGCATCGTACCGAACACATCTCGTCATCGACCAACCAGTTAATGCCCCCTTCGCCTTTTCCTCAGAGAGGTACATATATCAAATTCTCACGCCACTCAAGGGTTGTTGCAGTATGTACAGGGTCACCAAAGGGTCAAAAGCAAATAGCTTCTGATTCACTTCTCTAAGAACAACCACATATCTGTTGATGGTTCTTTTGAGATTGACCGCCCTCAAGGGATGCGCGAAGCTATCATATTGTAGCGAAAAGGCGTCCAGTAAAGCACAATCTTCATTGTCCAACACGTTAGTTAGCATGCTACACACGCGCTCGCGTTCATGAGTCAGCATTCCAGTCCACAACACCTCAGGTTTCCGCTCACGCGTCGTGTGCACTTCTGTCCGGTTTATGTGTGTGATCGGCGCCGACTATCGGGGGGTTTTCTGCCTGCCATTCTTCGTCTGTCGGTCCGATTTCGTTGGGCGATGGCTCGTCCGGTCACTCGTGTTGTCCTCAATCTAATCACCGTGGGCTTTGCTCGTATTCCACGGCAGTCGAGATATTCCTGTGTGTTTGACTAATCGGGCCTCCGACTTCGTCGTCGATTCTATTTTACCTGCCATGTCTCGCCCGTTGATCCGATCCAGTCGAGCGATGACTCATCCGATTGTCCCCGTCGTCTCCCGTCCGATCGTTGACGGTTTGTGGACCTACCTCTCGCTCGCGTTGAGATACTCCGCCAAGTGTTTGAATACTTCCACCTCCAACCTGACAATCCACCACAATATCTTTCAAGGCATGTGATCCATAAACATTTGGCGTGATCAGTTACTATTTTTAATTCAACTTAAACTGTTTACATGTCACGTGTAACAATCCGATGTGTTCCCATCAATAATGGACAAAGTTAAAAATGTACTGAAATGCATATATGCTTTGATCTTGCTGACTATGAACTGCGTGGATATGGCAGTACATGATCGCGTTTGAGATGAATCAACTATGTCAATGTGGATGTTGAGACTAATCCGAGCGATCAACCACCCACATTTCTTTATCCTCATTTCTTGTCTAATGTATGAATGAAGAGGAAAACGTTTTTTTCACCCCATGCGTATATTTCACTTCAACATATCACTTAAGTATAAGGTGAACATCACTGATCATAGCAAAAAAAAGTTCCAGTTAAACTTTTCTAGCAAGTCCCTTCCTAAAAAATATACTGGATTCGAGTTTTGCTTCTGTTACGTAGGGCAATGATGTGGGCTATAGATAAATGACTACGGCCTAACACTAACTACATATAACAAAAGAAGAGTACACAGTTGAGTAGTAAGGTGTATGACATGAATAGGTATAAACAGGAAGATGATTAAAACATAGACAAGCCGGGAGACTCACGTACAGTACAAAATAACGTCCGTATAGATAATAGTGTGGATAGCAGTATCCAGGTTTATGCTGTGTGTTGGCAGTGTTGTAGGGATAGGATCACGTGGATGCGATGTAGAGCGGTACAGTTGTGTTGTGGCTCACGTCCTCGTGTCCGTTGGCCTTGGGCGTCGTTGACTTGTTCATCGTCCGAGACGCAGCGTCGGAAGTTGTGTTGTGCCCCTTTCGAGTTTAGTCGCCTTCATGTGCGTGCATTACGCGCCTGTAGGCTAACTCGCATGTGTGCGTACATGTGACCTTGCCTCTCACAATGTTGAGGGGACAAGGCGTTACTGTCTGTCGGGTGAGTGAAGGTGAATTGCGCCAAGCGGAGCCTGTGGTGCAGACTGGACAGGGCATGTTGAATCACGCGCTGACCTGCGGAGCGCGTGATGTGTCTGTGACCTTGTGAATAGGCCAGGGATACGTGAGTGAGTGAGACAGTTAAGATGTGGTCTTCTGACCGGATGTGGGACGAATGGATGGTTAGGATTGAGCCATCGGGTTTAGCGCAGGGTACTGTTACAATTTAACTGAACCGAGTCCTTTCAAGAAGTTTGGCATAATAAGTTATAAACGTTATTACTATAACCTATTCACAATCAGCATTCCGGGAGATAGCTATTATCACGATAACTGCATACGTAGATGAAGTTCTCCATAATGTCTTCGTTGTTGCATCATGTTGAGCTGCCAGGGCGGTTAGTACTCTACTGTCAATTGTTCATAAACAGACACAGACGGATTGATGGTTTTGATTGGTTTTGATTTAGCAACTTGCAGAATGCTTTATAGGAAGTCTTAATGAATTCTACCTCGTGACCCATCTCAAGAAAGAGCTTAGCGATTGAAGCGAGCCGATTTTCGAATACAGAGATAACCGCTACAGACAGAATAGTCATTTGTTTTTGTAATCAATTTAGTGTGTTTCCATTTATACGACCCCTCAGGTTGTGACCAGTCCTTTTCACTTGACACTCACCATAGTTATTTAAAAAGTTGGGAATTACAGAGTTCGTTCTACTATGATTTTATGCTCAAGTCATGGATTGTTATCATTCCTAATGAATTCATACACGTGTTGTTAACGAACGTCAAGAAATTGACACAAACCATGCTATCCTGTTCGTTTCAGATCACATACGGTGGAAGGGTCACTGATTTCTGGGATCAGCGGTGTCTCCGAACCATATTACAACGATTCTTTCATGAGAAAACACTTGCTCCAAACTACACTTATTCATTATCTGGAATTTACTATCCACCAGAGCAAGAGAAGCTTCAGGATTACAAGGATTACGTGACGAATTTACCATTAAATGCATCACCCGAGTTGTTTGGCATGCATGAAAATGCGAATCTCGTTTACCAAGTAAATTCTCAGATTGCTAATCTCCTAACCACTTGTTAACGAACATATCACAGCTGCAGTACGAAATTGTCACTGTGTAATACTATAGTACAAGACTCCAGTTCGGTTAAGAGCGATATAAGTAAATCTGTGTACGTGACTTACTGCGAATAAGCCAGCGAATGAATGATTGTTACATGTACCATTGTGCGGTTGGCTGTAAGCTAACAACTTCTAAGTCAGTCCAGTCTTCTGAATGAATGAGATGAGATCACGAGGTTAATAAGAACTGTGGCTTTGTCATATGAAATAATTGAAGCACTTGGCAAGAGATGTTAGATGCCGATTTCATGCCCAATCACTTCGACGAAACGGTTCAACTGTGTTGTACGACAGGTAGTTTCGTTGTGAGTAGTATACTACTCGCGAGTAGTATATTACCCACAGGCAGCATTCAGGAACAAAGGAGCAAGCTCCGGACGCCTGGAAGACGATGGACAAAAATAGACTATCGGAATAGTGTATACGCACTATGGCGGAAGTTTCGCCAAGGAGAATGACAACGCCCTACCACCCGATGTATGTGAGTGCATGTTTGACGTGCAGATGAGTGTACATGTTTGTGGTTTGCTTTTTGACATGAACTATGCAAGAGTTTGCTCAATAAACGAATTCTCCGGCCAAGCGTATTTTGCGGTCACAACAACTGGAAGCGCCCGTGTGTTTTGTTTCCATGACGAATCGTTTGACTGGCGATGTTGCTCATGACTACCTAAACATAAATTTGATAAACCGAACATCCTCCTCTTCTTCTTCTTCCTCCTCCTCCTCCTCATCATCATCATCGGCGATAGCATGTACTTACGCGTAACCGTCATGTAACTATAATCAGAAGCCTCCACGATGAAATAAAAATTAAACATAAGGATCATGTTGATTTCACAGAACACGATTTAAAAAAATAACCGCTTGAATCCGGATGTCGCGAGTGGGTAGCGGGCGTCATCCGTCAAACTCTCTCGGATAACCAATTCTCCGTATTTTATAGGTAACTTAATCTGGAAATCGTAATATAATCGCAACGAAACATAAATCACAGAAGATCCAATCTGGGGATAAAGCTTGTAGAGTATCATTTATTTCTCCTGTCATTTTTGTGTCCGACGTGGAATTCTGGTACACGAGGGCAGCGATCCTGAAAAGCTGGGGGAAATGACGGGGTAAGCATTTTTGATAGTAAGGCAGAATTAGTTGATACTTGACAAGAAGGTACCTGCAATTTGTCCTCAAAACTTTCAACACATCCCCATGAGGGTTGTGTGCTTCCCCCCCCTCCGTGAAATTGAAACAAAGACTGGGCTCTAAGCAAAATTTTTTCTAGTGGAAATCATGGACACATTTACAAAGGACACTCAAAACTAATGATTGTTCAGTATGTCTGACTTTACTGGTCGATTATTTATTCCGTGTCATTTATAAGCATGCCGTTAGTCATCCGTTCGTGATGTTAGTTTCTGACCCAATAATTTTTTGCCGATTTAACTCGCGGTGTTGAATCTTATAAAATGAACATCATTCACGATTGGTCGCAGCGCTTTTGTTCCCCTAGAACTTTGTACTAATTCCTTTCAATATAAACGTGCGGAGTCGTGGTTTTGAGTTACTAAGACAGTACTTCCGTCTGCCCTAGAGATAATCGGACAATCTAAACATTACTCACAAAGCACCTACTACTTTTGAGTATTTAACCTTGCCGATTGGGCTGGATGTATACCTGCTGGAACCAATCATCGGCATCAGCTATCGTTACAATAGTCATCGAAGGCAGACAAGTGTAGGCAACTTGTAGATAGGCGCGGATGACCTTAGTGAACTAGCACAGAACATGGGCAGTCATGCCCAAAACGTACCGAACCGAAACCGTTGCTGGCAATCTATGAGGATAACTTCTGTGGATAAAGACGCAACGTCACAACCGGATGTGTTTCAATGCATGAAGAGTATATGTCGTCCGACAGTCGGCCTCGGCAAATTGAGAGATGAATCATGTCCGGTTTTCTGAAGAAAATATAGAGACTTTTTGAACCTATAAATCTTGTTTATACATTACGTGAAGACCGAACTAATCTCAAACCGAGGTTCCAGGCCCTGTCATTTTTCTGGTTTGCGTGATAGTCTTAACTCACTCTTGTTAGTTGTTGAGTAGTATTGACGTATTTGGAAACACGGTCATTCCCCCCAACACAGTATACGGTACCACCTGATAGCCCTTTAAACTGGAGCTGTTACATGCTTGAATGTTCCCATACACTATTAATGTGTCTTAAACTCTTTCGCCGCCCGACCTAGTTACAAGAAACCAGCAATCTGATCTCGACCGTGCTAAGTGTACAGCCACGAGTCAGTACTGGTGGCACAGGCAAGACTAACGATGACGTGGTCTACGAATTGGCTGATTCAATCCTAGGAAAACTGCCGGACAGACTAGATCTGAAAGATGCCAAACCGGAATATTTCCAGACAGATAGCAAAGGCCGTGTGGACTCTCTGACCACAGTGATGACGCAGGAGACTGATCGGTTCAATAAACTTCTATTTAAAGTCAAAGTGAGTGATTTAATGGTGCTTGATTCACTTGAGTGTCAACTCAAATTAGATCAAAGAAACTTGTGTCTCCAAGGGGTAAATATTTTGAAATTTATATACTACTACAACCGTAACGATGTTCATATGAATATTACACGATAATCTGGTGCAAAAGTTTACTAACTTACTTTTGAGAGAGTTGATTTATACAAGTGAATTGTGGTGAATGGCCAGATTAATGTACGTTGTGGTAATGTGAATAATAATCTGTGAATCAGGTTGAAGAAGTAGAAGCGAATTGAAACAATTTCAAGACAGATGTGTGTGAATTGGATCAGAGGGGATTCTTTCGGCAAATTGATTGTAAGCAAGAAGGTTTTCAAAAATGTAGATCAAACATCACTCACAACTGATTACAAATTTTGCATTCTGACAGACTTTTCAAGTAGGCTTTCTAAAGAGGAGCGCTTTAGGCTTGCTGTTTTTAGAGCGTGTCGATTAGGGATAATAAGACAAACCAACCGTTCTGAAAACTCACCGCTTCCCAGAGTGATGATTAAAAACATCTCCGGCGATGTTGAGCATGTTCAATCTCACTGGGTTTTCAAGCGATATTTCGCAGGCTAGAAGCAGTGGTGCAACAAAGGGATCCAACTGGTTCGGAGACTGCTATCTTTATGTTGGTTAGTTTGACTCTGCCTGTGATTCTTTCGTTTTAACGCGTGATGCACCTTACTTAAGTATACATTATAACAAATCTGATATTGCACCTGAGTGACATTCTGATTCATCAGTGACATAATGCTTTACTCTAGTAACCGATTTTGATTGGTTGTCTGCATCCGCAAATCGTTGATTATTCTTATTTCGAGAAGTTCTTCCAATCCAATCAGTTTACAAAAAGTATTCAGGAAGAATATTTGGAAATGTGTTTACTTGACGTTATCACAATCACGAAGAAAACCACAAGCATACAATGCAACCAGTGTGAAGGAACGCATGCATCTGTCAAACCACAAGAATGTAATGAAAGTATAGATGACGTTTTTATGCGTTAGACTTAAAATCAAATTTTCACTCCACCGAAAGCGGTTGGCACAAGGAATGATGAACCGTAGTTGTAAAGTATAATATCCCCCAAATATTCGTCACAAATAAACTTCGCAAGAGTTGCATAGTCGATAGAAAACAAGCCACAGTTTACAGAACAGTTATGATACCATTGGTTCTTGGTGGACAAGAAAAACACGACTTTTAGAAATGTTTAGAAAGAGGGAGAGGGTGAACAAGAGAATAATTGACCACTTCTGTTTGGTCATTATTATTGAGATGTCGATCACAAATTACAATCCCGTCAGCCTAGTTGGAAAGGAACGCGTTAGAGACTGACAAACTGGGCAGATTTAATGCTCTGCAAAACTTCTGCGCCCACTTGTATTGCTTATTCATCCATTTGAGCAAATTGTCCCTTAGCAATAAAATAATTTTGAATGAATGTAATAAAGGGCTTGAATAAAGCTAAAATTTCTTCATTGTTCAATTCTTGTTCTCCATACTTTCCCACTATATTCACTATACCCTACTTCACTGCCTATCTTGATTTTTCGTACACAGATTGAAAATTCACATATACGGACATGTCACACACCAAGCGATGATTGGTATTTTGCTTGTACGCACTCATTCCTTTTGGTTCTTATTTCGTGTATATAACTGACGCAAACGAACGAAATATTCCCCAAGCATACATTTTTCAGGATAAAGAATGTCTAACGCTACTATCCGCAATAGTTTTTCAGCAAGTCTTCTCTCTGGACTTTTAGCTATAGAGTACTGAAAGTACAGTAATCAACTCTCCATTGTTCCGTAATTTCTGTTGACAGAAATTAAAACCGTAAATGAATGTTTCCGGATGAAGCTTACCTGATTGTACATAAAAGGAATATGTCATTAGGTTCCCTATAAAAGTTCATGCGATCCAATAGTGAAGCAAATCCAAGGTTTTCGTCTTGGTATTGACACACAGTGAACATCCATTGCGGGCAATGCTTAGTGTGTGGCGCGCATCCGCCCCATCAACCTTCACCTATGGGCTAGACAGGATTGTACATCTCACTGTTATGTTAACGGGAGCTTGAGTAGGCGACCGTAAGTCTTAAAGGCACTGTGCCTCCCCAATAAGCTTGTGACTGAAGGATATCTGGATTCTTGACACGACGTGTACGCACGTTCACGCATGCGCGCTTGTGGCACGTCGACCCAGATTTCCGACGGGCTCGATCAAGCCGATCGATCAACTAATATGTAGGCCTGGTGCGTGCGGGCGAACCTTCGCGTTGTCTACGTGATCGATCGGTGAGCCAAAGCTTCTGCGATTTTCGGCCAGCACCACCACGTTCTAAACCGACCACGTTTGATCGCAGCCTTCGCTTTTAAAGAAGCCTCTCAGTGAGTTCACTTCGAAAGGAAGCTTTAAATCTTCTGGACTATCACACATCTGGTTCTATACACCTGTGCTGTCTGATAAGTGTATGTGACAGCCAGACTTCTGGTGAAGCAGAGAATTTGGTTACCGTTGTCTGTTGACACGAACCATTGCTAGCATGAAAGGGCCTTCTACAGAATCCTGTTAACAAGTCGGCACTGACGTCATCAACATTATTCCTGTAAGCGGCCATTTCGGTAAGAAGGTGTACCTCCTACATACATTCTATGTTGTCTCATGTCCACATGCTCCTCTGCGGAACATTCGGTCTGCATGTTTAACATGCTTCACTTGTTTAGCGCTTACAAGCATGGCTAAACCATCGTTTCATCGATTCAAAGTTAGTCAAAAGCGCATATGATGTCGATTGGAGAATTCAGTTGGCATGTAAATGTTTTTACCAGGTGAGCCGAGACATCACCCGGGGTATAAAATGGTCCGCATCTTCGTAGACCCAATGCATTACTTTCAAATGGGTCACTCAAAAATCGTTCTCTTCAGTATTACAGTATGTCCAGATTGACTGTCATGTCGCTCATGCCTATTAATGATGTGTCTTCTCTCACTCCGTCTTTTACATTCGATATGTACATCTTGATGAAGTGATATCTACCCGTAAAGATTGGTAATGAAGACAACAAAACTTCGGCTGTCTCACACCTCGCTTTATCATTTATATCTCAGCCTCCCGATCGATATGCTACACGTCCATATTCCAGCATTGCGAGAGCACTCATACGGTCTGTCATGGTCGCATGTCTATGTGCATGACCTTGAGGTATATAACAGGTTTTTTTAGCGCCATGTTGAACTGTCATACTGAGAAACACGTAGATGTAATCCGATACCAAGGAATAGACATAAGAAAGAATATGGTTAGCCAGCTGATTGTTTGAATTGGAAGTATCACAAATAGCAATGTACAATCTTCCATGAAGACGTTGCACAACGCGTAGCGATAAACCAACGTTCCCAAATTATAAAAACGAGATTGGGTCACAATGTCATGGTCCTATTGAACAAATTATCAAAGTTGATAATTGGACAACCTGAATAATTTCGGTCGACGGATCGTTTCCGGGAACTGAATTACAATTTGCTGCCAAACAGGCTAAAGATGAACTATAATCATATAACATGGTGTTCATACCCAACAGAATTCTTCCGAACAGTAAACAGGTTCAAAAACAGTGGGGACGAGCCGAGCTCCGAAAAGGTGGTACACTCCATTCAAGTAAGGTGCAATAACCGACAACTGGTTATTCGCACAACTACCAAATTGAGGCGATAATACGAAAACATATAGGTCAATATCCAATTAACGGTCAGAAACAGGAGAGGTAGAATATACAGGGATAAACGCTTGGGGACGAATATAGCTGGGTCGGATTTTCACGACTGAACTTCGAAAGTCGATACAAACGATCTCCTGCTGTGCTTTATTGAAGGGAGTGAGGCAGTTTGTAGCAGATAGTACAGACAGACGCCCAGACTGTCAATTAACACTATATATAGAACAATCAGGAAATTTTCACATCTAGAATTAGCGAATGTGATCATATATGACTCACGTTAGGTGTAAGCCTTCCTCTTACCACTAAGGGGAATTAAAACGTTTAAACAGCTTCCAATCGATCTGTGTGAAATCTGTGTGAAATCACCGATAAGCTGACACAGGGAACTTGAAGATGAACACTAACGTTTAGAAACAAGTAATACACAACTTAGATTAGCAACTCTGTGGTAAAGATAAACTGAATGGGGAATTTTTTAGCCTTCTTTGTTTAGCGAACGTAATATTAACTTTTGAGCCTTCTTGTGTGGATATTTGCTCCCATGATTAAGGATACAGTGGGCGTGCAGTAGTTCTCATCATAGGTGAATTCACCTGGGTGTTATCCCGGTGTAACCACTCAGTACTTGCTGCTTTATGTTACTCAGAGAAACATTAGAAAAACGAGATTCATTGCAAATGATTATAACCATGTATAGTAAAGTATCGCTTACATTGTTAAACAGTTAGTATGGTTTGCCACACGATCCGAATATTAGACAGCTCTTTATTTTTCTATCTTGTATATGGTCGTGTCCATACAAATTATTTAGTCTGCTTTAGCGCTTATTCAGCACTGCCATCAGGACAAGTGTAGAATCTTCGCTGCTAGCTTTAAAATCTAGTGCCTTTTTGTAACAATTGCATACACTGAAAACTGTTACATCGTATAAGTTTTTCTAAACAGTCATAAGTAATCATTCCGATGCGTATCGGCTGCAATACACCAGTAGTATGTTGCCAACACCGTTGACCTTGTCCTCAATATGAAATAATAATGTGAGGTACGGAGCACTGTGGTAAACATGGCTGCCTCACTAAAGCGTAGTAGAAGTTTCAGTCCCGACCGTGAGAAAGACATACACTGTTGACGAGATCCAGCAAGAGCGGAGCTCGAACACAATGCTTATTTTCGAAAGGAACTGGCTGAAATGTCTACGGAAGTGCAACAACTGCGATCATTTGTGAGTGATTTCTAATTTATATAAAAACCAAGATCCTCTACTACACACCGGTAAATGAACATGTGTTAAGTTTCCTCTTATCAAATGGCTGCATATACGCATTTCGATGCAAAGTTGAGATCACATGAACAGAATTCCCTTTTTTTTCATTAGACATTTTTTTTAGGATGTTAGCAATCCAGCCTGTCTCGTTGGGAGAGTAATTCTTGATAGAACCAAACTGTGTTTTGAAGTATAACGTGCGGAAACATCGTAATTTGGAACTTCTCGCAGCAAATGGAACTCAGCTCTTTCCACATTTCACGAGTAATCTGTAAACCGACAGATTCCTTCATCCCGTACAAGGAGACCATGAACGCAGAGTATTCAGGATGATTCTTGAGTGTTTGTAGCATATATTCGTCGATAACACACCAGAAATAACCATACACACGGTTGATTGAGCGATCGCACATTTTGTTTTACTGGGAATACTACTGATTATTGATAAGTAGTCGAGGATTTTATTAATTTCAAATGGAACACCACCCACATTTGATCGCACCCGACTTTCCAGTTGGTCCCTTTCGAACAGCAAAAACACTAGGCTCGAGTTTCGTTCTCATTAGAGCTCGTCAGTAGTGCATATCGTCGCCACTACCGGGACTTGAACCACGGACACGCTGTTCATGAGCAGGCAACCGTGTTTGCCACTGAGCCATTGATCTCACATTAGGCACGACCGAAATATCATATGTGAACACTCAACCACTTTCGCTTGTGAATAATGATCAGGTTGCCCGATCGCCTCGAGAGGAGACACAGTTACTGTCTGTTAACTCCAATCGATGACCCCTCGACTAGGACTT
>LUCH01000339.1:44905-73799 GCA_013368495.1 Paragonimus heterotremus | reverse complement strand
TTTGAATTTTGTTCGCTTGTTTTCAACTAATGATGACCCATTCGAACGTGACTGGTACTGTATGCTATTTCTATCGCAGCTGATGACTCATTCTTATTTTACACTTACTTAAATTGATGTGTGTTTAATTGATCATAGTCCGCATGTCGTAACCGAAGAGATCGGTCGAAATGTCTCTGCAGAGTACATCTTACGTAATTCTATTTGCGTGTTCTAAATTGCGTGTTCTAAATTTGCTAACAATCGGTAATTTGATTTATTGATGACGTTTCACTTCAGACGCAAGCTTCTTCGAACCGGATGAACCAGTTGCAATTTTAGTGGTATTTATGACAGGCTAGACGTATAAGCAGTTAAATGGAGCAGAGGGTAGCAGGCCATGAGTCAAGCATACACAGACATGAAGTCCATCTTGAAATCGAATGATTCGTTACGGCAGACGTGAAACATGTGAACAGCTAGAGAGAGGTAGAGTCGATATGGTCTACCAGATAGGTCGATTAGAAGGAAAGTAGATAAGGGGATCACAAGATTGATGTGTCAACAATGTCGTCTTATCCAGCCATTATTGCAAATCATTTCGATCGATCCGTGGCCTACCGCCATGTAACAGAGAGCTTAGCTTGGCAACTCTATTTACAGCAGAATTCGGATTCGCAATTTCTGTGATCTCCGCAACTATACTCATTCTCTAGATCAATTTGGTGCCTAACGCATGAACGGCTTTTCGCTACGGTACAATACACCAGTAAGACTGAGGTATAGAATGAGTAGGTCACTGTGGACACGTTTCTGAAAAAGAAACAGTTGTTTGTTGGAAAACGTAAGTCGCTGGTTAGTACGAACAGAGAAAAGAGATATAATTGACACAATTTGCTTGGGCCTAACTTACTCGTTTTCTTTTCGTTTGCGGTGTACTGTGAGTACACTGATGACTTAATAGTCTGAGACGTCCAACACATTCACGGCCGTATTCATCGCAGCGTCATATAATTATGTCATAACGACCTATGACAACAACAGTTCTGTTACGTATCGTGTGATTCAATTTACCACCCCACAGTTGTTACCGAATGATCCTTCAGACGCTCGTCCGGACTGTATTTCTCTAGGCATTCCGGTTTAACGCTGTCTTCCTAACATCTAAAATCAATGTTACAACGCGAAAGACTCACCTCAATAACATTCTGGCATCCCAGTTTTTGATCACCAAGATTTCGCTTATCTGCTTTCAGTTTTTCGTACAGCAGCTGCTTTACAATATGACCATCACCCATCTGACGGACGTGACCTAACCAATGAAGTTCATTAAGCAACAGCATGGTTTCTATTTCCTTCATGTTTGCTCGCCGCAGTATCTCAGTGTTCAGAACCATGTCCGACCACTGAATACCCAGGATGCGTCTTTGACCTTGCCAACTGAAACGGCTTAGATAGCGCGCGTTCCGTTGACACACTGTCCAAGTTTCATTGCTGTACAGCAGTGTAGACAGCACCATTGAGCTGTAGATACAGTGGCTATCTTCAGGCTATGATTCTTTCGGACACGTCTTTCAAAAAGTCCGAACGCAACACTAATCTTTGCCGTGCGAGCTCGTAACTCGTGGTCCGTGGACAGATCTATGGAAAGATTCCTACCCAATTAACAGAAATCTGTGAAGCCGTCTAAAATCTCTCCAGTGATATGAATTTCAGGTGCATGAAAAGCACCTCCGTTCGAAAAAGACAAAAAGATAGAAAATGTCTTACTTGTGTTAGTATCCAGCCCAAATCTGAACGCTACTGTCTCGGAAGCCACGGGCAGTTCTTAAAGTTTGTCTTCTCCATGTGCAAACAGTGCCCCGTCATCTGTGAAGAGAAACGCGCACCGTTGAGGTATGTAGCCGCATAGAGGTGCCGAAACCTCGGATATTCAACAAGCGGCTATCCGTGCGATATTTAGCTACAACATTGTCCTTCAAGTTTTAAAACAGAATTGTTAGCGTTGCAGTCAGATATAAGCCAAATTAGATTGGGACCAAGACATAACCCTACTTCACGAATGTGACAATATCAAAACCATCGGAGGTTGACCCACCCGATTGCACCTTCGTTTTCATCCCCACATGCGACATTATGAGTAAATTCACGGACTTACCTGGACATCCAGACTTACCAAGCACCGTTCATAATGCCTCATGACTCACAGAATCAAACGTCTTGGTGAAATCTACAAACAGGATACATTACGGCTGGTTGCGTTCGCAACGTTTTTCCTGAATCTGTTTATCAGCGAACACCACTTCGAGGGCACTGTACTTTACCTGAACTTTACTCCTTAGAAACATTGTCCTCCAAACTTCCTGCAGTCACCCATTTCAGCGGAATTTTTGCAGGCACTTTTCTACCGCAGACGGATGCCCTGATAATTGTCGGTACATTGCTTGATACCCTTACTTTTAAACAAAGGTATGATAATGGTATCCTCTAGCTTTTGAAAGACTGCTTTCTGTTGTCAGATGGATTGAACCAACTGGAGCAAAGCACGTTCCAAAACTGAGTGGTCGTGCTTTAGAATTTCCTCTGACAATCCGTCTTTACCTGCAGTCTTTCTGTCTCGCATTTGTCCATTGATTGTCTGCACCTCCGTTAAACTTCAGGCGACAGCAAGTGAAGCCATGACGTCTTGTTGTAGCAGTCTATTCACGATTACCCGTCCAATGACAACAGGCTGGTTTAATAAACTATCAAAGTACTTACGACAGACTTACATGATATCCTCCGACTGGGTACACAAAATATCAGAACCAGTGGTTTAGTCCACTGGACGGATGAGCCACGAGACGTCTTAAACGAATCATACAACCTCTTGTGTTTTATGGGGCAGTCAGCGTGGCCTTGCATCAGCCTACCTTGCTGTTTCCATTAGTCGTCCTTGATTCCGTGAAGTCATCGGTAAACATTCCGAAACGTGGCTATTTTGACTTTATTTTTGGATGTACTTACTGCTAGAAGTGAATATGGCACGTTACAGCGCTCACTTCACCGATACGGGGTGGCCAATAAGAGCAGGTTTCCAGCTTTGCTCTTACTAACTACAAACGGGGTTTGGTTAAGACACTGTTTCATAGAGCCAGGCGTATTTACATCCCCGATACACTTTAGATGGAACAGGAGTTACTGAGACAAATTTTACTAGCAAATGGGTACCCCGACAAATTCATCGGAGCACATAATATGGTGAAGAAGAACATTGAGCACATACTGAAGTTTCAAAAGAAGAATGTTTTCCCTTTTCATGCCATTCAAAGATGAACATCTGGCCAACGACATAAAAGCACAAATTGAAGTCTGCTCTGGCTCGAACGTATGCGGCTGCGTAGTTGCGCTTATTTCAAATCACCAGAGGGTCAGTTCTCCGCAATCGCCAAAGTAGTTTGTCAAACCGTTCTGTCCTCATGTTGTGTACCAGTTCACGTACAGTTGCAGTGACGTTTACATAGGCAGAACAGATCGACAACTATCACAGTGAGTCGCCAAACAAACCCCGAAGTGGTTGAAACAACAGATGACTCGTCAGCCGCAGCGTGGTGCACTGACGGCTTGAAACCCAAAGTCATCGATTGCCAAACACCTCATGTTAACAGGTCACCAAGTTCACCCAGTAACCGCATTCAAGATATTGTTGCGCAATCGGAACCCGAAGTTATTAGCTTTCTGTGGAGCGATGATCATCCGAGCTCACCAGCGGACGTTATGTGCACAAAAGTGGTTGAGGCAACCTATCGGGTTGCTATGATGGTGATTATATAACACTTGATGTGTTTGTAGACGTGTTTAATTCCTGTATGTCCTTATCTGTATAATAAATATATCTGGCATGTTTTACGTTTACGACTGATGAGAGTAAATGAAATGTTAACACATCGCAGCATATGTCTTCTTTCTACCCCGATGAAGTAGTTTAAGGGAACTCAATGTTTCAACTTAACTGGGTTCACTGTGGTAATAGCAAACGTTGAATCCTTCCCTCGTATCAGGCTGGTGATACATGCATTGTTGTCATGACACCAGTCCGACCGTTTTTGGCAATGGATACTGATCGTTTCGATAGCTGAGGTCTTGACTTGATCCTTGAGGTGTTACCACACATCCTCGGAATTAGGGGATAGGGGAGCGTCTTCACAACGAATGGCAACTGGACGTTGATAAGTAGTCCCCGTCTATGAGTCTTGCATTCGTTTTTTCGTTTCCCGGATGACTCGAAAACATAGATAAACAACTTGATCCTGATCAACCTATGATCTATGTTACATTCATCCCCACTCATCACCCACTTCGCGAATTTCATGCTTTCCCAAGTTCAAGTAATCAGGCAAATGATGATGACCACCCCGCGAATGAGCCCACGTCATGATACCGTTCGCATCCAACTGGAATCGGATGTTTGTGATAGCCAGCTCGTGAGTGGCACACGTGTGGGGCAGACGATTACCGCTCCTGTTGACTGAACCGACGTCACGGGGCCCCAGGACCCACGGCCAGGCTTCTAAGTCCGACCCAACTCGCACATTGGAGTCACTCAGAAAAAGCAGTCGGCTACTCACCAGTGTCAAATGGATTGTATCTGACAGCTGATCACAGAATTAGTTCTTTGTGTTACCAGTGTGATATGCAGTTGAGTTGTAAACACTGAGAAGTGCTACGGACTTACCTCGACCTAGTCGCAGACGCATGGACGTGATTAGTTGGCTGTTGCCATGCGGTTCGCCTATCATCGAAGAATTGATATGATCAGCTGCCACGAAACAGATGATGTGCTCCCGAGCACAACCTGCCGAGAAACCTATCTATTAGGTGTACCCAATAACTGCAACTCGGAGCTCACCTTGATCTGCAAGTCTTATCTCCCTCAAGGTTGCAACGTCGATGCCGTAACCGCCCAGTTCCATGGTGATCGGTGCAATATGACGTTCTGACCGTTCTGTGGTGCTGCATCGATCCAACACCTTACGCACATCCCATGTTGCAACGGATAACGTCATGTGTCTATGTGCATACCTCACACTGACAAGTGGGACCTCAGATGAAGTTTCTGATTCATCACTTTGAGCTGTGGAACACAAGGTGATGGGGTTTTCTGGAGGGATCTTATCCAAAGCCTTGGTCTCAAAGACCTGACCTACAAGGTAACAGAATGTGGGGTAGTTTCGGAGATTCCTACCCGGAACTAATGACTAAAAACTCCGAGTCATTTGACAGCGGGTGATAACCCAGCTCTAGGATGCACTTAATAAGACTTAGGTGACTCATTCTGCTTAATTTTGCGGATAATAGATGGATTGTAAGCTACATCAGTTTTCTGAGAGTTTGTGCGGGTTCTTTGGCTGTACACGATAATACACCGGCGTTCATAGTGAACCGTTGGGTGATTAAAGTGCTCTCTGTTTGAGTGAGCCTTGTCTGACACCCTCCTTCCGTACGCGGAAGATAGCATTATTGCAACTATAAATATAGTTTTGTTGTATGTGCATTGATATATTGGCATATTCTTGACTCACTGTCCCAGCCAACCCCCACACACAGTTAGTAGTGTGATATACAAACTTACAAACTTAGTTGCTTTTATTTGGCTGTCCTTCTATGGTCTACTTGACATACTTGAACCTGGAAGGATCAAAATCCAAATCAGCGTGACCGCCACGTCAAGCTAGCAGAAAACGTTGGATTCAACACATCCACACATATTTGTATACCCATAACTGTCAGCATTGTGGCTGCTAACCTTAATGCCAAGAGCATCTTGGAATACCTGCGCGACTGTTTCCTGTTCTCAGAAGGATTGAACTAACCGAAACAGTGTGTGTTTCAAAGGTTGGCCGCCACTTTTAAAAATTTACCTGATAACTTAACTGCACCCGCAGCCTTTTCATTCCACAGCTGTGCAGTAGATTGGCGAACCATTTTCAAGTCCCCAATTCCAGGATCTCCTTGACAGCTTGCTGTGACAGGCTGTTCGAAGGCCTTCAGACACACCGGTAGCCCTTTGATTCAGCAGATTGCCAACTTTTTTTTACGCCGGATCATCATGATATCTTCCGATTGTGAACACGAAACGCCACAGGCGCCGTCCACTAATGCTCTAGTGGACTGGACGTGCAGTCGCCTTAAGCAACCTTTTATGTTGTTGACCGCCAGAATGGTTTTGCATAATATCATTTCGTTTTTTTTCCACCGGCCGCCCTTAATGAGAAAGTTTTGGAAGTTGACAGCGACACGTCAGAAAGACATCTTGTCGTTATTGCTTTGACTCGCTATAGAAACAGCAAACCTTTAGTTCCTCCTTCATATTCAGCACAAGATGACTGCATCTCTGTCATCTAACCAGTTCGTATATTTCTGGTGCAGGAAACAGATTATTTGGATACCCACCACTGCAACCTGTCTCTCGAGATATTCCGACGTACTGTCGGGCGGTAGTGGATGTGGAAGCGTCTCTGCGACGAATGACTATTACACATCGGAAATTAGTTCTCGTCTTTGAGTTCTTCAACCGCCTATCGTCTATCCCTCATCAATGGCAGCTGGTCAACAATGAACGGGCTTGCACATTTAGGTATGCAATCGGGTCGTGGCTAGCCCATGGTCCGTACTTCATTTACCGCCGCGAATCACTGGCGTGCTGTGTACCTTGTGAATATCGCGTTGTCGTACGCTTACGCAATCAAACTAATGGTAGTGATCTCTTTGTGGATGAATCCGGAGCATGATTGCAGTTTCATCCTGCTGAAAACTACAGTATGTGTTAGCTATTTCGTGAGAAAACGGTCGTCGCTGTTATTGATTATGCCAGAAACGTGAGTTCTAAACACATCTGATCAGGGTTCTAAATCGCGTCTAACATACCCGTTGAAGTCAACCGGAGGAAAGCAGACGATCACTTAGTGGTGTCGAGCAAATTACTGTGTATAGCTAATCATGGAATTGTTCATTTGGTATGTTCAGTGTGAACTATAAACATTAAAAGACGTCTCAAACTTACCTTGACCGAATCAAAGATGCACGAGCCTGATTCGACGGCAAGTTCCATGTAGTTCGCTTGTCACCAAAGAATTCATCCAATCAACTACCGTGAAACAGAGACTGTACTCCCGAACACGTTCCGATGGACAACAGAACCAGGAAGGATAATAATCTTTTACTACTTCTCGGAATCCACCTTGATCTACAAGTCTTGTCCCACTCAACCGTTGTTGAACAAATTCAATTTCATAGCGATAAGTTCGACACGGCTTTCCGACTATCCGCCACTGCATCGATCAGAAACAAGCACACATTCTATGTCAATACAGATGGGGTGTTGCCTCCACGGGCATGTCTCAGTTCGGCTTGAGAAACCCCTCATGGAGCATCAAATTAAACAGCCTGATTTTTAGGACAATAGAACATGAGGTTTTTTGGGGGGAACCCATCAGGTGCCTCTGCTTCAAAGACTGGCCTGCGAAGCAATAGAATTTAGGATTTGGTGGTTCATACCTAAGGTTTCGGTCGATAAGTGTACTAAGAGCCGCCCCATTCTTCCGAGAGGTGCTGAAACTAGAAATAGTGCTGCTGTATATCCACAGGGTCGGGCCTCACGAATTAAACTATCCTATGTAGTCAGTAATATGACATACCATTATAAGAGAGTAGCTGTTTTCTGCCTGATCACTTTCATTGACCTTTAGTTGCATCTTACGTGGTCGGAGTTCTAGACAACATAGCCCTCCGGATCAACATAACACACGAGCCTGAACAAAGTGGCGTGGTGGGTCATGACTCACACCTACAGCTTTACGGTCTCAATTATTGTTTTGGTCATCAAGATTATATACAAAGTACCACGTTTAGGCTTTTGCGCTCAGTTCCATTTCAGAAGGATGGTGACCTTCGAAACACATTGTCGGCAATGTCATACACTGATGAGATGACGCCGCATTAATTTCGCACGGACTGATAAACGATGTGGTCGCAAACTGTGAATTGATTGACCCACACTGACCTTGCATCCCATTCAGCTTTATTTTGGGCCGCGTGCTAAATGAATCTATTAATTCGATGTGCAGGTGTGCTTGTTATACACTCACCGGTTTGGTCGTACATTCCGCATATCGCGAACCGTGTATTTTCTGCCACCATTTCTTACTGTGAAATGGTTAACCAGGCCGAACGGACAGAATCCCAGATCACACATTGTTGTATAGCGATACACCTCAAAGGTGAATCTAACGTAGAGGAAGCACAGTGTCTAAATGGCTTACATTTTTTGTTCGTGAAATGTTTCATCCATGTTGTTCTCTGTTTTCCAGGGCAACGTTCCACTAAGTGTGAAACTCTTGTTCTGTGGTATGAAAGCCGCTAAAGTATAACTTCCAGAAAACTTCGAGTTTAATCAAATTTTTGGGATCCGTGCAAATTCCTCGGTTGGCTCATTCTGGTGTTGCTGACCACCGGTTGATGGGGTAACGCAAGGGTGCAAACGGAAGCCAGTGACAATTAGGCAACAGCTGCAGTTTTTGTTTCAAAATTTATCTGACCAGTTACATGGATTATTATCTCCGGACCACAGATAAGCCTTTGGATCAAAACTCCACTTGATTCAAAATTCATCTGACCAGTTACATGGATTATTATCTCCGGACCACAGATAAGCCTTTGGATCAAAACTCCACTTGATTCTCAATTAGGATTCACTTCTACTCTGCATGGTTGCGACGGTTAAGCATCAGTATGAGTTACTGATTTGTTGTCGTCTATGGTCATTACGGTGATTGATCATGAGCTAAACGTGTCTAAGCCACCCAGATTTCGACAGATGATACTGCACTCACATGTTCACTGTCAGTGAAGAACATTGCGATGGGACAATCTCAGACTCGAAATTAGCTATAAACACGTTGTCCATGTGACCTGCAACGCGTATGTATGGGTAATCTGAAGGCCATTTCACTGGTGACTTTAGGTGCCTCCGATAACCCACCATCACTTTGGATAATTGAAATGATTGAAAACGTCAAGTGTGATCATTGTAGTTCATTTTAAATTATGCAACAAGGCATGGCAGCTCGATCTTGATAGCTCGACAACACACACACACACACAAGAGAGAGAGAGAGAAGTGCAGGCGTTAGTTTAGATGGACTGCATGATGTTTGAGCAATTCGGTTCACACAGATCACGAGGAGCTCGATGAATGGTTAATATACAAGAGCAGCTAAGGTGCAATTGAGTGGGTATATTCTCGCTTAACTGATTCAGTTCAGTTGGTTAATTATGAGCCGTATACAAACATTGCTGGATCGTGTAGATTAACTAATACAGTGTGAAACATTCGGTTTTCTTCAAAAAATTTGACGATGAGATCGAATAATGTAGGTCATGTGATGTTGACCTGCATAACGTTCCGTACACTTTGAACGTAACTACTTGCAACTTAATTAAACGTGACGTTCGCAGACCAAAAGATCACAGGAAGTTAGAAGCGTAATTCTATCCGAACCAGCTAAATTGTGTATACAATGGTCACGTTAACAAGGTCGTCTGGACGTGTCCAATTTGAATAAACGCCCACTTACCAGGGTAATCTTAATGTCACTTCGAACTACTGGCGAACGCACACGCGTTCAGTCGATAACATCTTGGCGAATTGTGGAATGTGTTTCTGAGTATCATACCATTTCCAGCCGCAATCTGTACCTGTGGATGCAATAGCTCGGGTGATGATCTTGTGTACGCTAGGCACTGAATGAATTTGAATGAAATTGGGTTTTGTTCTCGTGCAGACAATCTTGTACTGACAGTTTTCGAAATTGCAAACAACCGCTTTGGAACGTGTTAGCCAATCCGGATATATTGCGGCCAGTTAGTCCTTGCAAAATAGCTAACGTCTTCCATACAGATTACCCATGGTCTACAAAGTCTGTGTTTAAAGACACTAGAGAAATTGTTAATCAACTGGATTCAGCAATATGATTGTTGTTTGAGAAGTAGGGATATTTGATGAAGCTAGTTAGTGAAAGGCATAGAGAAGCAGTCTTGCACACACAGCTTCAAACTCACTTGCAACTCGGTTGTCTCTAATGAAGGCATCGTGATGTTGAAAGCTTTTATCAATTAAAATCTCTTCCTCATCTGTTCTCAGTTTTAACCGAGTCTGTTCTATCTTTCCTTTGTCTTGTAATATTCGAATGTCAATATCGACTACTGATACATTACTGTCAATGTTAACAGTAGTATCACTCAAAGTAGTAATCGACAGCAACAGAGCGAGCAAAAGACATCAACCAACCACTCTGCGCGTTATTTTGTCATATCAAATGAGGATAGTTGAGTGAAACTTGTCACGTGTAAAGGCCGCCTGTGTACTCCACGCCCGTGCTCAGTCTTGAGCTACATTGTGATCGTTCGCGCCTTCGACGCAGATAGGAATTAAGCTACCGCTTGTGAATGTGACTATATAGTTTATATTTCTCCTGAGTCACGTGTTCTTTCTATCTGCAAGGCTTAATGTTGATTATATACGTATAGGAATACAACAGTATTGAATCGAATTTTCAAGCTTCCTTGTCAGGTTGGCAACTGAACCCCTTGGCTGTTCCGATCAGCCAGGACTTTTTTGTAAATACCCAGTAGTCGTGATAGACGGAAAATACGATCACCGATTGGCTGTGCAGTAAGCTCTTGTCCACGAATGAGGCCACTGATTGTAACACTGTCAATTTAACCATCCAACCGAGTGCAATGAAGAAGTAATGATGGCCAAAGATGGACAATCTCCGCATACAAACACTCACCAAGTCAAATAACACTTATTCACTAGCAATTAAATGTCTTCACCATGATTTGTTCATCAGTGTCTACCAGCGTTGAACTGCTATCCGTGATTATGAATGTGTATCACCAAGCCAACTAGACGCACATTTGTGATAAATCCATTGATGAAATAGCTTTATAGCTACCCGTTCGTAGAGTGTAAAACATCCCGATGTGAAGTTGGCGGTTAAGAACAGGCATATTGCTTGGAGCGATGATCACAGACACGTTCCTGCGTAATTTAAATTGTACATTAGTCCGGTTTCTTTTTTCATTTTGCTTCCAGTGAAATACACTTTGTTTCGGTGAAAAATTCAAGTTTCACCTAGATTCGATCTAATTACAGAAACGAAACCGCATACCTCGACGTAACGTGTGTTTCATCAGCTGAGCCACAAAAACTCATGAGGTGTTGAGACCTCATAATTGAATTAACTGATACCGAATTTACCAGATTTTCCACGGGGTAAGCGGTGAGATTTTCTCAAACATCAACTAGGGAAACACGTATGATTCAGTAGTATGCGGTTCTTGTCGTCAATTCGAATCTCACCGAAACCCTGCGTTTTCACGATTGGGTTCTCTTCCCAACCCACAACCTTGCTGCAAGATTTTTCAATTGCATTCCATTTTTTTCTCCCTCCATCTTCTCACCACGTGACTAGGACACTCGACAAATTTCATTGTAGAAATTTGTCTTCCGCATTCCATGACAGCGGATTATTGGATAGAGAAAGGCGCTGCATTGCTCAGCATGAGAGATGATTGATCCACGTACTGGACGAAGAACCGTGCGTTTCCAGTTTACGCTTTCGTGTTTGTGTCTCATATCTCACTCAGGTACAAACAAACCGATTCGGCCTAAGTTTGTCAAAACTGTTGCTGTTGTTTCTATGTTGTTGTTTGTTTGCAGTTGAGTTGCGTTTTCACCTATACAGCTTGTTCATCCATCGTTGTAAGATGTATATGTAGCAGTTTGTGACCACTAGCGATCAAGGTAACCGGTGATAAACATTACCACCGTATAGTTGGAATCAATTGAGCTGCTGACAATAATTGAAAGATTAAATTTTCAGACTTAATAACAGTTTTAAAACCGGCGATTTGAATGAACCGTCTAACTAACAATGAAAAGAAACGTTCTCGTATTCCATGTTCAACGCAAACTAACTTTCAAGGGTCAAACAAATGGCGATTTATCGGGATACTACCTCTTGTTAATGATTACTTGTAACGTTTGACTTTAGGTTCTATAAGCCCACGAAAAGCGTCGGCTATATATGGTAAAACTGTGGTTGCATCAAAAGCCCAAAGTAGAACAATGTTTCCACCTTTAATAGTGTGGTGTGAAAGGGTAAGAGGTAATTGTCTACTAGTCGACTTGTGGGAGGAATGGAAGTCATCCAGAACCACGTCCTGTCGGTAAGTTGGTACGGTTGGGAGATAAAACTCTAACCGGTCAATTTCACTTAACGGTCAATGAAGAAGGAAATCTTTTTACTGTCCACCTTTTTTTTTCGTTCGCACCGCACTTTCTGTCATCATCGAAAGTTTATCTGTTTCTTCTCAACAATGTTTCATTGCCTTAAGTCATACTAGTTTTCACGTCCCTGCACGTTTCACAGGTATGTCAACCAACTTCGTCGTCGCTATCCCGCTCCAAACCAATGTTCAATCGACACACTGGATCGAGTGTGGCGCAGCACTTTTGTGCGAACAAATCAGAAAAAATTGAATATCTATTCATTCTCGATTTTGCATATGAAATGGACAATGAAAACCTGCACTCATTGCAGTCACAGTGGTCATCAATCTGTTCACAGTTTGTTCAGACCTACATTAGGCCCCACACGATCACAGTGTACTTATGCCAGTGAAGCAAACTATTGTTTTTGTCAATAAAACATCCAATGATAATAGTTTGATGTTTTGCGTCGTCCGTCAAACTTTATTGCATCACGTCTAGGTGATGATACTTTTACTACTGGTGGTACTTCATTGGAAGTAGTTTGTTGTTGTGTTAGTGAATTTTTATAATCAGATGCTTCACACTCAGATAGGTGTAGTGAATGAGACAATTGGACATATATTGTACCTCGATTGACCACTCATATAACACAAATCAGCTATTTCATGGGAAAGTTCCCACTGAATCATATTAAAGAAAACGTGATGAACAATTGTTTTCGATAATTCATGTTCGGATCAATACAACTAAATAGATTCAGCAAAATGAAAACAATGTGTACACATGATAAAGAGGTTTAGTCGAATGTCATTAGATCATGTAGAATGCTACAAAGTATTCAAGCCTCTATAGGTTAGTCACTCAGACAGCAAATCACCAGTGTTAATGATGGATGGTTTGGAGTTCCACCCATCATTAAGTCACAAAGTTATCGGTTGGAGTTTTGATGGGCATGCAGACTGATGGTGTGACCTTTGACCACGGCAACTGGAACAGGAACTGGAGGCAGTCGTCAACGTGTTGCGTGAAAATGACTACTCGGATCCTTTCATAGCCCGGAAAATGATTGTGTCTAAGCCACGGAGTCAAATGACCACAGTAGAAAGGAAGGCTGTTTTCATCCGCCTCCCTTTTAAAAGTGACATTGCAACAGGGTCACTAAGCCGTCGACTTTATCAGACTCTTAAGCGCGCATTTCTGGCGGCAACGCTATGCTACGCAATTGGTTCACTACATCCCTCCTGCTGACTTTGAGCCTGAAAGACAAACTCCCTGTCCTCGACCAAGCCATGGTCGTATACTCATTTTCCTACTGTTGTACGGCAGAATATGTAGGTCATACGAAGAGGCGTTTGTCAGAATGGATCAAAGAACACCATCCAGTGTGGCTCGGGACAGGTTCGACAAAATTCATCAACAGTGCAGTCGTCGCACATTTGGCAGATATTGATCACCGGGTTGACTACATTCACGCGTTCCGTGTTGTCTACAAAGTCCCCATAAACCACTCCCAAACTGGTCAGACAACGAATGCTGGCTACTGCCGAATCGATCGCCATTCGAATATGCAACCCGATTTGGGTTCACACAAAAATTCATGCAAGTCATGCAGTTGCCGTGGTCAAAGGTCACACCATCAGTCTGCATGCCCATCAAAACTTCAACGGATAACTTTGTGACGTAATGATGGGTGGAACTCCAAACCATCTATCCTTTACACTGGTGATTTGCACTCTGAGTGACTAATCTATAGAGGCTTGAATACTTTGTAGCACTCTACATGATCCAATGACAATCTACTAAACCCCTTTGTCTTGTGTACACACTGTTTTGATTTTGCTGAATCAATATAATTGTATAAATCGGTCATTGTGCGTACACTTAAGGAAAGCGTACGGTTAGTTCAGTGTGTATCCGTATCAAAAGAAACAAACATGAACGTGGCAAACACGTTCTCATCGATAGTTAGTATTATCCAGCAGAAATTGAGTTGGAATAACCGGTCTGCGTAGCTGCAGCACATGACAATGTGTGCATGACTGTAAATGGTCAACGAGGAAGTCGATTGATTACACATGCACAGTCGAAACAAACAAGCGAAAGAATTGAGGACGTAAGCCACCGATAAGTAGAGTCAGACAAGGAGTGTAGGTACCTGAAACTATTGCTAGTCCGATCTGACAAGTTTATCAACCGATTGGTACGATCAACAGAGAGTAGCGGTAGTCTGAAACGAGTGATAAACAACTATTACAAAGTCGTTCAAAAATAGTGAATGTACAAAGGTGACCGGAGTGAACTGATTGCAAAATAGGTCACCACATCTATCGAACCCCTGAGAACGCTGCGTTCGGCGTTATGTCTCACTATCATTGGTGTCTGGTGTTTAGCTAAGCGGTGTATCAACCGCCATATGCGATGATCCTGATATTTGAACCACGTTTTTGAAAGAGAATACGCACAGATGATACGGTTTACTTTTTCTTACTCTAAAATGTCGGTATATTGCTTTTTCCTGGTTTTATGGCAGTTCACGAGACTTCAAAGGGCCTTTTTTTATACACATTGTCACAACCAAGAGGATCGCATTGGTAGAAAGAGCTGATACGGAAACATCACACTAGAATCTTAAAACTATACGAGGACTTACACCAACAAATCGGGTCAACAAGTGCTAGCCAACCAGAGTGACCGAAATGTGCTGGAATGATGGAAAGAAGTGTGATCTAAATGGGACATGCATCCCATCCAGACGAACACACCTATGCTTTAGTTGTGTAGTGGTGACCTTACTCGACCAGGGTGTCTGTTAGCGTAAATCCTCGCTTAGTACTGAGATGATGGTACCGTGTTTCCTTTTTCATCCCCTTTTTCAATACTCAAGTACGATCGACCTAGATTGAGCCAGCCCGCATAAAAATATTAAACGAACCTGTTGAGTCATCGTAAACTAATATCGGGATACGTGAATGGGCGATCGACATAGTTTAGGTTGCAAACAGAATTGTGTAATACTATTTATTTACATAAGTCAGCCGAGAATAATGTGTGTTGTGGATCTTGCAAAAGGACTACCTACACTTTGATGAAAATAGACAATCGACAACGAACCCACGTGGATTACTACGGAATAACTCACGGCATGTGAAGGGTCAAACTGACGTGGGGTTTTGGACACTGACAAGGGTATTGGCTTGCTTGAACGAGCCAGAGTTGCAATCGACGTGAGTGGTTTTCAGCTGGTAGCAATCCGAATCCTCGACTGCTTCTCAAAAACTATCATAAGTTTCATATGTGAACGCTCAACCACTTTCGCTTGTGAGTAACAATCAGGTGACCAGATCGCTTCGAGAGGAGACACAGTAACTGTTCCGCTAACTCCAATCGATGACCCCTCGAATAGGACTTCTCTGCAAGTTGAAATCACAGAAATCTATAACCTGTTAAGCGATATTTCAGAGTACTGATGAGTAGTAGATGATTTTGGTTTTCACACAGATTGAACATCACCCATAATTGATCACAGCTGTCGCATTTCCATAGACTTCCCAGTCGGCCCCTTTCGAACAGCAAAAGCACTAGACTCGAGTTTCTCTTTCAAAGCTCGTCAGTAGTGCATATTCTTGCCACGGTCGGGATTAGAACTTCGGTCACGCTTTCATGAAGCAACCATGATTACGACTGCGTCATTGACCTCACATTAGGCACGAGCGGATTATCTGTCTATGGGGATGCGACAACTGTGATCAGTTGTGGCTGATGTCAAATCTATGTGAAAACGAAAATCCCCTACTAGTCATCAGTAATTACTCTAATTCTTGAGTAAACTAACTCGCAGCAACATGTCACTTTTGCGGACGCGCGTACACCTTCCAGGCTCTAACATCAGATATTATTTCAGTGATAAAAAGCAAGTGTCGTCATTGACTTGCTTTTTTCCGGTTCATTACACCGGACTACACTTAAGTGTACTGACAGCGGCGACAATCGGGGTCGTTCCATGCATAGCAAACACTTTACAAGAGTGTACTTGAAATAACTATAAGGTTATTCATTCTTTAAATTATCTTGTTCAGTTCTCAACTTGCAGAACTATGTAAAAACAATAAAACTATTCTATACCCAAAGCAAAATTGAATCGATTGCACAAAGCTCAACTGAAATGTTTAACAGGAAACCATGTGAAGCCCGCGATGAAATTTTCAATTACACTATCACTACTGAGTTCATGACAGGCAACCTCAATGTTTGACATAGTTTACGACAATCATTTACGCGACCGTTAACCATCGACGGTCAATCGCTCGCACACAATTGGTGAATCTACACCACAGAAAATCTCGGAAATATAGAGAAGTAAAGCAGTACTCGAAGGATTTCCAACTAAATTTTAGAAGCTCAAAATATGAACAATAGTTTGTACGTACATCATTATTCGCTGCGGATGACGTATCATGTGAGTAACTGTCGCAGAACCCGCTGAACTATGCCGAACATTGGGATCACTCATTATGAGATCAGTGGTGATGAAACAATCCAGAAGTTTATCATGAGCTTCATATACATCTCTTTTAAACACTCTAAATAAACATACTATATTTACAAACCACAAAGTGAACGCGAAATGATTGTGAGGTAGCATCCTAAGTCGATATTCACAATGATCAATGAAATATACCACCCGTTTCTTAGAAAAGGCGAAACAAACCTTCATCAAATGCAGGTCACCATCAATAATCTCATATTCATCTTTTCGTTATGGAAAAACTTCGTCTATTTTCATACAATCCCTTTATGATGGCTAGAGACAGTTGTTTCGGGGAGTTTGGATCAGGGCATTGTGTGGGCCAATTCAACCAGTTCCTATTTACATGAAAATCAGAAGCCAAGGAATTAGAACACACGTACTCATCTCTTCAGAAATTAAGGTTTTCACAATACACTCTAGCAGTAAAAATTGCGTTTCACGTGATGTGGGGACCAGATGTCTGCATTCTAATTCTGATGTTCTAACCGAGAAAAGCACTCTCTAAATGATCAGTCAGTATATATTTTGTGTTGGAAGATGAAACATTCGAATGTCCGGTAAAATGACCAACTGTTGCGGTCTTATTTCTACCACTGAGGACAAAATCGCTCCAACGGTCACTCAAAACAACGTGTTATTTGAACTTCAACCGACGCACTATCTGTGAGTGAAAGTGTACTCATCAACTTTCAATGAGTTGGATACGGAGCATTACTGAATAGTTGCTGCACTTGTTGTGCAGATGCTTGCAGTTTCAGTACCGCTAACAGTAAAACATTTAAAAATGTATTCTGCTTAAATAAAATCTCCCACCACCCTTGATTGAATGACGGTGCGATGTGGAGCGGAATTCGCGAAGAACCCGTTTTAGATAAGTCGGTACGAATCAATACATTCGCTCTTTTTGTGATTTAAGAGTTGTAGTCTACACATGACAGGAGTCACGATGAGGAAATGTTGAACACCAACCTTGGGAATACATCAATCAGTAAGCCAAACTCACCCAACCCATGCCAGACAGAATACACTCAGCACACAGCTTTCACCGAAACATAAGGA
Organism: Paragonimus heterotremus; assembly: GCA_013368495.1. Taxonomy (NCBI): domain Eukaryota; kingdom Metazoa; phylum Platyhelminthes; class Trematoda; order Plagiorchiida; family Troglotrematidae; genus Paragonimus; species Paragonimus heterotremus. The sequence continues at coordinate 55,914 of LUCH01000339.1, read as the reverse complement.
GAAGTGACAATGCTAAAGATTTCGAACATCACTTGCGCTAATGGGCGGTATAATCGTTTCGTGTTTCAAGGGTAGTGTTGGTTCAGTTTCGCTTGGATTATGAAACCACATCGTACTTCGTCTTACATATTTTCTTAACATCTTAGTTTGAACATAACTCACATCACAGCTTTGGCAATCAGATAGACTTTCCATCCAGCCACTTTCGAAAAGAAGCACCAGACTTGTGTTTCGCTTCTGTCAAAGCTCGTCAGTAGTGCATATCCGTGCCACCGCTAAGACTAGAACTTCGACCATGCTTTCATGAAGCAAACGTGTTGACCACTGTGCCGTTGATATCAAATTAATAAGTTGGTCAAGATAATGCTGCAAACGAGTGATTCGTATACATATTGCGCACAGTATGAGCCACATTGATTCCAGATGGCATAAACGAAATATTTACTCGGTAGGTTTACCGACCAATGTTTATGCTACTTGTTTCATAGTCAATAGTATTTATCCTGTTTGTCAGAAATTAAAATTCAACTCAGTCGTGAGAATCAAGCGATAGATGAAGTTTCGTATTATTAATAGTCTAAAAGACAAAACCTGCAATAATTGGGGGAAAGAATAAGGTTCAACTTAAGCTCAATTTTCTCGAACATTCAAATCGTTGATCAACCGTCGTCTTCTGCATGTGCTACTGGTCGATCGATTAATGTTGTAAACGCCCTCGCGAATGATAACGCTTACGCCTTCATTGACCGTTTACTATGCGTGTGTGCCTACAAATAATTAAAAACACGCTAATTACATTACCCAAATCTGAATGCCAAACTGAGGGGAAAAACAAGCACCACTGAAAAACTAGAATGGCAACCGAAGACCTACAAAAACAAAAGCATTGCAACAAACATTTAGTAACTGAAGGCCATGACAACAATCCTGTTACTGATTTCCGCCTTCAATCAGATCTGTGTGTTTCCAGTTCGTCGCACAACCTCTTGAACCAGAGTGAGCGAACAAATGCCGAGCCCGCAGTCAATCCCTACGCGATGCCACGACATGCTGCTTTTTCTAGCTACTTTCGAGAGGTGTCACCAGTGTGACGGGGTGAGCGTGAGACATATACATTCCTCAAAATAACTGTCACATGCTTAGTTTGCTGCGACATTCTGATGGGTTTTCAGCGCATTTTTTATATGAATATGCAAAAATGTTTGGGATAACAGATGGACAAAAAATAACGAAAACACCTTAAAGTTAGTGTATCACTCAACGTTCACGAACTTTTGCTGTTATCTAACATTGCTGTTCCGTTCCACTCATTGAGCAGTGCTCACCTGCTGCCCAGTGCCAGATGTGGTCTCTGTTACTATTTGTGATTGGAGCTCAACAGTTGATTAACAATTGAGAGCACTGGCCAACACCTCATGAGTAATATGCGAAGTATAACGCTAAAAGAGAATGAAATGAGTTTGATCCATTATGATACAAAAATAAATGGGGTAGGGATGTATAAACGAGTGATCCAGTCTAAAACGACAGTGAATGACTCTGAGTGTATCCCTCATTGCACGGCATGGCCGAGAGATCACAAAGGAAGTTATCACACAAACGAGAGAACAGATCTGTCCCAGTCGCTTCAGGCAGAAGTGCTGCCCCGCTGATGAGGACGTCGAAATGAGATAAAGGTGCAAAATGAAGCTGTAGACACAACAAACCAAAATCAAGCACGAACACCGCGATTTATCGAATTACACATGCATATAGCATCGCCTAAAGTGCGCAGGGCAGCATGTCGTCCACAGCCGTATTCAAGCCGATGATATTTGCAATAAAGACAATTACAGTTGGAAAGTTCCAATGGTTAGACGTACTACCGCCACAATTTATGGGATTGTCATCGCACCGAAGTGTACCAAAGCACACCGTGGGGTTTTCCATTAGAGGCGACTAAAATTTTCATATTATTTATACATACCATAGCCGCAATGGGTATGTTCAAAGGGATTCTTCATTATTTGGTTTCATCTTAATATTTTCCGTACCATTGTCCGTCTGCGTTTGGATACTGAAATCCATCTCATCAAACATTTCCGTACCACATTCTAAAGTAGACAAAACCAAGCAAGTTAAAAAATCCAGCGATGCGACGAGTGTTATGCAAAGTTCCCTAAAGGGCGAGTGAACGTCCAAGCACCAAAATCCGGAGTCCAGACCAAAGGGCTTAACAAAAGGACAGGTCCCCTAACCGAGTCAGGTGAGCGAACCGGCACAAACCGTTGAAATCACAACCAGATTAGTTGGCTGTATGTAAGTTTGGAGTGTACACGCATTTCCAGTAGAGCCGCTCGGCCCAGTGCATTGGCCACCCTGGTCCACGATCGATAACAGCTGGCTGTTCACATAGGTCTCTGTGCTTAAAAGGCAGTTTGATTGGGAACCAGCATGCGTCGGTGAATGCGAACGAACAGAGCAAAACAACGATAATTCTCTAATAGATTGTGCCATCAAGATAGATTTTTGAACCGAACGTCGCTTGGCATCTTTCAGCTTTGTGGCCTCGTCCATAAACCGTGCCGTTCCAAGTTCTGTCAACAGGTTCTAGTTAACCATTTTATCCATGATAAAGGCAACTGGTTGCGTTATCAAGATCGGCGTGGACAGCTCATTCAAAATGTTGTGCAAACTGAAATGCTTTATCCCTTGGAACCCCACGTCGCCCTGAAAGACGGTATGTCCGTTTAGTTTGGGCCGATGCAAAACATTCGGATTATACAGGTTTTGGTTAGGTGACTACGAACTAGGATAACACGACACATGTGAGTACTGATCGAACAGGAAGGGGTGAGAACGTAATGCACTCTTTACAAGTATCGTGTTTGTTCGCAAACTGATCTCCCCAGCAATCTACAGACTGTAAATGTAGATGCTTCTGACAGCAGTTTAGGATCGATCCTTCCATTTCACCGAAGACACGCCGGACTTGTGAGTCATGGGGTGACTAACTTAACCCATGTCTGTCTAACTTTGGTTATGTTGAGTTATATTGGATCACACTCTTCTCAGTTCAACTTGCCAACAATATTCCAGTGCAGCACTTAGGGATAGCAATGCCCTCGTTTATAAATAATTATGTGAACAGATGTAGTACACGTAACGCTTTTACCCAAGAAGGCCTGATAATCCGTGTTTTAACAAGCCACGTACAAACCGTAAGCTTTGGATTATGTTGACGTCAGATTGCAACAAACCGACGTGCAGCAAATCGACCTGCAGAAAATGAGATTTCCGCAGAAATCCACTCAGACGAAATATTGTTTCATCAGTAAATTCTGTCAGATACTTTCCCCTCTCAGATAAATACCATGTGCGAAATGACTCACGTTTATCTGCATCCGATAACGAAAGCTCCTACAACCAGGCCTCCCTGTATATGATCGATACTTGTATCTCTTGAGTATCCGTGTACAGTACGGGAAATCGAAGTGATGCATTTTTGACTGAGCCTACGGACGCACTTTTGCGGACTGTCTAGTACACGTCGCAGAACATCACTGGCTGAACAAAAAACTGTTGATGTGCGCGGTCGACCACTTCCTTCAAATCATGAACACAGCTCGTTGTAACAAACTTTTTCATCAGATTTATAGGTAACCGATTACGTAACCCCATGCTTTGTACTGAACTCCATAGTAGTCTGCCACATTTTCCCCAGTCTGTATAAACAAAAAATCAGTTTAACACGCTGTTCATTTGTCAGATTACCGGCACTTCGTTCACTTACTTGCGTTCCAGCATGATAACCCTCCCAGACCAAGTCGCGCGCCGCTACTGTCCAGCAAACTAGACTGAGAAAAGCGTGATCCAAGAACACTCCTGAAGAAGGCCACCCAAGGTGGTCGGAACGTAGCGTATCACAGCTCGCTTATAACGTTGTGTTCACAATCCATTTGTTAATGTTATCTGACGTAGAAAGAGTCAGACAGAGAGAGGCACACGGAACTAACTGGTTACCCTATAGCTCAAAAATCCGACGTGTCTTCGACAAAATGAAAGTAGCGATTCTAAATCATCAACAGCCACCTACATGCTGCTAGTTATCGATCAGTAACCTAGTAATGTGTAAATACACTTTGTTTCCGAGTACAGTCTCTTAGAATCCAGCACTTAGTGAAAAGAAGTATCGATATGGCACAATCCATCATAGAAATCGTATTTTTATTTCGTCTATTTGCACTCACTGGTGCATGCTGATTCCCAGTCCGCGTTGCCTTTCAAGCACTGAAACGGCTAGACAGACGTGTGAGTAACTAGCTATTGCCGATTGTGTACAGTAGTGGCCAAAACACACAGATGAGGGGGGTCGAGCGACTTGACTAGAAATCCCAGTACACCAATGTGGCAACCAGTCCGGCCGTGGTTACAGCGGTCTTGTGCCCGTTCCCTCCCCTAACTCGGTTAGGTGGTCTGTTCTTTGGGTAGGCCTTTTGGATCGGGCTCCGGATTATGTATCCGGGTCCACAGTACCGGAGCAACCCTTACTTCCCGCTCCAGGATTGTTAGTCAGTAACTTCGGGGTATCAGTTATTAAAATAATTCAAGACAAAAGGTCAATATATACAGCGCTTATTAGGGTCTCAACGATCTGACCGAGGGTGTATCACTGGCGTGGATGCTGAAGACCCAAGCGATCATCATGCTGTACTACCCAAGCAAACACAAGTGGATGATACCAGCTACCGGAGCTGTCGTCTTCCTGGGCGACGAGTCAGACTAATAGGTTTTGTCGAGCACACGCAAAGCAGTTGTACCACGTTTCCCGGAAGAACAGTACGAACTAACAGGTGCTTACAGGATTTATAGGAAACATAGGTTTACAGTGTGGATACAACTTGCGTACATAAGAGAAAAATAGTTGTTATATCAGATCTTAAAATGCAGGATCTGACAAGTTCTGCACCCAACCCTCCCCCCAACATATTGCTACTGCTTAGTGGGATATACACATGGGTTGACAAATTTCTGGATGGAAAAAGCGAAAACCCGACCAGGGTCAATGCGTTGTTTTGGCGATTGCTGTCGCCTAAACTTTTCGGCGTTTGTTTGCAAAAGCACGTCGTCGTTTTGATTGAAGATAGTAAACCATCGCATACTTATTGCACAGCAAAGTACGTATATAGCCTCAGTTTTCGCTGAACTAAACAATAAGTCATACTAATTCGAAGTCGCTGTCAGAGAAGGCGGACAGGCACCAGCGACGATCAAAGAAACCAAATGTTTTGAATGTTGTTTATCTGAGTGCGGGGAAAATGTCGATACCTAGATCTGTATTCATAGCATAATCAGCCATAAACTGTTAACTCATTTCACGAAACCCAGTTTCGGTATCAAAAGCTTTAACTTTGGAGCATGACATACGTCAGCCAACTGACCGCGATTTTCAGACTGGCACGCAAGTTTGTATAAACTGTGCATTATGAGATGCACAGGTATACTGTGTGAAAGCTAACAAACAGGATAGAACAAAAATAATAGATCAGGACGGAACCAGAAGGTTTAATTCGGTAGTGAAGTGGTTCGATTTCAACCTATGCAAAATGGACGAATAAACAAAAAGTAAGAAAACAATAGGTACTTATACACAATCGGGAACGATGCATTCGTATGGAAAGTAGAAAATGATCTACCGGTTGTATGGATGCATCTTCTTTTTACAACACTCTGAACATCTGTACATACATGTATGCATCTGGGACACAAAAAATAATCCTGGCAGTTTGTTATAAATTGACAATTATTACATGCGAAACGCACACTAAAACAGATCAGAGTACGAACTGTACATGTTTGTCTGATGAGACCGATAACACACGATTGGTTGATTAAACAGACTGGCTGGGAGAATATTGGATACAGTGAGTGGGCTTGTTAGACAGCCTCATTCAAGCTGCTAACAAATTCACAGCTGTTGCCACCAAATCAGGATCACAGTTTTCACCGTCATCCACTGGAACATAATCCAAACCATTATCTAAATCCGCCTGATCGTCTGGTGCTTTATTGGTCCCTAATTCCTCTTCTTCCTCGTCCTCCTCTTCTTCTTCGTCGTCATACACGACTATATTCCATTCTTCCGTGGGCACATCCTGCTTCTCGATTGCCGAAGGGTCTTCAAGCTCGATGCCAGGTGGTAACTGAGCTTGAACTTGGGCCCTGTCCAAGAACGGCTCTTCTTGTGCAACAAAATCAGTATCATAATCTTTGTACCAGGCAGGCAGGCGACGTGCACGAGACATACGACGACTGGTTGCACTGTCTATCGATTCATCTGTCTTGACCTCGGCGGAGCCCTGTTCTGTCTTTGCACGTTTGGTACTCGAAGAGAACGGACCCGAGTTCAAAGCACCCTTTCGTGATTTGATCAGGGTAATGGTACGCCGAGTCACATCTAGGGTGAAGAAAAAAGTGTAGAAATAGTAAACTGGATATGGAACGGTAAAGAATAATAGAAAGGCTGACAAACGTGTGAGATCACGGTCACATTGCTCACATGAACATTCTGAAATCACGTTTGATGTTATGTTAGAGTCAGGCGAATGGGTTCGAAACATTTGGATTTAGAGCCAGCAACCCGCTTGTTAACAATGGACCTAGCTAACACTGAGAAAACCTTGAATAGAACACTGATGATTGTATAACCCGAGAATGGGAAATATAAATGGTTCACTAGGGAAAACTGGCAGAAAGAAAGTGAGTGCATAAGAGATTTCGCAGCTGTACACTAAAATGACACGGAGAGTGATGTGTCACATAGATGAGGTCGATCGGATCGGAGATCTGACTGAAAGCATTGACATGCACAGTGTTTATCTTAAAGCGACTACCTCTAAGGAACGGGAAAATGCTCTGATGATGAACCTCTAACATATTTTGTAGTCAGGTTGTTGGTGGTTACAGTTTAGTGCGGTCCATCAGAGAAAGAACAGCTGATGTGCCGTTAAGTGGCATATTACCAATTCCCCGTATCTTCGCCAAACAGTAACAGTGTGTTTGTAGCTGAAAAGTCGTTCTTCTTGGGCACTCGGGCCAACGGAATTGAAATCCGGTAGCCTTTGATAGCAAGTTAATGTATTGCAAGTAATTTGTTGCTGATATCGCGTGTGTTTTGAAAAAACACTGATACAATCGATTCTCAAAAGTGCACTGCACGCGTCTGCATGGATACGGAATGTTCTATCTGCTCCAAATACCCAGAATCTTCTCGACGTTTTATTTATTTTCGATCCAAGGGCATTCCATGTTTCCGATAAACTGGTCGCGAGCAAGCCGATTACATACTTCATTATAGGCAATGTTGGAATGTTGAGGTTCAATCGAAACAGGCCGCAGTTGTGAAATCTGTGGGGCATACCTGAAACTACACTACCGAGTGAACGGTTGATTATGAAAAAGAAATCGGCAACAGTCTGGTGGGTTCCATTCTTGTCCAGTATAAGAGAGGCGAAGCGAGAAAAACTGACAGGTGGTGCAAAGCCACATCTCGAAACTTATCCACGGCATGACACTAAACAATGTGAAATAACCTAGGCTTGGATCGGATCAAACGAGAATTAGAAACAGTAGGTTCAGTTCAGAAGTTTGACGGAAAAAAATTGGGACATGAACAGTGGTTCATAGACTGTTACAGGAGGGAAAAAGATCTTTGCTTGTGCGCTCCAATCTCTGCGGTGATCGGAGGAAAATGGTGTCGTACGGTTTTTAAATGTGGAGAAAAAGTGAACAGATGCAAATAAAAGGGAACCTTAATGGAGCTGTCGGTGTCTAATCACGTCAATAACAAATACGGAAACACCTTGAGGTAGTATTCCATCAGACTGCGTATTCAACGACCTGTTGGACTGAGATAGAACGGCGATTAAGAAACTGGTAGTGCAGGCTGTCTTTCATGTGTGTGTTGATCGAGTATAAGTTTAAAAACACTAACCGACTCAACCAATAATCACGGAGTTGGGCGGCATGTTCTGGTATGAACATAACTGTAAAGCTGTTCTGTCTACAAAGCACTTCGCCTATTACATAACCCAATAGGCTTTCATCCCTGTTCAGTGGGAGGCATGCCAGTGGATGACCCGGGGTATGGAGTATTTTGCAGGTAAGAATTAAGTTTCCTTCGAGGTGTATGTGTAATTCATTGAGAATTAACCTAATTCTGCTAGTCTCTCTGGGTAGAAGATTTTCGTGAGACCCATAAGTTTCCTGGCGGCTCCTCTCTGAACACTTCCAACAAGTGCTAAATCTTCTTTAGGACAAAAAACGCAAGCCTGCATGTTCAGTTTCTAGATGTAAGCGGAAGTGTTCCGCACATTCGTCCGAAAAGGCTCAGGGTATGTACAACCACAAAACACTCAACTTGCATATAACCTCCACTAACATGTCACATAGCAGTCAGTGCCGTGCAGAGTACAAAGGGAAAAAATTAATTCATTCGACATCGGGGATTCTATCTTACTAATGCACAAGCAACAAACAACTTAGCCAAACATCTCATGAAACAGAACTATGAAAACGAATGAATACACGAAATGTAGTCACTGTCGTTATTCTCATCCACACACTCATTCTCAAAAACAGCATTACTGGCAATAACAAATCAACTGTTATGGAACATAACTGTTACAAAACTGTTAGAGAGATGGAAGTTAGCTAATTAAAAAAATACACAACTAACTCTTCATATTCGTCACCAGTGTTTAGCGCCATCCGAATAAATAGTCCAGTTGAAAACAACAGTAAAATGGAACACTCAAGACAGATTAAGAACTAGAGATAGCTTACATATCAACTAGATTAACCAAATGGCGTACTGAACAAGACCTCGGGTAATCGTAGGGATGTGTTCAAAGGTATCAGTTTGAAACGACTTGGGATAAGGCATCATCTTACTGCTGGCAAAGATCACCAAACAGATCGTAGCCTCGTAACCGTAACAAACATTAACGATCGAAGGCTTAAATGAATATCGGTTGGGTAAGGTCGAGCTCAAAAGGCCCTCAGGAGCTAGCCTCATCAAGAGGGAACATTTTGAGGTAGCACCAGACTCGCGGAGATCAATAATAACTTTTCGGCAGACGGTCGTGATTAGGTCACTCACTATCTTCCACACTAAGCACTACTCTTGGCAAACAACATAAGTCAAGGCCGTATTAATGCGGTACACACGTTACTCAAGGATATATTGGAAAAATAAATCCGAACTTCTCTTCTATCGTCATACATTAGTACTTATTTATTAATCTTCTGTGTAGTAGACAACCGTTAGAATCAGCGACAGTCTAATCCATACAATACACAAGTACAGCTGAAAATGGTGAGGACGAGAATGGGACCCCAGTTGGGCCATTGTATCAATGAAACCAGACGCCATATGGGACTCATATTAGTACACCTGCACTATATAACTGTAATCCGGTTGCTCAATTAGGACAAAAGTGAACTTCCTAGTGCATAAAATGGTTACATACAGGACATATCCACACAAAGATACGAACGATGCTGTACCGCATTTGGTTCGTGTCAACTTGGTTTTCCACTACTCTAGTTGTATGCGCAGATTACTGGGAACGATGCTACGCGACTGAGAACTAGTGGAAGGAAACTCGGAAGTACAACCACCAGCAGTAATAACAGTGACTTTCGAAGTTACAAACATGCGCTCTGGCTCTGACTGGCTTTTGACCGCGTGTCTCAACATATAGAAAGCTTTGAAGAGTCGAAATCAACGTGATGCGACGGTATCGTGAAGTGCATGATAGCACAACACCATTAGTGTCAATGTGATGTAAAGTTGTTCTAGAAAAACCGAATTGGCGATTCCCTCGTTCATACAAGACCACATTAACTGCTGTATGCGTGTGAAGATAGCTTAGTACTAAAGATGCAATTTCCTGAGAAACATCTAGAATTTTGTGGGAGAAAAACGAACGAGAACCACAGCATATCGGCGAATTTGAAAGTAACCACTCGAAAACCCCAGGTGTAAGAGCAATGAACGCAGCAGAACGAGGTAAATACGTAAAATATGACTATACTAAAAAGTTCGCTATAACTTCTAAGGTCTGCATGTAGAAGATACATTGGTGTCAGACAAGTACTAGTCACGAAGATCAAGAGGACTGATTCCGAACTATCGCCCATAGTGAGTGCACAGCCAAACTTTATTTTACCCGCATAACAAGCAGTCATTAGTTCAGAGTCGACATAATCATAATTCGCCCATGCACTTCACTGTACATCAGTCGCAACCAGCGGAAAACGTGACCTATATGTTCGACTTTTGAAGACATCTAATCTAACAAACAGTCTTGGTTGGGAGTCATTTGGTGTTAATCGATCTGAGGTTGAGCAATGACAGCACAGGCGAACCCGGATGGTTAAATATAAGCAAACAAGATCAAGATAGTGACGATTAATCGGCAAACTTGTAAAGCAACGCAACTGAGCGTTATCGGAATAACCACAAATGTGCAATCATCATCATCATAACAGCCATGAGCCTGACCAAAAGGTACTGTGGCTCGGGCCGCCGCTCACCTCAACAGTGACGTATCCTAGAATATCCTAGAAGAAAACGCTACTAAGAAGTTTGAAAAGTAATAAAAGACTAGGCGGAAGAACTAGGAATGGTATGGATACAGGTACGCCATTGACTGCGACACACTGCCATCTCGGATAGTGTCTCCAACCAGCGGTTTGAGTGATCACGAGGACCCCATCCAGGCAGGCGACACCTAGCCACTCTGCTCAATGGAGCAGTCAAGGTCTACATATTTCGTGACCACGTTGCTGGTTGACCACCACACCGTTTTACCCAATTGTTGGTGGTCTCAGTATATAATGCTCGGTACGGTAAACGCTCAGCTGGCATACGGAGAACATGACCCAACCGAAGCAAGCTATGTACTGTGATTAGTGGACCAATTGATCGCGCATCCCGGGCGTTCCGGAATACGCGCCGGCGAACG
>LUCH01000339.1:24670-37182 GCA_013368495.1 Paragonimus heterotremus | reverse complement strand
TACAGTATGGAATTAGTAGTATCGAGCACGCATGATATCGGTTGAGATATCGTCAGGATTCTCAGGCTCAGAAGAAGAAACGATTAGTGTTCCCAGCCAAAGCTTGCAGAGCAAGGCAGCGAATAAGTGGCAGTGTATTAGAACTAGTATCACTTCCAGATAAGGATGTCAGTCTTTTTCTGTGTACTAGTAGTTACGTAGTTCGATGGTGCTTTCGGGGAAATGAAACCCAGTCGACCACTGGGCGTAGCAGTCACCGTTCACATCATTCGCTGGCCTAGACAGGTCTTACCAATGCCAACCCGTTATTTATCATTTATGTTCTGTCAGTGTGTGCTGATTTATGCTGGAGGCAACAAATTAGATGGCCAGTATAACCCAGTTTCTGGATGTAAACGTCTCAAGTTAAGTTTGTCGCAACAAAACGTCCCAGGTTTTTATGTAGAGTTTGGAGAGATAAACACTATTGACCAGCGACGCTTCAAAACTGGTTAAATATGAGTGGACATTCGTACTGCGAGTCTCTATGCTACTCAAATTAGGTTACCCCATCAGTTAACTGCTTCCAATCGATTGTGACTTCCCTGCTTCTTCGAATTCTTCGCAGATGCTTTAACAACAATAACTTGCAAATGGAGTGTTAAATATTGTTTCAAAGGGTAGTTTTTCAGTTCTCACAACTACCACGTTGAACGCCGAGGTCAAGATGACGAGTGCGAGAAGTTTTCGTAGAATTTCTCTTTTAAACTGCGGTAACTTCATCATACATAGTTCGTGTTGTAAAACAGCAAAAGCATAACACCGAAAGCCGCACAACCTTTCTTAACATAGAAATGCTGGTTGTCGTTTGTGAAGCATCATTTCTACGTGAAGAATGTGAACAAGGTAAATACTACTGATGAGGCAATGATCAAAATGGTCACAAGTTACATAGCATGTTACCCAAAATCCATAATGGTAAAATGTAATATACACTGAAGCGGCTTAGAATAGATCAGTAAATAAGAACACAGAAACAATAAACAGCATAGATACTTATACTTACCTGAGCGAGTACAAGGTCGCAACGAACTTCCGAACACATCGAAATGCAGCAAACGTGCGCGCTTCCGCCGGCTGATCAGATAACATCTAGCATATGCTTCTCCATCGAGCTATGATTTCTAATGTCACAATGAGTTGTTAGCCAGGTTTGTGTGCCGCGTCGATCCGGAAAGCTATGCGGATGAGAACTCCGATCCTTTCAGATACAACCGAGTCAGACAGACCAAAAGGGAGCAATCGTACAAAAAGCAATTGCGCTCACAAAGTGGTATGCCGCATTAGACTGCACAGGAGTACATAGGTTGTGCAGCATTATCCCGTTTGCAAACAGCAAAACTAATTTTGTAGTTGCAGCACTATTTTTTTCGCACAAGGAAAGGAATTACAAACGACACGTCAAAACAAAGGGCAGGCTAATCATTCCAAGGTTGACCGTGACCGTCGGCATATTAGTCAGTACGGTGGAAAAACTCACAGTACTTTTCAGACGTCTGATGTAGTCAGGTGCGTTTAGTGTGCGCAGCAGTAATCAAAATCAGACATGCGTGTATTAACTGCGCCCTCAGACTGAGTCAGCCTTTATCTTCCAAGTGAGCCGGGTTTTTGAAGCGACGGCTTTCAGTAGGACCCCCCCCCACAAAAAAGCAACACTGTGGTCTTACACGTCACGTCTTGAGCCAGTAGCTCACGATGGAGTCCTCAAAATCAACCTTGCGTTGCGTCATCAACAAGTGAGAAATGTTAGAAGTTACCATTGATCTAACATAGAAGTCCACTCGTGTTTGGTTACTTTCCCTTTCTCTGTTTCCACTCTTCACTTACTCAAACTAAAACGAGTGGTAAACAGTGACGTTTTTAATGTCCATACTCTCCAATAAGTAGATCAGCAAGCTATTTGGAAAAATAACTTTTACAAGTTTAGAACTGTCTGTGCTGTCAGTGCTGTCTCTAAAACGCGCGTTCACAATCCTGACCTTTGTACAACGCTATGGATCAGCGGTTCTTTCTCAGTCTGTTGACGAAACTAATTCCCCTAAACAGCATCGAGCAGAAAGACAAGGTGAAATTTGTTCGATTGGATCCCACCGAACGGTCGTTTGTACAGCGTCAAATTAGATGCTTCGGTCAAAATCTACCGAAATACCACACAACAGGTGTTGTCAAGAACTTCATTTGCCCTCTTCGGTAGACTGGGACTCGGGTATTTTTGTGATATAGAAGGGTAAGTTCGTCATCCTACTTCAGAAGAAAAGTGCCCGGGTGGTACGTACAGTTTTCAGTCAACGTACTTCGCAGATTAGACGTAACATATGAGCAACATATCCGCGAAGAGCAAGCCAGGATTTTCCATAGCCGCAACCGCACTGATCACATCTCTTCAGTCCAATAGGTGTCTGAACTCCGTCATTTGCCTAAAAAGCCGAGAGATATCTTTTTGAACATCAGAGGGGCCTGGGATTATCTATAAAGGAAGTGTGTGTCGGAGAAGTAGTTCAACATCCTGAAGACAGTTCTCTTACACCTTGGGTCGGGTTAGGGCCTCTGATAATTTGTCAAATGAAGTGCGACTAGAGTAACCAGCTCCCTACCCTTATTCAACTTTGCGATGAATCAAAGCCCAACAAACTACAAATACGATGGCTTGAAAATGCTCCCAAACACTAGACATGAGTACGCGGGTAACATTGCTTTAACATGCTTGATTATATGAGGGGGGGGGAGAATGTCTTAGGTGGATTGTCGGTTTCAGCTCGGCAATATTATATATATATATATATATATATATATATATATATATAATCGAATAAAGCAAGTGAGGGAGACGTAAACACGTCATAAAAATAAGTAGTCATAGAAAAGCACACATCATGTCATATAACGCACTCTGCATCTCAGCATAGAAAAATGAGTCACGTGGATACCAACTTGTACAACCCAATTCCGTACATAAATTGATCGAACCGTTTTGACAGATGGGCGTTCATTCTGAAGTAACTCCCCTGACTAATACTATCTCGTTGTTTTTGCATACTCTGTTTTGTCGTTTGTTCAGAAATCATCTGCCCGCAGACATATAAAGGTCCATTGAAAACTAACTGACGAAGTTGTACAAAACCCCAGACAAACAGCGCTACCAGTCCAAATGTCCAGGTCATAACGGCATGATGATACGAAAGAGCACTGGATAGAAATTTCAAGTCGCGTGAAATTAACGCAGAAGTCTGCTCTGAAGGGGCACGGCAGAAGTGGATCTCTCTCGATTCGACAGAGCTTACGAACAAACGTTGACTAACCCTCATTACCCTGAATACAACAAAGACCGATGAGAACCAAGACGTAAACCTACAGAGTATGTGCAAGAACCATGAAGCACGCTTAGCCAAGTGAGACAAGAAGACGAAACTGGCAATTTTGCCAGGGTGGTATTTTCACTTATCTGTGATTGCACTGACAAGATGGTGAAAACCTATTTGAAGAAGATGGTTCGAGCATTCGGAAAACGTCCCGCAGACTCGAGATATGAGACGAGCACCTTGGTAAACAAGTCAACTCGTCTCAGTCAGTCTTTTCAGCCATAGACAATGAACATGGGGTGCTTCGTCTTGACAGTCCCAACAATCCGTCGTCGGAAACCAAAGTGGCTTTGGGGTTCGAACTAATCGGAAGAAATAAAGCCCCAGATCCGGACATACTTTCTCACACCTTTTCAAAAATAACAATAGGAGATTGTTCTCCGGCCCATATACGGGACTGACTGGTGCTTATCAACGGCCCTTCCCATTTTCAAAAAACGTGCCAGGACGTCAGTTGACAAACACAGAGGTGATAGCCTTGTCTCTATCGCATCCAACATGCTCACCGGTCTTATAATACTGCGGATGCTGACATAAGGAGAACAAGAGCTGAGATATACAGGTAGGCTTTTGACCTGGTCGCGGTTACATCAGTAATATCTTCACTCTTCAAAAGACATCGGAGAATCGGTATTCCTTTATTAAGCCAATGGTCGTATTTTTTTTTACTTAAAGACTGCTTACGATTCAGCTGCCCGATACACTCTCTGGAACTGTCCCATTACAGAGTGAAGTACATCAGTTTAATGAAGTCACTGTATGCAGACTCTGAGTACATAATGAGCATTTATGGGCACCTAGCTCGAGCGATCTCCACTTCAAGTGGCGTTTGAGAAGAGTGCCTGATCACCCCAAGTCCCCTCCAATTTCGTAATGTACGATATTCCTGAAAGGGTACTCAGAGATTCTGGGAATTTCCGAATGGAGATTCTGTCAGGTAATAAGCTGACCGATATTTACTATGTGGATAACAGTGCTTTATCCACTTGTCCGCAGAGAATGTGAAACCCATACCGAACCAGTTGAATGGTGCGGCTGATCTGTGCGGTATGTACTGTGTATCTTCGAAGTGTAAAATGTCATCACAACATCGCGTTGGCATTGACCCTATCTTTGTTACTGCAGAAAGGCTGCTCAAGACCGTCGATCGTTTCACCTACCTGAATAGTAACATTTAATCAGATTGTAGTATTGCTGACTAAAGTGTCCACGAAGATAGAGAAACCACGCAGAGCACTCACCAACCTTCGATCCTCGCGACGTCGCACAGGCGCCCATTTATCGAGTTTACAATGCGTCGGCAAGCTCAGTTATGCTCTATGGTTCAGTGACCTGATTCGTTTGTGTGTACAATGCACACAGATTCAAACAGGCTGGAAGTGTGAGCAATGCGACAACCGGTTGACGCGTATTTGGGAAATATGCAAGTTTATGATTGATAACCCAGATAATTCGGAAACGTGTTCAGCATGCTAACGGAGCGTTTGCCACACCGCTCATTGTCCACTGTCTTCTAATGGTTGGAAAAAACAGCAAGGCGGCCAGCGATAGCGTAGCTAAAGGATATGAAAGTCTAGACGATTCCTCTGAGCAAGGTTAGTGGATATTTTCTACCTGGTTGGGAAGTTTGTAACCATCCAGACCGGTGGCTGGAAACACTCGGAGACATAATAGTGCGTTTCGATCAATTGCGAGCTTGTATCCACAATTTTGTTGGCTCATCTCCATAAATCGCCGATTTTTGCTCTATTTTTCGTCACACTCTTGCACTCTGCTTCCGGGAGAGCCAGTACCATAGATACGATTCACGGCTTGAAATGAGACGCTCCGCACGCAAGGTATGTAACCCAGGCGTTTCTGTTAGGTCATCTGCGGACCATGTGCGTCATGATCTCCCAAACTTGTCTCGATTGACCTCCACAATGTTCAGCCACACTTATCTAAGACGGAAGGATTGTAGCCTCTATCATCAGAACACCTCCCCAGGCAAGGTACATTTAGTGGTTGAAAAGAAGTGCGCAACTGTAGAAACGATGCATAAGTAACTGTATTTTCTGTTACGCAGTAACTTTACTTGTATTATTGATCAGGGGTCTGTCCCATTCGTGCACCGTAGTTAACACAATGAGAGAGTGAAAAACGAGACGTCGGCGAACAAAATTGCAATGTGTTTAGCATTGTCTAAAATGCGCATTAAGAGAAGAGAATCGGGCGCGCGACGGCCTATCTCGAAGCCAAGCTTTCGTAGTGGACCAAACTGTGTGATACCCTATGCACTCACGGATTGCTCTAATGGGGCAGCTTGCATGTTCAAGATATCCTTCTTTAGTAACTGGAGAATAAGTGAGTAAGTCTCCCAATGCCAAACATAAGCTAAAGCTATTCAAATCATCCGAAAGTCGGAAACGTTGTCCTGTTCACAAAGAAGATATCAACAGACTTGCTGTGTTTCACCATCGTTGTCTTCGCCAATTGGCTCATATTAAGTGGACTGATTGCGTGAGCAATATGACCATTCGCCGGCGCGTATTCCGGAATGCTCGGGATGCGCGATTAACTGGTCAATTAATCATGGTGCACAGCCTGCGTTGGTTGGGTCACGTACTCCGTATGTCATCTGATCGTTTACCGTACCGGGCATTATATGCTGAGACCACCAACAGCTGGATAAAACGGCGTGGTGGTTAACCAACAATGTGGTCACAAAATATGAAGACCTTGACTGCTCCACTGAGCAAATTGGGTAGATGTCGCCTGCCTGGATGGGGTCCTCGTGATCATTCAAACCGCTGGTTAGAGACGCTATCCGAGATGGCGATGTATCGCTGTCACTGTTGAGCTGAGTGGCGGCCCGAGCCACAGTACATTTTGGTCAGGCTCATGGCTGTTATGATGATGATGGTAATGATGAAAGTCGATCTATAAAAAGCCACCTTTCGAGCAACTCAGCCCAGAATTTAGAGTCGGTTCTCCTTATCAAGCGGAATCATACCTATTGAGCACGATTCTTTTTCTCTCCCGTCCGTTTCGACAACACAGTATCAGCTGTTATCGATTGGTTTTATTTACCTCACTCACTGGTAAGCCATCGTACATCCATTCTGATTGCAACTAAGCTTTTATGGTAAACGGGTCGGAGGACTTACGTAAGACAGTGGAATCGCTACAATCAAAGTAACCGCAATAATCCTCAAACCAACAACCTATTTAAGCGTTTGAATACAACCATATGAAAG
Source organism: Paragonimus heterotremus (assembly GCA_013368495.1). Classification (NCBI taxonomy): domain Eukaryota; kingdom Metazoa; phylum Platyhelminthes; class Trematoda; order Plagiorchiida; family Troglotrematidae; genus Paragonimus; species Paragonimus heterotremus. The sequence goes on along the minus strand of LUCH01000339.1, from coordinate 30,548 downwards.
TTATCTCTGTCACTTATATGAAAATCAACTTTCGATAAATGATAGCATGCGCTCCTAGATATTCTACACCCAGCTAGGTCTGTGATATATAACTAGGAATGTTAAGTCTCACGAACAGTTATTTACGTTCAGCTGTAAACCGAGTTTCACGCTGAGTTACACTGTTCTCACGAAACGCCACACACGCACACCCAAATAAGATTTCAAAACAGAAGACGTCACAGCATACGTTCATGGCCTTAAACACACGGTGATTTGTTTTCCATGCGACAGAGAGGAAACAATTTCAGTAGCAAAGCGCAGTAGCCTGAGCATTCCGTAATACCAGATGAGTAGCTCGGTGAATCCGACTACCAGACTCACTTCTGTGACTAACTCAGCACACTATGTGCAGCCATCGAAATCTCCCACCGGACAGATAATGTTAAGAAACATCAACATAGAACAAGATCACTAATATATATATATATATATATATATATATATATATATATAATCTGGACCTCTGTATTATCCGCAGCATCACCGTGGACAACAATGCACTAGTGGTTCGTGCTGACGTCTAACCAATCCAGCTAGGAAAGAGGGTAGGAAAATCACATTCCAAAAACCGTATCTAAACTTGAACATACAACGTTAAAGTGCCTACGCGTCATTAGAGAGAAAAATCTTACGGCTCTCACTGCTCAGCGTCAGTAATGGCACTTACACCAATCAACGGTCAAACAACGGCAATATATACGCCACCGAGCTCAATTGGCAGCCTTCTCACTTAAGATCTCAAGCTACGGATTATTTGGGCTTCGAGGGCCAGACCCATGCACCGTCCACCGGCGGCGAGCCCCATCGTGCCAAATGCCATTTGTATTGGGGGTGGAATCGACAGATAACCACCGGTTAGGATAGGAAACTAATATTTGGTACTGTTCAGCGAACTCCTCTGTTCACTCTCCAAATATGCACAGACTTGAATGGTCGGATCACGTGTTAAAAATGCCAGTCAAACACTCATAACATTGATAACCTTTTAAGAACGTCTCAGACGATTAGCGTATGATGCGAGATAGAAAAGTAGTGACTAAATGGTCAGCCAGTGTATGTCGAACTTGTCTCCCAAGCTAGGACCCATACGACTTGGAGTTTGTGGCTGGAGTTGTTGGTTGAGATGGTGATGAGTCGGGCTCGATGACGTGTATATTGCTGCTGTTTGGTTAAGCTCTTTGTGAAGTAAGTGCAATCAAGGAAGCGAGACAATGAAAGCTGATGATGTCCTACTTTCATTCGCAGCTCGGTCGCTCGCATACTGAGTGTGTTAGAGCCTAGACAGTTTTTTTAGTAATTACGTACCACCCCATCCCTTCTTCTATTCTAGTTAGGGCTTATTTTTCTTCATGGTTGTATAGTAGTTAAGCAACAATGCGAGCCACTGACGTACAAGATAAGGATCCTGTCAGAAAAAAAACAGCAGCAGGGAATGTTATGAAATTCTGCTGTGAAATTAAGTTGTCTATCTTTACGTACACAGTTCGCGTATATCCATACTTTCATAAGTTACTGATTCTTTCTTTCTAGTTCCGCCGTTGAGCTACAACGCTTCAGCTGATGTGACTATCCTGTCTCTACTTAATGCTGCCGAAGTTTACTCTGCCGTACCAGTTTCGTATCAGAGCATCCAAGCTGTAAGACTGTCTCACATTCAGCTCCCCATTATTCTACAGTCCTTTAGTCTGCAACCTTTAGTTTCAATATACGAACGACTCAATCTCAGCCTTATCTTCGGTGTTTTGTAACAATTCACAACAACGTTATCCGACCATGCCTCCAAAATGGAACTGTAATTTGGTATCCCTTTCTCTACGACAGTAATAATGACAACAACGGACTGTGAACAAAATACCGTGAAGAAGAGTTAACAACAGTTAACATGTACTCGATAGAGTACAATCAATTTGAGTGGCTTGGTACTTTACTTCATGATCCTGGAGCCTCCTAATCATTCACATAGTTTAAGGTGTTGTATGCCAAAAGCACCACACTAGAGTGGGCTTCCCTATCTTGACGTCTAACATAGCAAGCTCGAGAATAAGAATAAATATCCGCAGCATGTGTGTATAGCGTGGAACGCCCTACCTGACCATGTTATTTCTGCTAAACTTGTATTGTTTTCAGATATTGCTGACTACCAATTACTACCTTGGATCGTATACTGTAGTTGATCTCACGCTTGAAGAGATTACCGGAGAAACGGAATTCTCAAAAGGTGAATTCCTACTTCCGGTAAAAATCCACGAATAGAGATAAAAGCCACCTAGGAGTGATTACTAAGGAGCTACAACAGTTCACAGTCTTGTGAACTAGGGGTCTATTTTTTTGTAATATAAACTATATTTTTTGTGGAAACAAGTTACCGATTACGATGTTGAATGTTTGACAAGTGGCCCACTAGTCAAGTAACTTAAATAAGCCTTAAAGTTAACATTGTGAGTATGAGACACATGAAGGTAGCATACCACACACACCAGTCACGAAAGATGCTGGTACTCAAATCCATTCTTCCATCGCATACCAGTTTTTACAAGGAATCTTGAATGTTCAGCAGGGGTAACACTGACCAAAGCAACCTCAAACAGCTTTAACCATCCTAATATGCATAGACAGTTCATGTATTACTGGTTATGTGGAGACACCATTTGTAGATAAGCTAAGAAATGCAGTTTTTAATCAAATCTAGTCAGGTACTTTCGGACAAGATAAGGAGAAGGTAACGAAGCGTTAGTATTGCCGCCTAAGAGCAGACATAGCCCGGATAGTTTTTACTATATGAAGTATAAACGGGATTAATAGTTGGGATATGCTTAAGACCGACTGAAAATTCACAATATCAGAGCAACCCGTAAACATCTCAACTTGACTTTTGGTAACATTTCACTCATGACACAAGCTTCGTCAGGAGAGGAACGCTACTAATTCGCCATAATACCCACTGCTAACAAACTGATTTGAAATATTGAGTTGAATCATTTTCAAAAATCTGAAAATCGATGCCTAGTGTCACCTGCTGGCAGTCATGTGGTCATCTCGTTGGCGAGGGTATGCGCGACTGTTCAAACGCGTGGGCTTAGTTTCACTAAGCACTGAGTCGAATGAGCAAATCAATGGATTCAATCATTTACAGTTTCGCTTGTACATAGATTTATTACCAACAAGGTCTATTTTGATCATGTAATTCCACGCTATTCTCAATCTGCGTAAATTAGAAGCTGCCAAACACTTTCAAGTTTACTACGAGTCCATCTATTGGTTCACATGTTTGATGTTAAATGTTAGCAGAAGCAAACTGGTTGTCTTTTTCACTGTTTAGTGCACCTGCGACTCGGTGTGCAACATTTATAAGTGTTTATGGTCCGACTATGTGTCACACTGATGATACAAAGAACCAGTTCTATGGTCAACTGTCAGCCACAATCCGGTCGGTGCCGGTGACTGATCAACTCTTTGTGTTGAGTGACTTGAACGCTCGGGTCGGGCGCGACTTGGTAGCTCGACCGGGAGTCCTCGGACCCTACGGCATTGGTTCGGTGAACGAGAACGGTGATCGTCTGCCCCGCCTGTGTGCTACTCACGAGCTGGCTATGGCAAACAACCGATTCCAGTTGGATGCGTGCAACATCACGACGTAGACCCATCTACGAAGCGGTCATCACCACTTGCTTGACTACGTGATTGCGCGACAGCGCGACATTCATGAAGTGCGTATCACGCGAGTGATGCCCGGCGCTGAACGTAGCACCGATTATAGATTGGTCAGGACTAAATTATTTATCCATGTACGCAAGCTTGTTTATTGTAGATCTTCCGGACAATGGTAGAAGCTGGATATCAAACGACTGGAAAACTACGAAAAGAAGACTGCTTTTCAATGTGCAGTTGCCGCGCGTCTGCACGACGTCCCTGTATCCACTACCCCTGAAGGTATATAGCAGTTCGTCGAGGAACGGATCACGACGGCAGTCACTGAGACTATCGATGTCAAACGCCAGAAACGTCTGAACTAGTTAGACAACAACAACACGGTTACCGCCGAACTGGTACGAGAGAAGAATACCGCGTTTGCTGTCTCCACAATGGACCCGGGCAATGAAGCGAAGAAGACGTTCCGAATTATCCGCCGTCAACTGGCCCAGCGTTTTCGCGGAATCAAGGGCAACTGGTGGATGAAACAGGGCGAGCGGATGCAGGGTTTCACAGATCGTCGACAGCATAAGCAGTTCTACGATTCATTCAAAGCGATATTCGGCTCATCTATTCAGTCTACTGAAGCACTGGTAGACGTGGACACCGGCTGTTCGTGAACCCAGCCAGAGGACATCATGAAGGTGTGGTGCAAACACTTTGGTAGCCTACTAAGTCGTTCTGATACCAGTGATTGGGTGACCGTGAACAGTCTGCGCAACACACCATCAAGCTCTCATTTGTTCTCGCTCCTCATTTACTAGAGTTGCAGAGAGCGATTAGTCAACTTCGCAACGGGAAGGCTGCGGGCGAAGATGGATTGTCAGGCGAAATCCTGAAGAATGGCGAGCCGGCGATGAAACGTGCCCTGCTCCAGGTGGTTCACTCCATCTGGGAGCAGGAGGTAGTGCCACAAGATTTCAAGGATGCTGTGATAGTACCTCTGTTTAAAGGTAAGGGTAACAAGCAATACGCCGACAGCTATTGGGGCATCAGTCTGTTGAGCTGCGCAGGCAAGGTGCTTGCCAGAATCCTTCGGAACCGGCTGAATACGAATGTCTTGGAGGCCAATGTTCCTGAGAATAAAGTCAAAAGTTAATAACAGGAGGCTAAGAGGATGAACTAGAAATGGTATGAATACAGGTACGCCATTGGTTGCGACATATCGCCATCTCGGTTAGCGTCACTGTTGAGCTGAGCGGCGGCCCGAGCCACAGTACCTTTTAGTCGGGATCATGGCTGCTACGATGATGATAATGATGATGAATGTTCCTGAACAGCATTGCGGATTCCGGGCGAATCGGAGTACGATCGACCTGGTGTTCGCTGCTCGACAGCTTCAGAAGTGCGGGGAACGGAACCAGCCCCTCTATGCCCTCTTCGTGGACTTCATCAAGGCGTTTGATCCCGTGGCGTTGTGGACGGTGCTTGGTAAGATCGTCAATTTGATTAGATTGTTGCATGTGGGCATGGGGGCGAGGGTGCAGTCGTGTGGATCTACCTCTGATGATTTTGACATTACTGATGAGTAGTCGGGGATTTGGTTAATTTCAAATTGAACATCACTCACAATTGATCGCAGCTGTCGCATTCCCATAGATTTTCCAGTCGGCCCCTTTCGAAAAGAAGCACTAGACTCGAGTTTCGCTCTGGAAAATCTATGGGAATGCGACAGCTGCGATCAATTGTGAGTGATGTTCAATTTGAAATTAACCAAATCCCCGACTACTCATCAGTAATGTCAAAATCATCAGAGGTAGATCCACACGACTGCACCTTCGTCCTCATGCCCACATGCAACAATCTAATCGAATCGATGAACTTACCTGAACATCCTAACGTCCACAACGTCTCGTGACTCGCGGAATCAAAGGCCTTGATGAAGTCTACGAAGAGGGTATACATGGGCTGGTTCCGTTCCCGGCACTTCTGAAGCTGTCGAGCAACGAACACAAGGTCGATCGTTCTCCGATTCGCCCGGAATCCACATTGCTCCTAAGGAACATTGGCCTCTAAGATATCTGTATTCAGCCGGCTAAGGAAAATTCTTGTAAGCACCTTGCCTGCGCAGTTCAGCAGACTCAGGCCACAAAAGCTGTCGAAGCATTGCTTGCTACCCTTGTCTTTAAACAAAGGTACTATCACA
>LUCH01000339.1:0-16473 GCA_013368495.1 Paragonimus heterotremus | reverse complement strand
TTGAGGTGAGCGGCGGCCCGAGCCACAGTATCTTTTGGTCAGGCTCATGGCTGTTATGATGGTGATGATGATGATGAGACTAAGTGGCGTAGACGACGACGGTCAAACACAACAATTCGGTGGACATCCTCATTACGTACAGGGCATGTTTCCGAATCACAGGGCGAAACAAAACACACACAAGCATTACACACCTTTCCTTTTGGTGACAACCGAATGTCTTTTGAACGCCACAGGCGACACAGGCTGGCAAAGCAACTCGTGCCGTTGCTACTTTCGCTGATATCTCGTCAACAATACTACAAGCTGACGAGATAATGCTACACAAGTATGTGAAACTATTCACAGACTCGACAGGATTGCCTGAAATGAATAATACACGAGTGGAAATGCCTCGGTGTTGAAACAGTAATTTACACTTTGAAAGTGCAATTCGCATTCCATACAAACCAGCCCGGTCACACACCCTGTTCCGCATGTTTTCGGCAGAGGGGCTAAGTAAGACAGGATCATCCCCATAGTTATGTCAGTGAACCTGGCGCCAGGGAAAAGCTCATCATCGAATTCGTTGGATTCCTCAAGTAAACCTTCCAGAATGTCGTTCGCGACAAAACCGAACAGGAAAGGAGAGATTAGACGCCCTTGACGAACATCACTAGACGTGGTGAGCACCCAGACAGTTGTCTATAAGCCCTCATCTTGCAGAGTGGGCATGCAATGACCTAAACATATTCACGTATCCCCTGGTACCCTGCAAAAAAGGCAGTTCCACGTAACGTTATTTGCAGCCGAATCGAAAACGGTTTGTAGTTTAAAAAAAAAGATGGTCTACACGCCTTACTTGTAAATCTGGCAAACCAAAGCACACTCGACCACTAGTCAACAGAATCCCATAAGCTGATGTGTCCCCATCATACAAAGATAATACATTAACCTCGATGGGGCCGAGAGTAATCATGAACTTCAGGCGCACACTAACCACTCATGAACACGAGAGTAACTGCACTCAACAATTCACTTAACCTCAACTCCGAGAAAGATCCAGAGTGAACACTCGCCAAATCAAATACGTTTGGCAAACTGATTTGTAAGTACGGACCCCAGTTCTTGGGCCGTACATGCTGTTGATGATAGTCAAGTACCTGTAACGTGCGGACGTAGTTAACCATGCAGAATGCCTAAAGTCAATTAAAAGTCCGCGGGCATAAACAGCGTATATTGATAACAGTCTAAGTCTGTTTACACCGCGCTGTATTCTATCATTCTATCATGATGGACTTTCGAGATGGTAGAGTTTTTTTTAACGTAAACTGCGCATAGGCCACATATTAATATACAGTCTTGCAGAGTGCAGCGTACAAAGTAATAATTTACGTTTAACTGTATAGAAGAATATGGATTGAACAAAGCAAACGGGACATGTGATTGAAACATAAGCGTACGTACGCCGACGACACCATAAATTCAAGTATCGAAGCAAATGAAGGAACGGATTCCTGGCGAAACTACTGCAAAAATCCGACCGCGCAGTTGATCCCACGAAATTCTCCTGTGTTGCTTTACAAACTGTGAATAAAACTCGCTCTAGTATTCCCGGGATGCTAATCATACGCCTGGGGGAAACGCATTTGTCAGGCTAGGAGCAAATAGTGAACATCTACGCTCTGCCAGGTATACCTCGCACCAATTCCAAATGTGCCAGCAGAAGTTTTATATGTACTGATTGACTGTGTATGTGGGGCTCAATTGTCAATTCTACATGGGATCTGAATAGCCTACAGATCTACCCATCAGACACTGAGCCATCTATATCATTCTACATCTCATAACTTCGCGCGATGACCATAAAATACTTCAATACGCCACACGGTCCGACAACTTCCGGGGGGTTCCTTCAATATATAGCCTGCACGCTCATAAATATATACGATTCACTGTTGTTCCAAGAATACAACTGGTGAGAACTAGCCACATGTTACTACTAAGGTAATAATTTTGTCCTCATTCAGAAGTAACAAGACGTGTTTGGCATACAGAAATTAAAAAATCTAGAGTAATAGCTATAACATAACCAGATACAAAAAATGTCATGTAGGAATATATTTTACCATTGAGCCAATTACATAGTAGTTACAAAGGGGATACATCCCAGGTAAAATCAGCGAATTTGTTTGTTTATTTCGAGCAAAGGTCACATCTACGCGAGTGAGGACTGGTTCAAACAACTTACCTTCACGAAGCATATTATCGACCTTAATGTTAATTACACAATGAAAAACCCAATCGCTTGACATGTAAATACAAACAAGGCGATTTAGTAAAGAATGCACAAAGCATTAAAACAAACGGAACCAACCTCTTGAAAAACAATATGGTGGAAAACCCTCAAGGTCGCAGTTATATTTTACACGGTTAAACAAATTAACCAAAAGTTTGTCGTTCTTGTTTGTGATGCAAATACAGTGAGTTCGAAAGCTTTTGTGAGTATTAGTTGAATGAAGTATCGGGTATTGTGCACAATTTCGTATTTCGATTGATTTTACGTAAAATTCCCACCAACTGTTCAGTACAAAATGCGCACAACCTGTTCATAGGCGACTAAAAGAGCAACGTGGTGTTCAGAAGGGCCAACCGTGGATGACAGCTTACATAGCGTTCCATGTTCGCCGCCGGAAACACCATGATAATCGTCTCACAAAAAGATAAGACACAAGTCAACTAGAAACATGTGTTGATTTAACAAAGATACCGGGAGTTGGGAGCCGTACTGTGTCCCCGTATGTATGTATATAGGAGGTTTTAAGGTCTGGAAATAAACCGCTGGTCGAAAGTTATTTTACGGTCACTGGTGGTTGGCCTCGAGCTGCGGCTTCTATCTCCCTCATACCGCTGCATGGACGCTGTTAGCCCGCGCTTTTGAGGACACAAAAGGAAGGGGAAAGGGGTGTATGTGGGAGAACAATACAGCGTCACACTGCATGCCGCCACAAAAGTTCACCTTCCTGTGAGCAACTGAGGTCCGTTTGGTGTTGGTATTTTACGTGATCAGTCACTCAGTTTAATTTGGTCGTACACTCCAGATGAAGTTCAACCGAAAACAGTCGAAGTACTGTGTTAAACGAATTGATCTCGAAAGTGGTTGCCTTTGATCACTTCGGAAATTTCCCGAGTTTACTAGCCTGTGATGATCGTAGTTCTCTATCGGGCTAATGCACTACAAGTGCATCTGAACAAACTTGATGCCCGTAAACAATAAATGGGTAATAGTTCCGCAATTGCAATATGGTGAACGAGTATCGACTCGTGCACCACAGTCAGCGAACTGTCTGCGCCACAAACTTATCTAAGTTGATCATGGCTGAACATTTAATGACTGACCAAAGGTGTACACAGGCGTGTACAGTTGTCAAATGTGTTAATTAATGTGTATTTTTTCGTGAGAGACGGATATGGAAAACGTGATAAATTCGTGATATTTTCTCGAATCTATCTTACTGAACTGATTAGAGTGGTCAAAAATAGAATGTTTCATCTAAGCACTCCAGCTGCAACCTCTCTTCGCTTGACTCGTCTGTGAGCCTAGTTGTGACTTCTTGGTCTTCCTTAGAGTGGCGGTCGGTCTCGAATGCCACAGAGTTATGGAGACGTAAGTTGATTACGGCCTCGGCGCTCCCATGAGCAGCCGTGTTAGCGTATGCAGATCAACCGGATGGAAAGCTGTTACACTCACGGAGTTGAGCGGTAAACCGTGGACAGCGACGAACCGTCTAGATTCTGAGATCCAAACCTGTGAGTAAACATCAGAACCACTTCTTCGGCTTCTGCGTTAATGCCTTCCGAATAAGGTTGATGGCAGTCATAAAAAGTGCGACCAAACAATCTGTTCTATGACCACCTAAAACGTGATGGTGATCGGCGAGGCATTGATTTTCACCACCGCGAGACTCGAAATATTTTTCAAAAGCTTGAGTTGGAGTTGGGATATACCTATAGCTTCATTACATATGTTTATAACGTGATCGCATTCGCCCTAAAATCTCTGCCGACTGGGCAAGGCTGAAGTGCACATGGGTGGCACGGGTGTCGCAATCAAGTTTTCAAAATATATTTGCAAGTGACTCCGCAGCGCATTAACTTATTGACAATAGTACGTTATTGAGTTGGTGTTGGTATAAAAATCAGCCCTTGAACAGTGCAGGACATTTTCTTATATTGTGGAACAAGCGTGAGTACGGAATGAAGCTAGAAAATCATTCATTTACGTTGGCGGGTTTCTTATGTAGGTTAAACCAAAGTACTGACAGATAAACGGCTATCCTGAGAGAAATGTATTGCATAGTTGCTGAACTCCATCGAAAGCCCTTCTGATTAGTTTCTGATGCCTCAATTTTGTAGTTGGTTACTTTGTATGAAGCTCCTTCCCAATTTTTCAATATAACTAAATGTATCCAAGCATGTACGTCGCTTTACCAACCTCAAGATCATTGCACAGTGTACCTGGAGCGTCGTGCGAGACAACCTTGATCCGTCGGCTTGGTATTGCACTGTTTCAGCGATTAGAGCGGATAACTCCATGCTGCTTGTGCAAAAAATAACTCCGGGATTTGATAGCTAGATATGTGTTGTCTTTGTGATTTAGAGGGTGATCTGAATGGACAGCTCCTTAAAGAGAAAAGTGACGACCGACACACATTTCGCCCAGTTCTTTTATTGTTGCTGGGAGACGAGACACCGAATCCCGATGGTCAGAGAAGTTGCTGGGTTTTTTGGCTGCGCCAAAGGTACTGAGTAGGAGTCGTAGATAACGGCTCTCTTTCGCGACATATTAGATTTAGTCAACCCATTGACTATGATGAGGGATATGAAAAATGACTTCCATGCGAAAGTAGTTTCCTGGGAAATAGTAGCCATCCATGTCGAACCCGAGTGAAAAGAGATGTATTGTAATTATTTACAGACAACGGAACCAATGAGAAACCTGTCCGCACGACGGGAATATTCATGGAACTGTTGATGGATTTTATGGCTCATAGTGCAGAAGTTGTTGCAATACGCTCCGCACAGATGTTATCAATTTCTCAGCATTGCCTTTAACCACTTTGTCTGTGAGTCCCTGTCCATTTCGCAACTCAACTGAGTATATCCAACCCCACATATCGTTCCAGCAGCTTCTAGATGTGTGCGATCTGCTTGTTCTTGTTTGGCATACATCATAAGAAGCTCAGGTCTGCTGTGTTGTTTGATTTATTGAAGAGGTTAATAAGGTAAATTTGTCAGTTGCACAATATTTAATCAGCTTTAAACAATCAGGTTGTGCGTTTACGGATAAATTTTACTGTCGATACCGGCCGTCTCATTTGAGTCATGCGGCCACTCATTTTGCTCACCTTATTTCTAACTCTATAGCAATGTAGACCCTTCGGTCAAATCTTATTTTCGGATTTGGCGATCGTCATTTGTTTGACGGGGACCCGAGGATGGCTCGATCTCTACGGGAATATGAACAAGTGTGAACGCTTCCGATGAGTAAACATTAAGTCCAGTAATTACTTTAATGCTGAGGTTTTTCTAATTCTCCGTGCTTATTGGTGAAGCTTAGGTGGGGATTTTGGGTAGCAGTACGCTTGCGCTGCTTTTGGTACCCGGCATATTTCCAAATAACTCAAATCCAGTCGTCCTATTATAAGGTGAAGCTTCCAAAGGGTTAGAACCCGTGTGTGCGTTTGGCACCCCGCATTCATTTTTGGGGTGTACAGAATCATCGAATAGCCGAGTTCCACCGGCGGATAATTCAATGGCTTTCTGCCTGAGTCCTCGGTGTGGAGGCAAACGCCATGTCACAGACTGGCGACCAATACGTAAAAGTTAACTTAAGTGATCTGGTCAAGAGAAATGTGCATATCCTAATGCACGTATGTAGTGAAAAGCGATCATCTGGTTTCCCTAGGGAGCCCGGTCGCAAACGTAATTTCTTGCTTCTCCGTTGCTTACGCAAGGCTCTGTGCAACCTCTGTCATAAGAAGCCTGATACGAACTCGGTGCCACTCCCTTCAGTCGTGCAACCAATAGCATGCACTGAATGCTTGCCTTTTTTAACGACTATCCTATTGGTCTATTCTTCAGGGTCGTTTAACCTGGACCTCTCCGGACACTGTTTAATGCGCTGGAAGGTTTTGTGCACCTTTAGCTAGGCACGCGTTTGTGTATAGCTGAGTGGTCCGGAACCTACTTAGCGTTCCCCATCTACTCTTCGTCGCTGTCGTTGGTCACAGAGTAATCTACAGCTAACTACCCATTAGATTTCTGAAGACCTCTGGAAATACAAGGTTTGTTTCCAACCCATATCGTGTTCTTGTAGTCTGATGCCTGTCGGGACTACGTTTCGACTGCTGTTCAAGAAAGATGTTTTAAACTGCTGGTGGACGAGGGTCGAGTGCTTACACACTTTTTAACTACAGACGTTAAACTAAACAGCTGATGGCCTGCATCGGCTAGATCTGTCTAACTAGATAAAACAGGCACATTTCGCCTCTTTTCCGGTCGGTCTTCTTGTTTCTTGAAATTATTATCTCTGGTATACTCACCCTGACACCCCTGGTATCCGAGTAAATACCTGTTACTCTGGGTACCGTAAATTCAAATTTATCATCCTAGTAAGCCAACCCTAGTTCCAGAAGCGTGTAGGTATGTTGGTGTACATGGTGCCTTATCCGCTTCGGTTGGTAGGGGTATTACAGATGTCACTGTCCAATCAAGAGTTTTTAAGTCCAATGAATAGACAAATTCTGTGACTGGTGCTAGGAGTGGCAATCATAGTTTTTGCAGGCATTTGGCGTGAAGTTTGTTTCAAAGGAAAACGGTCATTCTGAAGCGAACTATCTTGTATTGGAATGTTCTTCCAGAATATTAAACTGGAAACTTCAGACAAATCGCACGCAGTTCATCAATTATAATTAAGCGGTGGAAATGAGGAAATTGGAATGCATTGAAAAGTGCCTGAAGTACTAGTTTGGTTATGAAAAGTTTTCCACCCTCTTCACGAAAGCAATCTGTTACACACGTTAGTCAACGTCTTCAAGTTTATAACTGCCCCGTGTATAGTGCAACGTTCTGTGTCCGCTGAATGAATAACGCGTAGCCTACAAACTGGTCCCCGAATTGAAAACAGGTTGTTTCCACGGTACCACATAAAAATTGCAATTAACAAATCCCAGTTATTCACAACGATGGTCTCATTCAACAAGGCTAACGGTCCCGAACAGAGCAAAGCCAAAGGTCAGCCGTCAAACGAGTTGCCAAGTTCAAGACTGGATGCCCGCGTCGGGGACGATTACTGACGAATCACTCCAATAAAACAAGAAAGAGGTGGACAGGATTTGGCGAGCAAATGTCACGCCGGCGAAAAAAATGAAGAATAAAAACGAAAAGGATGAAGTTTGTCATTTTGGGTTCCAGCAGATTTACGTACGGTTTCGGTATGCCCATAATTATCGGAAAGACTTCCTGAGGCCCTCCCTTGAGTAAATCTAGAATGGAATATCTGCATCTAAAAATACGTGTTCTATAGCCGAGGCTTGAAGCGGGTGTTCTTCCGCGAATACCAGTTCAATTTGGATCCCAGCGACAAATTAGACAGGCATGAAATATAGGTGATCCTTGCTGGCATAAATCGCAAGGGGGGCAGGAATCTTATCAACTCACAGAATTCTCCCAGCTGTACCACAACAAACTTCTCGTGAAGTATTACTCGGCTATGATATTTAATAATATATATTTTCTCAACGCAGTTGCGAGAAACACGCTCGGGTGTGCGCAATCAACACAGATAATTACATGCGGTACAAAGCAACAAATGGATATAAAACAAGAAAAACATGAAACCTGTTGACAAATGAGGACGTAATCAGGGGAAAAATAGTCACAATTAACAACGTTCGATTGGCACATAAGGAAAGAAGATAGTTCGTCTGTTCCACAGATTTAGTCCAAAAATGAGATGTTACATTAATTTATCTTTTACAAGGTTAAGTAAAGACGACGTTTCAAATTTTTCAAGGTCACATCGGGAAATACGTGAAAGTGTATCTTCGAAGGATTTCGCCGTTATTTAACGAAACTTTGATCTGAAATGTGTTGAACTAATTCACTTTAGACGAGGGTAGACGGGGAATTCCAAAATCCGGCGAAGACTTGCATATACTTCAGCGCGGGACCGCGACGACCGCTGGAAAACGCTGAAAAGTTGAAAACCTCACTAATTGCTCGGCCTATATGGAGTTTTGAGCCGCCATTCATCGCGAAAATTTTCCCTGCATTATGGATGCTTTTGTTGGAATAAGAAAAGAGCGCAATGTCATGCTTTGTCGAGGAGCCATATATGCATCAAAGTTTTCTGATAAAACAGTATTGACGTGTGCGACAAACCTTACTCGACCACTTTATCTGTCATACAGACCGACACTTTTAGTGACATCCGCATTAACATTTCAGAGCACATTATGCCCTCAGGCAATCAGTTCGGAGAAGGCCGGTGGTTCTGCTCTAATGATCTGCTGTCCACTACGTTCCATCTGGACGTGCTGGCTAACAATGGAGGGTTTAAACCTAATGTCACCCTAGTGATGGGCGACCCAATGCCCGAGGGGTCTCAAAACAGACGCTTTCATCTCAGCGGTCGGCTGCTTAACCATAGTGGTTCTGGCTAGTTCTGTCGGGCTGTCAGGCAAAAAGAAAGTCTCAAAAAATCGTCAACGGAAGTTAGTTTTCATTGCTTGATCCGTCAAGGAACTATCATATCATGTAACAGAAGTGGCGCATGACTAAATTGGAGGTGCGAATTTTTCAACACTCATTGGAATACCTCAACATAGCGAGTGGGTGTGCCCGAAAGTCCACAGCACGCAGATTGCGAACGGCGTGAACGACCAGACCAACAATCACTTAGCGTAGTCAAACTAGCAGGCGGGAAGTGGTGGGCGGAAAGTTCAAGACGGAAAGCGTAAACCACACACAAACCAGATAGAAGTGCACTCGACGTGTGGGTGGGAACCGCTGGTGTGATGTGGACGGGAATTCTGGCCCATGAACGCTAGCGTGCGTTTGTCGTGAGAATGTGGGATGTGGGCGGTGAAGATTGTGCATTATTAAGCAAATTTTTTCCACACCAGTGCAGTGCCCTGAATAATACAGTGAAGTTGCTGTGGCTGCAAGTGGAGACTTCCGAGGGGTTAATGTCGGAATATGAGGCGATTGCAATATGCAGCGAGCTAAAATAGCCAGCACAGCTTCTTACGGAACTTGAACCAGTGTTCGTTGGAGAGGCTAAGGCTGTGTGCCCTGAATAATCAAACGGAAGTCGCTACCTCGTATCGAAAAACACGAGCGTTACTGGCACGAGAATTTACTAAGCTACCTGACCAACAGCGTGTAATGGATCTTGCCTAAGGCGCCGGGTATTGAGGCGCGTGAGAACACTAGCTTACTACCAGCACATCTTAAGGCAATTGACCTTGGGTCCGCTGGAAGCAGGGGAGAACATGAAGAGAAGATTGACGGGGCAGCGGTTTACCAAGGGGTTTGTCATCGGAATTGCAGGAGTTTTCAAATCACTCGTCTTGTGGAGTCACGAACGTCGAACGGCTGGCCGTAATTGTACAGCATATATTTGTGTGGACGGACACCGAACTTCTAGAAGTTAAAAGGTTTGAGAAGTTGCAGCGACTGACAAATGCAGGGGAAGATTCGAGGACAGGTATGGAACCAAGAAGACCAGAAGTTGGACGGACACGTGAGCAGTCATACCGAAATCACTGCTTTGTCTTCATTGGGATGGGACACTGCCAGCCGTTGCCATAACAAACGTATTCCTTCTTGTTTTCCGGTTGTAACGGGTTATCTTGGGGCTTTCTCTTTTTCTAACTATCCCAGGGGACAGGAAGTAAAAAGACAGCATGAGCCTCGAAACGGTGTATATCCGAATGCTTGCTTCATGCACTCGGTCGAGTGTCAAGGTGGAGCGTGAGTAACGCACATCACTTTGAGCTCATCATAGTTAATATCAATGAATGCAAGACCGACAACGTTGCCTGTCCATGAGTTGCTTGTTATGGCCCCCAAAATCTTCCCCACTATTACTTTTGGCACCATAATATTTCTTCCTTCGATCCATCTGGAATGGGTGTGCGAAACGTCGACTTCGGCGAGGGTATCTAATTTCACGTCACTGACTGCGACGTGGAGCGTCAGCATCCAGCGTACACGGTTGAATGAAGTATTTCTGTACGGCTTTTTCTGAAATACTCCCTACCAGTCAGTGTATCACGCGATTGCTGGATCTATAAGAAAATTCTTGCCGAACGTTTTTGATGCCTGAATTTTCTCTCTGGCCGCCCTTTATCTAACTCATACCCAACTTCGCAACTTAACACTACTTACCCATCGGCATATTTTGCCTTGCCCGACTGGAGATCAGTGTGTGGCGTGCATCTCAGAGGCGAGCCTATGCTGTGCCGATTGCATCACTGAAGGGACTTGTGAGGTGACTTTCTATATCCATTTTGTGATATTTGTTCAACTTTAAGCGGTCGAATTGTGATTTAAGGCACACTTTAAATGTTTTTACTGGCCGTTACATTTTGGGTGTGTAGCCGACTGTCTTACTCTTTTGTGCTTACAAAATAGCACCATGGAATTTTTAATCAAAATCTTGATCTGAATCCGGTAGCCGGTAATCCTCAACGCGTTGCTCAAAGACGACCTGGTCGCAACAACCAGTGTGAGAGACCATTTAGAAGTGTTTTCTCATGCTTAGATTGTTTGTGTCTTCTGTGATTCTGGTCGCTATGTTTGATCCACTATTCGCTTCCGACTCCTAGTTCATAAACATTCAGCCACATTCTGCCTGCGACAGCTCCCGCGGTTCATGGTGGGTGTCTGCTCTTGAAATCAGTGGCCCACAACACGTTTCACTGGTGAAAGCGCTGATCAAGAGAGAAGAAAGATCGCGATTTTAGATACAGGGGCAACGGTCTCAAGTACAGACGAAGTATAGGGAGTTTCTGTTAGGTCTGGCGACTGGAGTGTATTCGCGGTTGGGAAGATGGTGCTAGGGGTACTGAGGACTCAGGACGTTGAAATTCATTTAAGACATGGCAGGTCGCCGCACTCAATAGTGGTGATTAGTGGTGTGAAAGCAACGATATTAGACGCTGATCTGCTGCGCCAACCGAAATTAAACGCAAACATGGAGGGAAACGAGCCGTGTCTTGATAGTGGTACAGTAAATTTCTACGACGAACAGACGAAGCAGCAGCACCGAGTGAGCGGCGTCGCCGCCGAATCTCCGTCAGAAGGTCTGTTTCTTGCTAACAAGCAGTGTGTTGATGGGTTCCCTTATTTATTCTCCAGTGCAGACCAGTACTACGGATTCTGTACATGGATGAAACATCCGACGGACCTACAGCCAGGCGCGGAATGTAGACTGATATTACAAAGAGAACCAATTAAATTAATTTCAGAAGTGAAGAGATAACTAAGGTAGATGCTGGGAAGGGAATCGTTTGACGGACGAGTAGTCCGTTTGCGTCACCGGTCCTGTTGATTAGAAAGTCGGTTTGAACCTACCGATTTCGTGTCGGCTTCAGACAGTAAAATCAAGTAGCAATCAAACACTCATTCCCGATGTTTTAAATGGAGGAGGTTTTGCACATTTGCACGAAGCCAAAATAATACCCCTCCTAAACCTTCGCTCCGGTTACTAGCAAGTATCAGAGACGCGGAAGGACGGAAGGAAGGCGGTTTTTCGTGTGAATGGACAGCAGCACGAACTTCTTATGCCGTCCCTTGGCGTGTGCAACCCTCCGGCCACCTCCAGACGTCTTTAGTTCAGTACTCTGGAGGACAATGAAGGAATGACCTTCCGTGCAAACGAAATCGTTATATTATCCATTCAGGTAAAGGAATATACAGGAGGGATGTGAGCAGTGTTACACCGAGTCGACGCATTCTGTCCAAATTCGAGTGGTAAGAACTGCTGAACAGGCCGCCGTTCAGTCGTCTGCTTGGAACACGGGCCGGTGATGGAAAACACAACCACCGCCACAGAAGTTTACAGCCATCAAGAGTTCCCCAACATTAAGATCAGGGCGGCAACTTAGGTCTTTTCTTGGAATGGTCAGTGATGACGCAAAATTTACGCTGGGATTCTCCCAGAAGACATATCCACCCTTCCAACTGTTGATGACGGAAAAGTTTGCCCGAACTGAGAACCTAGGGGTGTCGTTCAGGAAACTCAAGCAGAAGGCTCGACGGTACCTGACGAGTTCCAAACCAAATGAACAGTTCGCTGTGCAAGTTGACATAAGCGATGTCGGAGTCGGGTCAGTTCTGTCATAGTCGTCAGGGAGAAATGAGTGCCTCAGTCGAGTACTAAAGCAGGCTGACAGGAAGTATTCTGCCATGGGGAAAGAATGCTTATCTACCTTCTGGGCCTTACAAAATTTGAAAACCTGCCTAAAAGCCATCACCTTCCATGCTGAGATACACCGAA
Source organism: Paragonimus heterotremus (assembly GCA_013368495.1). Classification (NCBI taxonomy): domain Eukaryota; kingdom Metazoa; phylum Platyhelminthes; class Trematoda; order Plagiorchiida; family Troglotrematidae; genus Paragonimus; species Paragonimus heterotremus. The sequence goes on along the minus strand of LUCH01000339.1, from coordinate 3,926 downwards.
ATGCGCGGATCTGGTTTAAGACAGCGTCAGATTCACGCGGACGATTGGCATGCCGGGCACTTCTACTACCTTCCTCGTCCGCGAATATGGTCTTACTAGAAGCTAGTAAAACGGAAGGCCGGGAGTGCCATTGCCTGTGACCACGCAAGAAAGTACGGCAAAGAATGCTGCCTTTCGGTACAACAGCTCACAGATGAATTTGTAGCAAACGAACTCGATAAATAGAAGACCAAATTGTGCGTACCACAACTTTCAAGTCCACAGAAATGTTTGATGAAGAGACAACTCAAGAGGGAAATATTACGGACCAATAGTTCCCAAATAAAGAAGAGCTCAAGTGTCAAAATCAGCAACCTTATTGACTTGGTTATCGACCTCGATTGCTCCACGAGTCCCAGAGATCAGCAGGTCGCAATTGACAACGCCGTTATGTCGTCCGTCCAGGAGCACACTGAAGTGCAAAGCACGTCCAGCCCTGTTGACGCTAGGCGCGGTCAAGTTTCTTCAGTAAATCACACGGCCAGTGTTAAAAATACCTCCCCTAGTCATCGACGACCCCCTCCCCTGACCGAGGTGCTGACTGTAATGAGTCTTGGACTTAAGGCGCCAAAAATTCCCCAGAGTGTTGGCGTCCGTGTCCCAACTTTCTTTGGCTAAAACGGGGCTCGACAAGCAAATCCATCTTCTTACTGTAGGCAGTTGTTTCCACTATCTGGAGTGTCTAGAAATGACAACTGCAGAACTAAAACGCCTGAACACATATCTAAACCAACAGTAAGACTTGTATGTCGCCTGTTGGGGAATAATGTTTCTGATTTGCAACCTGGGAGTAAATCAGCAGTGTTTCATAAACGCTACTAAGCTGATTCTAAGAACCACATTCTTAGAGCCAACGATTCGCAGATGCAAGTGGACAATTCGCCCTCTACTGTTTTTGAGCCCATCCACGATTACAATAGGTTTCACACTTTTCATGCATTATTCAACGGCTGCGCAACACCTTACGATTCTATCCAAGAAAGGAATGCTTCTAATAACTAAATTTCTGACATATGTACCCCACCAAGTACATCACCACCTGATTATATAACTAGCACAGATGTCCACCAGCCCAATCCTTTTCTAGTGCACCCTTCGACATTTCATCCACCACCTGCTTCCCCCTCCCCATGTCCCACAAAATCATCCGTCCATAATGACAATGTTCCATTACATTCCATCGTGGAGTCGAATCTTAGCGACCTTCACTCGAACATGAGTGAAAAATTGGTACATCCCCTAGACTGGAACTCTCCTTATGATATTTTGCAACCCACTGCCCCATCTATCATGCAGTTCTTCATCAGTTCAAATGTTGTGCCTGACAGAAAATATTCCACTAAATCGTTACTCATAAAGGTTAGACCATTAGTAAGTAGGATGCACGGTTTTAAGTCTTTCGTCTTCCTATCTAATCCTCGTATTATTCTCGTCACTGAGATGTGGTGCTCCCTTGATATTCCAGAAAATTGCACAATTACAACCGGATATCATGTTTCGTAGGGATAGTCTCGCATGACGAGACGGTGAAAGCATTATATACTTAAAAACAATTTTCCGCAGTTATACTTGGCGGGTCTTGTCTGTGGTTAATGGCCTTTGCTAGTTCCCGCGAATCTAAGAGAATGCCGCCTAATACCACTAACAGTGATTTGACTGACCTTGTAAAGGTGACAAGTCGCGTATCAAACATGCCTTACGATTACAAACCAACATATGGTGACTTCAACGTGCTTAATATCTCCTGGACCTCATCCCCATCCATTACAAAGCAAACTGACTTACGTTCGTGCGTTCAGTTGAATAGATGGAACAAACATGTCCTGGCGTCCACCGGATAGAGGCATATTTTGGACCTCACATTCACCATAGGTATCTTGTCCGTAGTGATATCCGTTCTGGAACAGCTTCCAGGAACTGATCATAATATTGTTTCGTGTCAGTTTGACTTCAATATAGTCACCAAACCGGAAGTTGTATTCTGTCCTCTGATCAAATTCATTCTCTACAAACAAGTCGAACGTAATCATTTAGGGGTGTAAATTACCCAGTGGTTCTGCCTCAGTAGATAGTCATCATATTGATACCGCCACCTCCGTTCAAGATTCAGGGATATAGTATACAAACTCCTTCAGTTTCTCCTAACAAGTACGGTTTCAAGTTGCGAAAACCAAAATAACAATAGGCTGTGTCAAAAAGACATTCGGTCTACCGGATGCGAAGCTGGTTCTTCACAAAATGTTTGGCCGACCTCAACTAAGGTGTTGAACTTTCATTCGCTGCCACCTACGCAAACATGATGGGCTTGTGTAAGAAAATCTGCAGCGATCATTCATCAAGAGCCTACTAAGATATTCAACTTCACCTACCTGCAGAGAACACTGGTTTTCGTAATAGACTGCATTTTGAGAACGCTACTATCGAAATTTCCGTGATGGAATACGCAATCCCATCTCGTAGAAACGCCAAATCCCACGCAGTTTGGGAGGTATAATTGGATTTGTAATTATCGACCACGTTTCGTTTGGATTGCATTGTACACGAAACATCACAGAAATTCCTAATTAATGCTATGCCAACACGTTTGTTGGTGAGTTATTTATCTGAATTATATGTTCAGCCTGGTTCCCTTATAGTATTTCTGATGGAAAATGTGTACATTATTGCCTGGTTGTTTTTACCTACGTTATGGTGTGAACATGGGTACCACGTCCCACCCTATCACTAACAACGTGCGGACTGTTTTGCTTGTAGCTTACTGACTATGTTTGAATGTTGTCTGCCATGTGTACGTGTCGATGTTCATTCATGTGACAGATAATGACCAACTTAGATGTTCATTATTTCATCGACGAAACCATTGATTCCCAGTTTAATCATTTCAGCTACAACCCTTCAGTCTACGTATCGTGGACGCCTATGATTCCCATGACTATTGGTCTATGTTTTCGCCGGCTGAAGACTTCACTGACTGCTGCCAGTGTGTTATCTCATTTTAGGTCATAACTAAAGGAGGTCGTTAGAAATGGACGGAGTAGATACTGGTGTGAACGCATATCACATAATTAGGCGTTGACCATAGATTAGGCGAACTGGGCGGAGCAGTAACTAGTGTGAACGTGTACTACACACTTAAGCGTTGATCACAGATTAAGTGAAGTGGACGGAACAGCTACATGCGAGTGCAAAACGTTTAATATTTTACGTAATCTGCGGCCGGCTTTCGTTGATCGGCTCCAAGACAACCTTCTTGTTTGCGTAATATGTGACCAAAATCTAGTTCCGAAAAATACAGAACAGTTAAAACAAATTACATTTCAACTGCATTCACTACGACAACCCCATCATCGCACACCCCCCAACCACCAGGCCTGTACTTCCGTATTCTAAACAGTAATTACAAACAGGCTGAAGAATTTACCTTCCTCGGGTTGCGTACTCACCCGGCGCTGAAATATCACTAACATCAAGTCACACTGATGACCCTTGGTCTGACAGCCGTGGAGCTCTTGGGATGGCACACCGGGATCTTCACGGGGGCATACAAACGGATGTGTGCGATGATGGGGCTGTCGTAGTAACTGCAGTGGGCTCAACATCTGAATGTGAATCTAAGGATTCCGTCAAGAGGTGATTTCTGTTGATTTTGTTGCATTATTTTGAGATTGTTGTGCCTTGTTTGATCTGTGTTGAAGGGTGGCCCTATCTTTCTTCATTTTTCTGAGAATAAACAGTACCAACCATTTTTACTCTTACATCAACCACCATAACCGTTTCTTTTACTCTTATTCAGTCTGACCCCTGTACATTTCTAAATGTCAAAATAAGACATTATTCTTCCATGTTCTTTCTCGAGTAGCTTATAATTCTTACCACTTCTCAATGCG
>LUCH01000338.1:213108-241747 GCA_013368495.1 Paragonimus heterotremus | reverse complement strand
TCACTACCTAAGCACTCATATGCGGTCAGTAGTGCGACATACAATCCTATGAGTGTAACTGCTTTTCGTCTGACTGCTCCCCTTTGGCCTGTCTGACAAGGTTGTACCTGGAAGGACCGGAGTCCTAGTCAGCATAGCCCGCCGGATCAAAACAGTACACAAGCCCGACCACCTCGGCAAGGTAGCAGTATAGGTCGGGTAAGGCAGGTGACACCTACCCACCTTGCTCAATGGAGCAGTCACAGTCTTCATATTTCGTGACCACATTGTTGCTTGACCACCACGCGGTTTTACCCAACTGTCGGCGGCCCCAGCATATAATGCCCGGTACGGTAAACGATCAGATGACATACGGAATACGTGACCCAACCATCGCAAGCCGTGTACTGTGATCAGTTGACCAATTGATCGCGCATTCCGAGCGTTCCGGAATACGCGCCGGTGAACGGTCACATTGCTCATGCGATCAGTTCACTCAATATGGGCCAATTGGCGAAGACAACGGTGGTCAAACACAGCAAGCCTGTTGATATCTTCTTTGTGAACGGGCCACGTCAGCCAGCGAACTATCTTATGTTTCAGTTGGTTGATTCCTTTCAAAAGTTTGGGCAAAACAGAATGTGGAGAGTGGTCGATGCAAGCGTTTGGTATTGACTCAATACCAAATTTGCAATTACGTGAATCGTTTTTCTTATATCGGACGATCACAGAATGGATTGGATTTTCGTCGAGTGGCTTAGAAAAGATTGCTACGTCCAGTCAATTTCGCGAACAATTGTTTTTGAACACATATGACCTTCTTTAGTTGATTGTTTGCGACCACCTCAGAAAACTGTAAGAATCTTAGATTCGAAGGACCTGATGGGACTTTGAATACATGAGTTGGGTCGATAACGTTTATCGACTACGAACACTTGTTGTTTGAGTGTTTCGACGACATTGCCGTTCTTTGCTAACACGAACTGCTGCACCCATTTAATCAAGTGTCCTTTCATTCTTGAGATCTCTATGTCGGTTCTGCCTTTGTAACTTTCTATACCGTTACATATGAATTAGTTGGTACAATTTAAGATGACGTCAAAGAACTGATCTCCTTAGTTTGAAAGCAAGTAGTTTCTTAGTCCAAGGTAGTACACTGAGCTCGGTTGTGTTCGTTGTTCGGTTGGTCGGATTTATTAGTCTTCGGTTTGTTTGATTCATTATGTGATCATCTCTTGAAATGTGCTAATCGTTCACGTCTCTTGTTCACGCAATGCGTACTGCCTTACGTTAGATTGACTACTCCATATCTGCCAATTTTCTGTTTTGCAGTTAACTTTTATTGTTATGCTATTATTCTGTTAAACGGTAAACACAACCCACCTAGAAGGCAGTTTCGTGTAAACTTTACTTTTGTCACAACAACTATCTATTCAGTTTGTGGTTTCGGTCTACTATGCCTTACTGTGAACCTTTTGGGATAACCACTAAGTTACAGTACAAATGTGATCAAATCTAATTCCTCCACAATGCTGCCCTGTGTGCAGATTCGTCTTGCTCGTATGCGTAGTACATTCATTAGTGTGTTTACGATGGACTGGCGCGAAGCTACTAAGGTCCGGGTATTGACCAGACCGCTTGGATTCTCTACTGACAGCTCTTTTAATAGAGCCATCTCCCCGGTAACATATGAGTATGTCTGAAAACGACACAATTACTGTCATCAACTCCAGACGTTATCTTCAGATTGGGATGATAACTGTTTAAGTTTTGCATTAGGTTATTTATCGTCCGCTTCGAACGACTGAATATTCTGGACGTTGCGGTCGTAGTATGACGATCCTGCTACATCTGCGGCTAGCTCTTGTTCATTCCTTGGCATTAAAAAGTCTGCTAAGGTGGGCCGTAATAGACCTCCCGTGGTTATCCCATCTATTTGGTGGTAGCACGTATCAAGTAAACGAAAGTTAATATTTTCAGTTTCCCTCGGAATATCGGTCGAAAGAGCCAAAATAATGTGACTGGTTTCAAAGAGGTCTCGCGAACAGCGACTGAATGTCTGCGGAGCTCATCAACTCGTTAGAAAGTATGATATTGTCTAGTCCACTGATCGGTTCAAAAGGAACATTAATAAAATGTCCGAAATTGTTGTTTTAACGTAGTTAGAATAGTAACCAACCAATTTGCCATTTTATGGTGTGGAAACTTTCTAGTCGCCGGAATAGGCCCAAGGGGCGTTCCAAACATATGTGTCTTATGGGGGCCGTAGGCTTGAGCCGCCGTCGACCCACATGGTTTTAGAGTTTTATACGTCAGCTTGTTAGCTGTGCCTAGTTGTAGGATGTTGAAGATGTCGTCCCATGTGACCTTCTATCCCGGTGATATTGTCTATTTTATCTATTTGTTTGTTTGTTTTTGTTTTACACCCTTAAGGTCCCCGAGAAACGTTCACCAAACATTGAGGAGCGCCTTATTCCACCGGAAGGAGATATATGCGGATCTTTGGTGGACTTGCGTACAAATGATCCGGCTTTATTGAAACACTATCAACGAGTTGGTAATTTCCAGTGAATTTGATTTTATCTAGTGCTTTTTTTTTAAGCCCTGAAGGCTGTTCACGAAGGAAAATTGGCTGTGCTACTGCTTGCGGGTGGTCAAGGCACACGGTTAGGGTTTCATCTTCCAAAGGGCTTGTTCTCGCCTGACCTTCCTTCTGGTCGTTCTCTTTATCAGATTCAAGCCGAACAACTTCTTCGAGTTCAGCAACTCGCCCAGGACGAATTTGGGTCAGCTAAACCAATACCATGGTACGCTGATCATACCAGTCCTTTTGGATTGGTCACACCAGAATTGAAATCAGAATACGTTTCAAGTTTCACTTGTTATTCACATCCATTTTGAATTTCTTTAGTCGTTTCCTTTGTTCATTCGGTGGTAAGATATGACAAGACCCACAACTATTGGATTGTGGACAACATGGCGACCGAACGAGTCATCACCCAACGGAATCGAGCCAACGGGTGAGAAATGACAGATAAAAAATCCATGACAGAAATCAACAGCCACACGCACAAAACCCGGTAGAAGTGCACACAACGTATTAGTGCAAACCGTCGCTGTGTTGTAGATTGGAATTCCGGTTCTTAAACATGAGCTGAATCGGTTGAACGATATGGCTGATCAGTACGTTATGTACTTTGCACCTTCAAAGTGTAGTGTGGTAACGAGAGTGAGTTCGGATTGCCCCTATCTGACTTATTGACAGTAGGCCGCTGGAGACTGTCGATCGACTCACTTACCTAGATAATGTCAATATTGCTTACGAGGTGTCGGTGAGGATAGCGCAAAAAGCGTAATGCATTCATTAACCTCCTTTACTTACGACCTCACAAAGTTGTCCATTTATCGATTAAAAGCAGAGTTTACTATGCAGTTGTGCACTAAGCCTACTCTGTAGATCGGATATCTGACCCCCTTGTGCGACAATGAATTTTCGGTATTCGGCCGCCATTGTCCAAATCAACTGACCAGTATCAGAAGGACTGACTATGTGAGCAACGCGATAGTCCTTCGCGCGTGTTTGAAAAATGTGCAAGTTCGCGACGGACAACCTAAATGTTGAAAATGTACACTCTTCGTTGGCTGCGTCATATACTTTCTACGTCGACGGTGTGCCTGGCGCACCGTGCGATGTTCAGTTTGGCTGCAGATGGTTGGAAGAAACTACGCTACAGCCAGACAATGACGTGGTCACGGATTATGAAGCTCTGATCGTTCTGCTCTGCCAGGTTTGTAAGTGCCATCCTAGTGATTTTGAAATTCGCGACCATACATGCCGCTGATTTGAAACGCTACCTGATATGGCACTATATATCAGGCGGTGTCGCGCCTACCCTCAAATCGGTTAACTCTTCTGTTTTGCCGAATTCAACTGTCTTTTTGCTTATTTGTTTTCGTTTTGTTATTTTTCTTCGCCATACCTTTTTACTTACTAGTTATTCTGCAGCTTCGTGGGCCATCGTCAGAACCAGAGGAAGACCGAACCACTTGTGCGGCTCAAAGCCTAAAATACTAGTGCTGGTCACTTGGTTTGGCTGAGTTTAAGCATGACGTCGGCCTTATCAACATCCTCTCAGTGGAGTATCAGTGTTCGGAACCGTATTTGTTCAACGTTTCATTAGAGTGCGACCTACTGGCTGTTTTCAGTAACAACCGTTTCTCTGGTACTTCTCGCTTCTCTGTGCAAGAATGTAGGGTGACGTCACGATGTATACCGTCAGATTCGTCTTTATCTAGACACTAGGTTTCCTCTGCAGTTTGTTTTCGCATTTTATGTTGGCCGCGAAATTCGTCAGTCCGTTGTTCAGCAACAGATCCATTGACAGATTACTACCTGAGTAGATAAAGTTTGTAGAGCGTTTCATTTCAGTTCTGGCGAAACTGGTGTTCAGCGTGTGGCCTTTGTTTTGAGTACGGGAAGTTCGACTTCAAACAATGAGTTCCTTTAATTGGCGAGACTATCGGACACGACGAGTTGTCGCAGTCACTGGTATTCGCGTTGTTAGTCAGTGTTCCCCTTCTGTGACTTTTTCTTCTCACTTTCCGTGAGTATTTTCTCATGTTTGTTGTACCACTTGTTCAAATTGTTGACTATGTTGCATATGTGTAACGTAACTCCTCTTGAATATGGGTGGTAAAAGAGTCCAACATGTTTTAACTTCCGATGACTGCCAAGAACATGAGAATGTCTTACTAGTGTTAGTATCCAGCTCAACTTTTATTTTTAGTCACGGAAACTGCTGTCATCTGCTGTTACTCCCTAGTAATTCCCAAAGGTCACCTTGCACAGGTGATCGGCTGATGATAAGCATTTAGTCCTGAAGTGTTTATCAGTAAGCCCGCGACTTTCCTTGTGGTATCCAAACTGAACCTCAGTGGGAAGTGATTGCTTATGTAACAGTAAATTATAAACTAAATATAGTCCAAGCTAATACACTAATGATGGTGTCCGTGCCGTCGGACTGATCCTCCATATCTCCATACCCACATGCTCGTTTTGAAACGGGTTAATGAACATACACAGATAATCAAGCTTACCGAACATCTCCTGCATTTCCTCTTAAATTGGGCGTGTCGAACGTCTTAGTGAAGTTCAGAGAAAAAGAAAATGCAACGACCGGTTGGATTTGCTATACTTTCCCGCAATCTGTCGAGGGGCGAATACGATGTGAAGCTGTTTGCGTTTGTTATTTGGTCAAGTGATGCGTTGTTTTTAATTTATGGATTGGCATATGGCTTCAGTGCCTAATTTTTTTTTAGATGGCGCAGCACGAGAGATATTTGCCAGCATACATGAACTATTTTCTATGGAATACCAACTGATCTTCTACGTACAATGAGAGAGAATGTTAAGAATGTATAACACTTTGAAGGGTACCATGGCTGTTTGGAATTACGGACGATGTACGACCAACCAGGGATGCAAATTGTATTCGGTCATTGTAATATTCTCTGCCGTCTTGGATAGGTAGAGTTAGGATGGTTATCTTGACAAAGATTGGGAGGATGTTTTGATCGAGGATGCTATGTGCATACTGAAATCTACAATGTGGATTGGCTTGCGCTGTTCATCAGGCGGTTTGTTTGATGCCCAGACGGTCTCATTCTAGACCGGAGTTTATCATTTCATTTTAAGAAAAAGAATCCGTTGGCAGGCCAGTGCAGGATGTCTTTCTTCTTGGACTGTTATATCACGAACATCTTTCCGTTTTTCTGCAATACTTCGTTCATGTGCGAAAACATAGTAGCTAATGAAAATGCGCATTTTCTGAAAACGGCTGACAACGCTCTCTCAAATTAATTTCTCAAAGACAGAATATTGTTTCTATCCATGCTTACCATAATCGTTAATTCCGCGTTATTGATAAATTGCCTCGTAAGCCGATAATCAAACATACCACAGTTTGTATCATGAGCAAGTGTGCTAAACTTCTAAGGGTCACAGTGTGGCGCATTTCCACAAATAATTGTAACAGCTGTCACGTTTGTTAAACCATTCGTTCACGGTGACGTTATTTTTTTGCAGAGGTCTGATGGTAGGAGAAAAATCTGCTCCTGATGTATGTAGATGTGTGTATATGAATTATGAGGAACGACAGAGTAATACTTTTTGGTTTTAGCCAAACCGAACTACGTTGAATTATGTGAAATTGTTTGATTTAGTCGTATACAGACGAAATAGCAAATAATTCACTTTGTTATTTAGAAGCACATGGGAGAAGGCTTTAAATATTTTCCTCCGTGCGCACACTTTAGTAATAACTGAAATCCCTAGTAACCTTTACTGCTGTTGACAGACTACTTTACTCGTCCTTCCGTTATTCTTTGTTGTTTATTTTCTTAACTAACTCATTGTTTGCGTGTTTTGTACGTCAACAGGTATATCATGACATCCGAGCATACAGAGGAGACTACAGTGGAGTTCTTCTTATCACACAACTGTTTTGGTCATAGCCCGCAAAATATCATTTTCTTCGAACAGTTCACACGTCCAGCGTTTGATTTTAATGGCAAAATCTTATTGGAAAAGAAGTACAAATTAAGCACAGCCCCAGGTAAATTCTTTGTTTTACCCATATTAAAAATTGTTTGTCGCATTGACATTACATTGGTATGAAAAATCTGTCTCCTATCGATTATTTTTTCGTTTTTTTGTCTCATTAAATATCTATCGCTTGTTTACCACCACCCTTTTGTGATGTCAGCTTTGGCATTCAGGTATCTTCTTCTGGTCGGCTTCTTTTGAGACGAAGCACCAGTTTTGTTCCTGTTAAAATTCATCAATGATACATATCCCCGCTGCGAGCGTGCATTTTGAGCTCAATGGAAAATGCCATCTCCGTGTAATACTCCTCTTCAAAAACAGCCGACCGAAAAGTCTACCTGAATATTGCAGCCGCGGTCTATTTGGATTAGAGAAGCGACCGCGGATTATCACTGTACCACAAAATTTATGCAGCATAAAGAAATGTCTAAGTTGTTAATCTCTACATCATCAACGCTGTCCTCATTAGTCGACCTTATGTTCAGCCATCCGGAAATTTTACAACATGCAAGTGGAATAGCATCGTTATTTATTGTATATTCGAGTTCCAGCCATACGACTGAACGATACCCATGTCTGTAGTCGTATCTTTCACGGTCATTTGACCTGTTGTGGTTCGTCTTGCTATCTGGTTTGATTTATTTTGTCAATGCCCTTTTTCCCTTGTTGCTATCAAACTGTATTCATGTGCCCTTTCAACACACTCGTTTGTCAATTATTTTTTGGATTGTCAACCATGACCAACGTTTGACATTGAAAAAATCGGTTGCGCCGTTTTTTTCCCGTTATAAAATGTCCAGTTTCGATTAGCAACTTCAACAACGTGCTGCTTTTTACCTTGCTTAACTTATTCTATCACTGTTAGAAAACTTCGTTCTAGATCAAACACCCTCATATATCTTAACTGATCAATCTTGGCTTTTATATGCGTTTAAACTCGAATCCCTTTATAGTAGGTATTTTTACCCCATACGAATCCTGAAAAAATAAATATAGGATATAAGTTGTACAAATCGACTCACGCTCGTCCGCAAGCGATAAGCGAAGCCTCCGTGATTGGACCATCCGATGTGACTAATACTTTTACCATCGGGGTATCCTACGTAATACTAACCTCGCAGTGTTACGTCAGTTGGCTAGCCGAAAAATGCTCTCTTGGGGACTGCTTTTATACCTTGCCGTAGATCATTAGCACCTGTTGATGTACGTGGTCGGCCACTTTAAAACATTTAACGCTGCCTGTTGTAAGAAAATTTTCCATTAGACTTCAAATGGATTTACAAAAAATCTCGCGTACCCACACGTTTTGCTTTAAACTTTCGGACTGTCTCGTTCAGGTTTTCACCGCAAGACACAGGTAAAAGCCAGCTCGATATACTGTTTAGTTGCCAAGTTATCGACACGATATCCACTTAAACATTATCCAGCAGTGTGATCGGGATATATCGCATCTTAGGTCGAATTAAGTGTATAGAGAACAAAAAAGTACAACTTAAGCAACTTTTTTGAATGAGCTGTCCATTTTGATCTCGGTAACCCAGCAATATGCCTCCGTTTTGACAAAAATGTATAATTAAAAATACTTTTGAATAAACGTATTTACATGAAATCGAACGACATGACTCGATACGGCGCCTATGGGTTTTACGACGCAGAGCAGTGTAATCCCACGTCACTCTCCACAACTGATGTTGCCAAACTATAAATCTACATGACTCGCCTCAATTGCTGTGGAAAGACTGTCAGCTTTTAGTCAGTCTCCCACTAATTTACAGACCTGTTTCGTCCATGAACGCCACTTTTGTTTTGGACAAACTACCATGATTTGACATTCCGTCCGGGAAATATTGTATTTTTACTTCACCTACTTGCGTTCAATGGCGTATGTTGGTTCCTGACCTCGCACTGTCCTTCAGTTGTTGTTCCACTTAGAACTATGGAATCATATCGGGACAACTTCGTAAGTATAACTTTTGTGCAAGGAGATTGTTAATAATCTACATCATCGTAGACGCAAATTGACTCACTGTGTGTTGAAACCAGTTTTGTCACAAAACGTATTGCCCTCAAAAGAGCTGTTTATAACGTGTTTTGATATTGAAATTTTCTAACTTCAGGGCACCTTGCTAACAATCGTAAAAATTTGTTTATGCAAGACGTTTCTTTTCCCTATAATGTAAGATTCATGAGACTAGGTGGATCTGATATGAACTTGTAGCTAGTTAAGAGCGGTTAGACATGCAAACCGAAGTGGATCTGAGGTCATGAAGTCATGAATCAAGTGTTCAAAGACTGCCTAATGATGCGCTGGAATTAGTAATTACAGTGGATCATGGGTATGCGAAATCGATGAAACCGGTCAGATATACTCGCCAAAGGGTCACTTTTGCGGAGATAGCTGAATGAATTACTATAGTTTTTGCTCACTGGAAGTATTAGTCTATCCAGTCATCAATACAGATTAGCTTGATCGGTTCATATCTTTTCGCCATGCGTCAAAGAGGTAGGAGCCGTCGATTTTGTTTGACCTTCATATTGTGACCATCTCTATGGCTAATTATTTCGACATTTTCCAAACCACTTTCATAACCTCTGTCTGACGCATAACAACAAACGGATGCGTAATTCCCGATCGTAGTCTGAAATTCAAGTCCATTTCAGGATTGTTACCTAGTGCTCCTTTGACGTTCACTTATTCCACTCATGTGTTCTTTCGTGGTCTGTCTGGTGTAGGTTTGCTTACAATCCTTTCGTTTTATTCTACGCACGGATTTCGTCCCTCTTTGAAAATCATCCCTAAGCCTTAATTATAGATCCTTACGGATTGGACCGAACTTTCCTGTACTGAATGGAATTGCAGGGGTGTTTTTCCAGCCTCCTGGCACGTTTGGTGTTGTGTTAGGCATTTCTCTTGGCTACATTTTAAAGAATCTTTGTTCATTGATTTAACTATTATTTCGTTCTATGGTGGACTCTGGTCGGTCACACTTATATATGAATCTAAAGCTGTACGAAACACGCTCCCGTAATCCTGTCCGAGGTCGGCGAATTCGTGGCCAACACAGTTCTTTCCGTTTCTCTAACTAATCAGCTTCCGGAGTTCCGGCTGTTTATTTAAGTGGTGGTTTATTTTCATTTGCTTTCGCCTATATGCTCCCCAACAGCATAATCAAGGTAGTGTGATTACCATCTCACGGTGTATAATGGAAGCTTGGTCATTTTATTGTCCGGTTTTCTTTCCAATTTTTCACCTGATATTGTGAATGGATGTAACTGATCAACAAACCGATTTCTCCGTCAGTTCATCGTTGTCATAATCGTGCGTGATCGACCTAGCTGCCCCCTATGCGTCTTACCCTAAATTGTTGTCCACTGTTCTGTTGAACTTTCCTAGGGTTTTATCAGATGTTCAGCATGTTACGTTGGAGATACATATTCGAAGTCACAGCATATGACACAAGTGATTGCCTGCAAGGGGCATAAGTGGTCGGTAGCATTGAGGGCTCTCAGGAAAACCCTTTGTTGAAGTACACAATAATAGTGTTAATCTGTTTTTGCACTGACTTATGTAAAGCGAGTTCATACCATGTTCCTCGTTACGATTATGCATGTTAGATGTATGTTTAGCTTAATTTGTTTTCATTCTATACTTTTGTGATGGTTTTTAGAAATCGTATCAGTATTGGTCTAATGGTTACTCCGTACTTGATGGCATTGCCATAATTTTTCGCTGAGTTAGAGCTTTTTGAATGTCTCTTGAGTTGTGGGCGATTTCTTCTACCTGTCGACTCTGATCTCTTCACGCGTGTTATCTAATATTCCTACCACTCTGCTACCCTTGATTGTTAGACGGCAATGGTGGACTTTATCGGGCTCTGCGACAGCGGCATATTCTGGAAGACATGGAGGCTCGAGGCGTTGAGTATATACAGATCTATTGTGTGGATAACATTCTTGTCAAGCTGCCGGATCTGGACTTTGTTGGGTTTTGTTTGGAGAGATCTTCAGATTGCGCTGCTGAGGTGGTGCAAAAATTGGAACCAACTGAGCCAATCGGCGTTGTGGGCATGGTAGACGGTCGGTATCGAGTGAGTTATGCGCTTTGTTCTACCGATCCAATGTTTTTGGGATATTTATTTTGCTGCTGTGAACCAGAAACTTCGTCATCTAGAGACAGAAGCGTCTCCTTGAAGCGTATAAAGTGACTGAGATTACTGTTAGTTTACGGTTACAAAACTTGATTACTCAGGCTGGAGGACGTAAATCGTCTTCGGATATTGATGTCTGCGTTCATTCGCACAAGTCGGATGGCGTCAGCGAGCCTACCTAGGGGAGGTTCAGAAGGAAGTAATCAATAAGTGATGACCAAACGAATTTATTCGCTTGGTCTTTAGGGTTGCGTAGACTAGGGTGGTTGGGTCTCGTACTGAGTATGTCAGGTAATCGCCTACCACTCCGACTACCCTTTGCCGATGCCGCAGCCGATTGGCCTAAGGTTCGAGATGAATCACTTTGGTGTTAGAAAACTGAAGACTGTTACCAATGGGTTGGCCACTCTATAGGTTTCTCTTTCACTGGCAACTCGGTTGTTTGTTTGCTGTTGCTAGGTTGTTGCAGACCTACGCCCTAACGATCTGTCCGCGTGGCATCGAATTGTGCAGATTGCGAGTGTTCGACGTCTGTGATGGACCAGTTGCGGACAGTGTTTGGTGAACAACTGTGAATCGGAAACTAACGGTTTGCTGATTGATGGAGCCCAGCAAGTTCACAATCATGTAACTGCATCCTTGTGTCAATTCTTTTGTGACATCACTTTAACTTGAGTATACGATGTTTCGTTTTTCCTTCTCTCTTTCAATATTTCAAATTCCACTAGTGATATCCTAACTGATACCCTGTCTTGCCAAACTGCTTGACTACTGAGTTCGCAGGATTGGGTTTCCCGAGATATTTTCATCTATTTATCAGCGTCAAATTTTGCGCAAGGGATGTATATGATGTTGCAAGTTTTAGTGGAAACGAAAGACTCGCAGTTTTGTGGATCATACGTGTGGATCATCGTTTCACTTATTCCTTTTCCGATCAACTGTTGTGATCTCCTGTCATGACATCATGCTTCATATTATAGCGATGCTCCGAAAGTCTGTAGATCGCTGACTGTTCAGTTTGTCTGTAAATGGGTCTATTACTCCGTTGGTTCTGGAATTATTACAACTATTGGGGATAGTGTTTTCGCTTTGGGGAATATCCCAACTGTTTCACTTACTTAAATATTCCTCTCCAATTTTGGACAATCTAGTGCTACTCAATTGCGATTTACTTCGAGATATTTTTTGGTAAAAGGTGTATTCTGACACGACTTATATCACGAAGCCCGTAATTTGGTTTTATCTTTGCCATTCTTGTCCCGTTATTACTTCCTTGCGTTTTCTTTTGGGTTTTCGGATGTATGAATGAAATCACATGATTATACACCAAACAACTAACATACTTACATGAGAAGATTAGCCCCAGCTTCATTGCGTATCGTGGTTAGCGGTCACATATGATCCTAACTGACGATTGTTCGGATTCGGCTTTAAATTGCTACAAGCGTTTCATTTCAAACTCAGCGTTCATTTGACCTTTCCGTTTGGTTTACTTCGATTTTTAATCATCAGTCGTGTATAAACTAACTTGGGCCACTCTCAAGATCCCTGCACTCTTGTTCGTTAGGCATGAGCAGTATTCAGACGGAACCACTACCACTGTCTGTCTGTAGGCGTGATAAAGTCATGGAAGCAGTCTATTTCAGCCAGTTAAGCTTTACCGGATTTAAACGTTTATTGGTAACGACCTTTTCGTGTTGTTTCTCTGCTTCGCAAAGCTTTTCTTCGTGGTGCCTTTGAGTGTCTGGTGGCATAACGGTGTGCAGACTATGTTCAGTAATATTCACTGGTAACAAACGTAGGTGATACAAAACACTGACTTCAAGACTTAGAACGGTGTGTTGGGTAGGTTAGAGATCAGGAACAGGTTTACCTGAACTTGGGTGTTTGGATCAAGTTTCTACTCTTCTCTAAGTTATGTAAAAGCGTCACACCCACTGCCAACTAACGGTTGCCATTTCATCCACTATAAAGATACGCTTGATTCACTGGATCGATGCGTGCATTTAAGGTTGTTTATACGTACATATTTTCTGAGCAGGTTTGCGAACTTTCTATCAGTGTTTTATTTCCATATTTCAGCTCGGGCTAGAGTCTATGGTAAATTGTTTCACACTTTACGTATTGAAGACGAATTATATCTGGTTAGTTTGTTCCATTTTGTCATGGACAATATAATGGCGACTGTCCAAGGCAGTCGCGGGACGCTGACAGGTCTTCTACCCACTGGAAGACTGACTAACTCTATGATGTCTAGCAGTTGTAAAACCTCACACACGGTGGTAAACATCATTTAACCCTACCATATGCTTCGGAATGCTCCTTGCAACATCAACGTTCAGAGTGTTTCTTCGAGACTGCTGTGTTTACGTAGATTTAATGATGAATAAACAAGTTATGGAGATTCTGGACCGGTTAGGTAGTTGCGTCAGACGTGGCGGAGATATAGAACCAGGGCTGTATTCGCTAATCGGGAGCATATTTGGTGACAGACATCCTTGTGTAGCCTAAAGGTCGCAGTTATAAGACGGCTGTGGGCGCTGTGCTACTTTACGGCTACGAAACGTAGCTGCTTAGGATAGAAACACACAGACCGTCTTCAGGCATTTGACCATCGATGTGTGCGTTCGATCGTCCGCATCAAGTGACACTAACGGGTAAGCAACAGGGAGGTTAGGAAACGAGTACTTGGCGGTGACTTCCAAGCTAGTTTCTTCCATTAGTTTTTAAGTTTGCACAGATAATGTGAAACCCCGAAAACAACAGTAGCGCATTTAATGAGTTGTTTTTCCACAACCGGCTACCTCGTTAGGAGAAAATTCCTGACGACACAAACAACCACTTCGTTGGAGATGCAGATGAGCATCACATCACTGTTGAGAACGTGTACCTTAGTTATGGTTACACCTTCCGATGAAACCGCCTGGTGGTACTAAGGACAAAAATCAGGTTTGCTGGACCCAACAACACCTACACGTCATGATGAAATCACTTCGCAGTTTTACTCTTAGGTTTGATTTGAAATACATGATATTTCGCTTTTGGACGACTGTAACTGCCAGCATGTGGCTTCTTTCCAGGTCCATTTTTGATTATCTTAAGATGGCAGAACTATGACCACAAAGTGGAACTTATTTACAGCAAGATGGTGTGTAGATCCATTTCACAGAGGGCTATTGGATCATGAACAAATCTCCCAGGTGTTATACAGGGTTATCTGCTTTAACTGCCGTAGATCGTCTCCATGACGTCATCTCAACCTTATAGTCAACGATACACAACCACGTTCTCTTAACTGGAAGAATAATGCGACGACGTTCTCGCAGAATACCTATTATGTGTTCTAGACACACTGTCAAAATAGATTACCATAAATTAACAAGTTTAACGGCACAAAAATCACTTCTGGCGTTTACATGTATGAAAAGCTGCTACAGCCCACCGACTGTGGCTCGGGGAGGGGGGGGGGTTAACACAACAAGAACGATAATTAATAAACTGTTGAATAGCGATAACGTAGTACATAGATCAAACAGTCGAGCAGACAGTTGCATAACAAGACGGAGCGGTCATGGTATAAATCAGTTGACAAATTGGTTGGTACTAAATTTCGCGAGGAGACTGGTAGAATAAAAGACGTTTAAAATAAGAATTAGGGATTATGTATAGAGCGGGTTCATCGTTGTGGCTACTGCAGTTGGAGAGTTTTTATAAGTTTCCTTTGTTTACACAAATGTGATCTTAGAGAGCGGATGTCGATTGCTTCTGCTTTAGATGAGAGCGTTTTTCTGAAACTTTTGTTAAGCATCTGTGGCACTTTAAACCTAATCGAAAACGCTTGTTTAACGTCTATCATGTGTCCACTGTCTATTAGGTGCTCTAAAATCGCACTATTAACGGATGTGTCAGTACCATTACTATGAGATTTTCAGCAATACCCAACGATGCGCTTGGATAATCTTATGGTTGTGTCCGAGAGATTATTTTATCTGGTTTCGTAAAACTCTTACGCTCAGTCAACGAAGGAGACGCAACAGGGGAAGCAGAAAAGAATTACTCAACTCCTCAAAGATTTGAAATCTGTTATTCATATCACCCAGAAGCTATTTGAGAAACATAAGCTGTGTGACACGCAACCTCATCCTCCTTATGGATTTCCTGAATTACACAGACCGGATGCACTGTTGAGACCTGGCGTGACTTCGTAGTTCAGCTGGCAGAACGGTTGCCTCGTTTAGGCATGCTGTTTCGGTCACTGGTTCGAATCCAGCCGAAGGTCTGACTTTTCACAATGGGGTCATATCTAACTCATCAAGCCCGCCAAACTACTCATTAGGAGTGCTTTATCGAAAATAAATTTCTTCGCGATTTGTGTGTTGTTCAATATATCCATGAGCAAATTAACAAGCGTTTTGGACGCGACCGTTTGAGAACGTGAAACAGCCGTTTCAAGTTTTGCGCTGTTTGACTCACTCATTCCTATTGATTCATTCAGTCATCCACTTTAACGAGCGATGATAACAGGCATATATTTGTGGACCAGTAATTTAACTCCCATGTTACCGATTTGCAATCCACTGCACGTAATGATTGCTGAACAGACTAAGTTAAACACCTAGCCTAGCCTGTTGACAACTGTCTGTAGAGTTTCACATAAGAAATGATTTGGAACCTAACGTGATGGTTCTCTCCTTTTCCTTATTAGTAATGTCCTCGTCTAACAAGCATTTGTAAATGTTTTCAGTGAACTCTCGTAAACGGCTCTCTCGCTGTGATTTACCTAGATCATAACTTCATATTCAGTAGATAAAAATTAGGTGCTTATCGTTTCTTTTACATTGACATGAAGTCTCGATCAGACTATCTTTTGCATGAGCATGTTTACGTTAGACCGTGGAAAAAAAATTCGCTTCTCTGTAGATTTAAACGATCTGCCAACATTTAATCTACGTATGATTTTACGTATGATTTTGTAAGTTGGCACCAGACACAGCGTACTCTTTAACTGGAAATTAAAACCGTTTTCTAACTTGGCTGTTTCAGTTTTGAACCTGCTTCAGGTTATATCTGTGGTAAATAGGCTGTTACTATAAAGGGAACCAATACTACAAAGGTTTCATTAATTGTGATCACAAATAAGCCGTAATGACCCCTCAGTTTGGTTGTAATTTGGAGGATTTTCTATATGTTGTTGTCTAACTTTGTCACTATCCACGTTGGTCTTCAATTTCTTTCGCCTGCAGGTGGTGGAATACAGCGAGATTTCTCGCGAAACGGCTGCTTTGCGTTGCTCTTCGAACAGCACAGATGAGCCACAGACCGTATTAGAAAATGGCACTGATCAACAACCTCGTTTGGTCTACAGTCATGGGAACATATGCGTTCACTTTCTCACTCGCCAGTTTCTCCATCGAGTATGCCAACCCGAACCATTATCCACACTGAAATATCATGTGGCCAAGAAGAAAGTTCCTTATATGAACTTAGTCACCGGTCAACAAGTGATCCCAACGGAAGCGAATGGGATCAAGTTTGAACAGTTTGTCTTTGATGTGTTTCCTTTTGCCGAGTAAGTCAATGTTTCCTTATGCGTGTGTTTGTATATGGTTTGTCTTCCTTCGAGTTTACACCGGATGCGGTGTATGTGAGTTATACCATCGATGATGCATCGCAAGCCACTTGCGGCGACGTTTATGTGCAGTCGTCCTTCAGCTTCGGTCATTGTGACAGGCTTATCCGGAAGCGGACATCATCCATCATATGAGTCGGATTTCGTGGTTACTCGTCAGTCCTTAGATCAAGTCGACGATACCCAGGGGATATACAGTAGTGAATTTAAGAAGCAGGCATTTGAGAGTTGTGATTAAAAGAGTTAAATTACTCACTATTTGGATGAGTGGATCACATCGCCGTGTGCAATGGACCGATAATAACATCGTATGAAGAAATAAAGCTGGTTTCTTTAATGGGTTAATTATTTTGGAAAATTTAAAACATTGCGTTCCCTTAATCCATTTAGTCAAAACAAAGAGAAAACATATATCGCGAGATGTTAACATTTCGATTTACTCTCATCAGTCGCCAACGTAAAACTAGCAAATTTTATACAAACTGCGTATAGCAGCAACAGTTGAACGAACCAACCACATAGTTCTGACCTTTCACACGCTAGTAGTTCAATCAATTCTACGGCATGGAGATTGATTGCGTCAGCGTCTTCTGTGCACACAAAACCGGCCGATGTTGTTTGATTAGCATGGCCTCGTTAATCGCCAACAGTTTCGGGTTGCGATTATGTAACAATATTTTGAACGATTTAACAGGATCAACTAGGTGACCGGTTGCTGAGATGTGTTTGGCGATCGATGAAGCCGGGGTTTTCGAGCTTGTTACAGTCAGTAGGTCATTTTTTGAGATTGCCGTTGATAACCACTTAGGAATTTGCTCCGTCATACGCCGATCTGTCCTGCCTATGTAGACGTCACTGCAACTGCAATTGAACTGGTATATTACGTGGAAGACAGACTGATCGGTTAAGTGTGTATCACCGCTACGGAGAGCCAAGCCCCTAGCGCTTAGGAGGATACGTGGTTGGGCCGCTGGGTAGGTGCGTTGCAACGCCGACATCAATTTGTGACTAATGTTGTTAGTCAAGTGATCACCTTTGAATTGAATTTGCAGAAATATGTCCTTCTTCTGCGCACTGCAGCTTGCTACTTTTGGTTTCTTCATCTTACTGTGGATATCCACGAACTTTTCTGGGTAGCCGTTATCCACCAGCGTTTCCCTAATAAACTCTTCTTCTTTCGCCAGTCGATCTGCTGTGCAAGTCATTCCGGCTCTGTGGAATAACGTTTTCACTGGCCCTCGTTTATACGCAATAGGTGCGAAGCTGGAGAACTGCAAATACTGCCCACTCCAAGTTGGCTTTCGATAAACAGATCGTTGCAATGTACCATCTTGACGTCTGGTTATAAGAATGTCTAAGAACGGTAAGCAATTATTCACTTCTACCTCATAAGATACTGAGAGGTTTGGGTGGAGGGAGTTCAAATAGTTATAAAATGAAGTGAAAGAACATTCATCAGTAAAAGCTAAAATGTCATCCACGTAACGTTTGTAAAGCAGGACCCCCGAAATTCTGTCTTGACATTGCCTTACAAGCATTCTCAGAAAATACGTCCGCCAATATGGAACCCAGTGGGATACCCATGGTTACACCATCAATCTGTCTATAGTTAACACCTTCGAACTCAAACGGAATGTTTTCCGTACAAGCAAAAATGAGATCCTTAAGAAGACCTAATGGAATATCTACATACACATTCTGGCTAAAAATAAAATCACATAAAAATTCAACAGTTTCACGCAGCGGTACGTTAGTAAATAAAGAGTCTACGTCGACCGCGTACATCATCGGTGGACTTATTGAATTGTTCTCCAAAATTTCTGCTAGCTCAAAGGAACTACGAAGACAATTGGGGGATAATAATTCACGAACGGGTTTAAGGATGCCCACTAACCATCGCGCCAGCTTGTGGTATGCCGAGTTGTTCATGGATAATATCGGTCGTAGTGGGATACCCGTCTTATGGATTTTCGGTGAACCTCTCATCCTCGGTGTCTGTGTGCCTGTTGGTTTCAGTTTCTTATACTGAACTTCAGAAATATATCCATGCAGCATCAATATTTGTAGTTTCCTGGATATTTGTTTTTCAATCAGGAAATTGTTACTAGATTTGGCATCCAATTGGAATTTCCGTGCATCAGAAAATACCACATTCATCTTGGCTACATAATCCTCTTTCTTCATTATGACAACGCCAGAGCCCTTGTCTGGCTTGATGAAGACTAGGCCAGTCATTTGTTTGAGCTCCTTGATGGCTCTGTAGTGTTCTGTGAACAAACAACAATGTTGGCGTATTGGGGTCGATAGAAACTCGTGAGAGATGTCAACCAACTTTGCAAGCAACCAATCCGCGTTGTCCAGTGAGGCGGGAGTAAGATCTTTAACTTGCTCATATAAGTTTTCAAATTGGACCCGGGTTTGTAGTTTGTTCACTTGTTTGGGCGGCACCTTGAAATCTAGACCCAATGAAAGCACATCCAATTGAGCTTTGGTAAAGTGAGTATCCGACAAATTGTGAATGTGTTTAAAATCATCTGTGGTCAAGGCTGACGTCCGCCCACGAAGTAGCGAATTTTCCATGTTCTGAAGCGTCTGTGCTTTGGTTTCCTAAAGTGTAGTTCGCATAAAGTTTTCAAACCAAAGATAAGCTGTTAAGCAAACTGGCAAAGCGTTGCTGGGTCTTATTGGTATTCCGGGTTGGACGCCTTCGTGCCTAGGGCTTTTACGGGAGACGATGACTAAGCAGATTCACTGGTGTTTTGGTTGCCATAATCCACACAGTATAATGCCGTGCATTCATGAATGCTTTACGTACTATCACTCCGAGGTTTCCATGACTTAGAGTGTGGGCATGGTCCCATTGACGTTCTGTAATGTTAGGTTTCGGATGAGCCTCATAGTAAGGCTTATTCAGAATGGCAGGCTGTCAACACACTATCCCGCTGAACAGTTAAATCTTACATGACTAACAATGCACCGCTTAATTATCGATCGTTCACCGGGGCCGCACCATCTGCAACACAAGTATGCATCACAGGTTTTACAGTTGGTATCGAAGTTGCCCCCGACTAAACCACACCACTCTAACTTTGTTTACGATTTTTTCTTGTTAGACTGAACGCATTGATACTGAACGGGAAAATGAAACTTGTTCGCTCAAGTAGAAAGAGGGTTTCATCGAACCGTTCAACCAGCTACTCAAAAACTAGTCGAACACAAATGCATACGTGGACGGAAGAAACGAAACCCTAGTGTTACACCCTGAATTCATGCTGATGCGTTGCAGGAATTAGACCAATGGGCTATATCAATAGTCTCTCAAAACACGCAACAAAAATATGGCACTATTGGTACCAGTGACTGAGAAAGAAGCTCACAGTCCGTTCAATGTCGTGGACCTCAGCTTTGCATCAGGGAAGTGAGGTCCGTTCGAGTTCTGTCAGAAGCGAAAATAGATATCGCATCTCAATTAGGGAGTCAACTAGGTTACCGACTGTGTCGATCAAGGACTGGTTTGCGCGTATTGTTGACAGATGAAAAGGAGGTCTCCTTTTGAACATATTCAGGTATGTAATCCTAAAGCGGAGCTTTTTTCTGAAGGAAAACAACTGCAATGGGTAGGCTGACTGTTTTACTCGCCTGCAGTACGGATTGTGAGAAATCATTTCTGCTGGTATTTGGTAGGATGCAGAATCCTGGGTGTTTGGGAAAGAAAGTTCGGTTTTGGAATAACAAATATATCCAGTCGGAAGGCTGTTGTTGCTACTGATCTTTTTTAGTGTACAATTTGATCCTGCAGACAACCGATAGGCACCGGCGTTATTCAAGCTGTTAAACTGAAGGTCCGGAAAAACCATCTTGGCTACTTTTGAAAAGTGATGATGAGTGAGATACTCAGGGTAGTAAGATTCTTCTGGTAATCTCTGTATCGCGTATTTGTAAGTAAATTTGGTGGATACAGTGTGTTGATTTGTTTTGTCGTTAGATGTCACGACGAGTCCCTCAACAATTAGTTCAGATTTCAAGTAGTGCTTTTTCTTTGCTTCAACACAAGCCGACCTGGACGAGCGACATTGATCGATTGAAGACAGTCTGATGATGGTGTGGTCTCTTCACACAGCTGCTGCTAACTAGACACACTTCCTGTCAACGCAACCTGTGTTCTTTCCAACTATCTGTTCTCTTCTCATAACATCCAGTGATTAAGCTGAAGACGGTTGGTGAAATGAAACCAACGTGAAACGGGGTGGGAAGGCCTTGACAAACAAGAATATCGCAGCTGCAGAGACGTTCCAGCCAGCGGTTAGGCTGAGGTTGTTCACGCCAGAAAGAAATGTCGTCTTGTTGCCAAGGCTTACTTATCCCCACTGTAGTTCAGTCGCACTTAAGGTTTTTCTTCCAGATGTTTTTAACTTATAAAATTATGTTGATACCTGATCACGCACTAACGGGCCTCCTCGTAATACCTGAGACCGAGCGATTAGTTGGTCATTCTCTGAAACTTTGGCTTACAACCTATAGGCTACCGTGTAGGCAGACATTCTTCGAAGTTAGCTTCCGTCCGCTGTGGAGTGCACTGTTTCCTCTCTGGTTAGGCTGATTAGATTGAGATGCTCGAGAATTTCTTTGCTCGACACATCCGTGACGGTCAACTGGAGTGACAGTTCTCTTGGTCACCTCCCTAAGATGTTCTCATAAGTCACCACATATACATATCTGTCCATGTGTCCACTCATTTTTGTTCTGTCCATGTGTCTGTCGGTTGTATCAGCATGTTGCTTCAGTGGGATGATGTGTCTACGAGCCGTCCAACAAGTTTAGTCCTCTGTCAAACACAAAGACGTGTGCATAAACATAAGACTTTTCTCTCCTTGATTATAAGATCAACTAGAGAATCTTTCAACTATCTTAATACTCCATACCTCAACGTTTTCACTACCAGTTGCTTGGGTATAACACTCACGTTTATGACGTACACTATTGACATATTAAATCCGGCTGTTCGTGTACCGTAAATACTTTACCAAAAGCTAGCAAAGCCTTGTAGTAATAAGTCTTCAGGACCTCATCTTACCTCCCAAAATGCACTAAGGCGGTGTGTTCAGGACTCCTTAGAGTTATCCTTGCGATCTCCTTTGGAGAACAATCTTTTCAAAGCTTGGAGGGTTTACACTGTTTCAACAGTTTTTAAATTCGGCTACCTCAACCAGGCTGCTAACTGCATGCTAACCGCACTGTTACTGCTTACCTCCAACGTTATGTCGGGCTTAGTTAGTGATCAACAACGTGATTACCCGGCTTGTTTTACACTATTTTCCAAGGAGCATTGAGGATTTCGAAAGGAGTTTTTGTGCACCACTGGTTATGTCAGTACCAGAGAACAAAGGACGAAAGCGGTATATGAAATCAAACGTGTGGATGTCACCTTTGTGTTTGTTTTTGAAGCGTACTGCATTTTTGTCCATTCAATCCTCTGTGAGAATCCCCGTACATACGGAGCTGAATAACATATTTCTGTGACAACAATTACTCGGGTGGTCACCGCTTTTATGATAACGACCCCTTTTGTGACTGGCGGTGCGCTAGTGACAGAGTTCCGCGGGGTTCCATCCCAAGACCATCGTCTTTCATCTTCTTATGCCACAAATCCTGCAGCCTGTTAGCCCCCCGCTACTCCTGTAAAACAATGGCAAAAGCCCGACGCGTACTGCAGAATAACATAGGATAAGAGGGTTCAGAGATCTGGACCCTTTCACCGGTGGATTAGAGACTGTTTTCCTGTTTACTACGTTTTGGTTAGATGTAACATACTCGTTTTATCAAAGCAAGTATTCATCATTCGTTAAAAAAGACGAAATAGACATGAATATTATTACAGTGTGTAAAATTATTTCCTTTGTTAGACACACGACACTTGATTGACTAATCACAATTTACGTGAATATAGTCTCTGTCTTGACACTTCCGCCATCGTGTGCGCTATATGTTTCTGTTGTTTCATTGTAGCGCTTTTGCCATAAAGAGTAGTCAGTTAATCAAGTATGAATGCGCTCATTCTTCAATCTGCTTAACAGTGTTGCATCGATAAATCATGAATAACTGAGACTATTCTCGTAGGTAGTGCTCAACTGCATTAGTTTAGTTGCAGTAGCGAATGCCATATTCACACTGGTGAGTCTAAACAAAGCCTTAAACAATCCTGCTGTGTATGCCTGGGTAACTGAATACGTAACATGCCAGCAACTTCTTTTCAGGAGACTAACCTATCCTTCTTAATCAACCCGAATCGGGTCATTTCAGGAACTTTGCAATCTGGGAAGTACCGAGAAATGAACGCTTCTCTCCACTCAAGAACGGCCCAACCGCGTCTACCGATTGCCCAAAAACATCTCGTGCCGATTACTTGGCTTACCACGCTAGCCTAGCTCTAGCGGCCGGTGCAAGTCTAAGTGCGGACAATGGATGTGAGAACGGCAATGAAAATGGTGATGGCAGAGAAGCGATTATCGAAATCTCGCCGTTAGTTAGCTATGCTGGGGAGGTGAGTGTTGGCTACAGGTTTACTGATTTGTTTAATCTGAGCATAATCTGGGTGCAACATCAACATGTCACGGCTATGTCTTCGGGTGACGATTTATTCCACATTCACGCCAAGTAAACAAGATACACTGGTCTGCACATGACAATTCGATCAGAAGGAATCGTGTTTTTGGTTGATAACCGCACACAGAGTTAGACGAGTGAATGGTTTGGGTCCATTTCAGTCGATTGAGCTATTAGTTGAATTTTAAATATGACCAGGAGATTCGATTCGGGTTGACTACGGGACAATTGTTTTACCGAATTATCTATTTTGAACGAGTCTTCGTAAAATAATATGCTCTACTTAGTACCGTGGTTTATTTTTTAAATCATAATCTAAAAGCGCCAAGCCATTTCCGATTGGTCTGCAAACGTACAAACATTCACCTTGGCCACCGGAGGATCTGAAAGAAGTTTAACAGTAAGCTGATTCTGTTAACTACCAATGAAATGTTCGACAGTAGTTTCGACCTAATTGAATCTTGCAGCCACACAAGCTGAGGAATCAAACCCACAATTCGCGATCAAGAATCAGAATACTGGTTCATAGTTCGTGAATTCGTTTTTCATTGGTGTATGATGCTGGCAAAACCAAAGTAGATCGAAACGGCTATCTATCACTTCGCTGTCGGTCATTAGGACCAAGCGTATATCTGAAGTGTCTTGTTAATCAAGAAGTCTTCAGAACACAAAAAAGCATCCACTCATTTCTCAGGCAAAAATCCAGTGTACGCTCTCGAGTTTCGTGTTTTGATTCCGCGTGGCTGGTCGAATTATAACACAAAGCTTTTATCATTAGAATTCGCGGTCACATTGTTCCTCATCGCTAGTTATCTGAAGCCATGAGTTGAACATTAGTTGACTGTTAAAACTTGCATGATTTCGTCTGTGTTCATTTTCATGACTCTGTGGGCCTAAATACTTTATTTCGTGTAATTCATATTGGCAGGATTTTACGTTCATTTGCTTGCCCATACATTATGTCAAGATGCTCTACTGAGGTTACTGTCATCCACATCTAGATAAATTTAACACGATCCGAAATATTTGTTATCAAAGTCTAAGTCAAGCCTATGTTGCGAGGGTCACGATTTCTAGAACTATGAACACCAACTCGTGACTACGGTTTCTAGCTGGTGACCGGGAAGGTCATTCGTCCATTCCTGATGGTCATGAGCTTGGTCAGACAGCTGTGTGGTTTGGGCTACCGTTCACTACAACTGTGACCAGGAAAAGCGTAAAAAAGGGAAAGAAAATTAGATAAAAAGTGGATCAAGAAGCTGGGTGCTGTATGATTAAATAAAAGAATTAACCAGTATTCGCGACGCTTGGTTATGCGAATAGTGCTTCCAGAACGTGATCTGAGTTATCACGGCGCCCACAACCGGGTATGGGACATCCACCCACGGTACTCAGCGAAACTGTCAAGATCTTCATATTTCAATCTCTAAACGAAGCGGTTTGCTGTTGTTCACAGTTAAAATGAATTGTGCTCCATAGTTTTACAGAGTACAAAAGGCCGATTTTGCTAAATTGCTCACTAGAATTGTTGCGGATACTGACGGCTGCCGTTAAACTAACGTACTGAGAATTAAGCTGCATTTAATGTGCATCAGTAAGTTTTAAGTTTATTCGGGATTGTAGTTATCTTCCTATATCATTCTGGAAGGGAGTTTAGCATACTGAGTGCGTCTTCATGGTTGTTTCAACATTTCGAAACGGCCATTTCAACTCGATGCGCACACCAACTTTGTATATACTGAGGGGAAATTTTAGAGAGCATATTGTATGACGATTAATTACAGTCAGAGGTCATTTTGAACTCAGATCAGCAGCGCTATGGCTGGTACAAGTTAATCGCAGTTGTTAATCAAGCTTTTGGAATTCTATTTGTTTAACCCATTTTCAATTTGTTTACGGACTTGTACTGAGCTATAACTCTACGATATCCGATATACCCTCTAATACATGTGACTTAGATCCTACAGAACTTTTCTTCCAGCTTCATGGGAAGGGGAGCGATGATCCAAATGGGACTTGAAATCAAGCACGTTTTCTAACGCATCATCATCATAACAGCCATGAGCCTGATCAAAAGGTACTGTGGCACGGGCCGCCGCTCGCCTCAACAGTGACGTGGAATATCCTGGAAGAAAACGTTACTAAGGAAGTCAAAAGTTAATAACAGCAGACTAAGAGGATGAACTAGAAATGTTACGGATGCAGGTACGCCATTGACCGCGATACACCGCCATATCGGATAGCGTCTCTAATCAACGGTTTGAGTGATCACGAGGACCCCATCCAGGCAGACGACACCTACCCACTTTGCTCAATGGAGCAGTCAAGGTCTTCATATTTCGTGACCACGTTGTTGCTTGACCAGCATGTGGTTTCACCCAACTGTTGGTGGTCTCAGTATATAATGCTCGGTACGGTAGACGCTTAGCTGGCATACGCAGGTTATCCACAGATTCGTATCACCACACACACTCAATCACAGCTCTTTTTCCAGTTGACTTTTTAGCTAATCCTTTCGAACGACGAACTGTTCATCACTGCCGACCTTATTTGGAGCCCTCTACTAGCAGTCTGTATCCTTGCGAATGATGTTCGCATTATATTAATGCTAGTCTGTTTTTCTGAAAAGTCTGCCGCATTCGATATAATTTCGTGCCATTGACTACACAGACATCACCGAAAAATTGGTCATCTTTTAACTTATTTTGGTACTATCTAAATTAAATGAGCTGTTTTCATCCATTCACTGAATTCCGTTTATTGTATTAAATGTGGTCGAGGTTTTACCCCAACACGATAGTCTCTTCAGTTTTTTCAATTAACGTTGTTCAAGCGGTGTTATGTTCGTGTAATCGTTAACTACTTCGGTGCAGTTGTTCGACAGTCGTTTAGATGAACATTAAATTTTTTGGGAAAATTACGACTGCTTATTCTCACTCATTTACGTTCACCACATGTGACCATCTATAACCGTCGCCTTGTATCGTGAAGGTCCGTCATTTGTAACTCGTTAGGGGAACGCTGGGTGTAAATAACTGATCTTGTACCTTTCATATACACAGATGCGCTCTACAGAAAGGTATCTGTTTAGACGAATGTCGTGTGGATCCTAACGTTCACACAGTTGGGTTGGAGAAAGATCATTTGGGTGGCACTTTTGGCCCATGGATTTTCGATTATTGTTGTTGCAGCTAATAGCATATGCAATTGTCTTGGGTTCTAATTCGTGACTCATAAATCGTTCAGTGATTGTCATTGACTTTTTGGATGTTCACTCTTCCCATTCTTGGTATTCAATACTTATAGCTTATGACTAGACAGCAGCAGCGGAAACAGGTTATTTAACGCTGACAGTAGTTTTGTTTACAGTTATCAGGTATCGCCTGCCTGGATGGGGTCCTCGTGATCACTCAAACCGGTGGTTAGAGATGCTATCCGAAAGGGCGATGTGTCGCAGTCAATAGCATAGCTGTATTCATACCATTTCTAGTTCATCCTCTTAGTTTGCTGTTATTAACTTTTGACTTCCTTAGTAACGTTTTCTTCTAGGATATTCCACGTCACTGTTGAGGTGAGCGGCGGCCCTAGCCACAGTACCTTTTGGTCAGGCTCATGGCTGTTATGCTGATGATGATGATGATGATATCAGTTTGCCTGCAGTAAAGCAGTGATTGTTACACCTCTCAAAAGGTTTCTGTTGCCAATCTAGGGTGCATACCTCTCCGTAGCATTTTATCTCACTTTGTTCTTCTGAACCTTACGATCATTACTCCTGTCATTGCCATGTGGATCAGGGTATATGCTTCCCCGCACCCATTCGAGGGTAACAGGTAACCGTTACCCATTTCCCATTTTCCAGACAGTTACCTCAGTAACGGCGATGCTTCCACATATTTCTAGTTTTCTGCATACCCCGTCTAATATTGCACAATTGCTCCGTGCTTATCAGCTTAAAGTTAGGGAGTCCTTCATGCGCGATACAGACAGTGCCCCCACAGTCTGTTACGCAGAGCCGTGAACAAGCATCGTTGTTTTAGAAAGTGGCATGTTTGAAAAAACAGGGATGGCAGTCAATCTGAATGTTCCAACTAGGTAAATCAAGTCGAGAGATTGTTGAAGTCTTCCATTTTTTACTAACTACAGGAAGGTGGAGAATCTTACTGTTTCTTGATGGCTGGCGACATCTGTTTCGGATTAGCCTGCCATAGTGACCGAAGCCAAATAACACCTGCGCATAACCATCACCGCAAGGGGCTTGCGCTGCACCACCTGTGGTTCCGTTCACACCACGTATCTAGTGTAGAACTGAAAGAATATGACCAAGGGGCATGTGAATGAGGCTTTTGTGTCCAGCCGGTCAGTGTTGCTGTTGTCTTTTGTTTGGTTGCTTCCTTTTGACCAATCTAACATGATCGGACCTGCAAAGATTGAATTCCTAATCAGCATAGTCCGCGGGATAAGAACAGCACATAAGCCTAACCACAACGCCAAGGTAGCAGAAAAGGTCAGGCGTATCATGATATTGCAGATGTTAAGTGTAGGTGAAAATTCAAGGGACACGAGTCACCACTAAATGGAGCAACCAGTAACTGCATTGTTAAACTCCACCCATTATCACTGACCCTTTTGTGGGCTATTTGTACCGCAATAGACTTCGGTGATCCATTTTCTCTCAATTTATCCTCTCTGAATAATCTGTTAGACTTCCATCTGGGTTTTACAATCAATACAACATGAACCTACGGACGGATTCTTAAACTATAAATTATTCAGCCTATTTTGGACCAGGTCGCTTACGAGTGACCTTGGAGCATCGTGAATGGCTCACAGGTTGCATTGTTTCAGTTTCAACCAAATTATTGCTCTGCAAAGCACGAGGGAATTATCCATTGTTAGACAATACATGTAGAAAAATACACCTTTGTGGGATCATCTTCGAAGTGATTTACCGTTGTCTGCTTGTCCCCATGAGGAAGTTCATTGTTTAGATGGCAGCCACACCAGCGCCTATCTCTAAGTGGACAAGTAATGTGTCCGAGAAGCTCACCATCCTTTTCAAATTCTCCCGTTTTACTATCATTATCTGACATCCGGTGTCTTGATGACTGCCTCCCTTTCTTTGTGAAGATTGTCTTGATGTGATTCGAACTCTTTATTCCATCTTGATGGGATTGATTACACGTTTTCGGTTCCACGTAAATTCGTCGCAGCTGTTGCTGTGTGTCGGAGGCGCGAGTTTACGATTCTAGCAATGTTATCCATTTGAGCTCACCTCCAGATAACTGTCGATCCAAGAGCTTCTCTCTCAAGGTTTCTGGCGACGCTGAAGCTGAATCTCGCGGTCAAGCTGGAGTGGAAATCGCACTGAGTTCCAGAGCGGAGCAATGCTTGCTCGATTGAATCCCAGTGAACAGTCGCTTGTGCGCTGTCAAACTCAATACATCGGTAAAGGTCTGTCGAGGCAAATCAGAAAGACGTTGTATATTCATTATATCGGCGTACGCTCCAACGGACAGCTGTTCGGATGCTACCAAGGATGCGTTCTATGACGCCCCGTTAATATTCTGAAGCAAACTAAACGCTTAGATATCATCATACTAGTGGACGATTTTAATGGTCAGCCTGGTCGTCTTTCTCCGGATGAGAAGCGGCTAGGAGGTATGTTTGGTGTCCGGG
>LUCH01000338.1:172084-211064 GCA_013368495.1 Paragonimus heterotremus | reverse complement strand
AATATGAAGACTGTGACTGCTCCATTGAGCAAGGTGGGTAGGTGTCACCTGCCTGAATGGGGTCCTCGTGATCACTCAAACCGTTGATTAGAGACGCTATCCGAGATGGCGATGTGTCGCGGTCAATGGCGTACCTGTATTCATACCATTTCTAGTTCATCCTCTTAGTCTGCTGTTATTAACTTTTGACTTCCTTAGTAACTTTTTCTTTTATGATATTCCACGTCACTGTTGAGGCGAGCGGCGGCCCGAGCCACAGTACCTTTTGGTCAGGCTCATGGCTATTATGATGATGATGATGATGTTGCAGCTGCACGTGAGGTCGGCTGGCTACACCATTGCTTGATCCAACATAGAGGGCAACTAACGTAGATTGAGAGATACATGAATCTGGATCTATTTCATCACCCCATACGTGAGGTGCTCATTACATGCGATGGTTATTTTACTCGATACGACTTTTTCTTCAAGGTAGGCAAAATATTCTGATGTGTGGCTGTTCTCATTTGGATACACATCTACACTGTGGTGTAGATGAACACATTTCATCACTTCTTGCTACTCCTAGCAACAAGCCACATGCTAATAGACATAATCTTCTTAAAAATGATGGTCGTAGGTCCGGTGGTCTAATACACAAGGGTTCGGCACGTTTTAAGAACGTTTCGGATTCCAATCGTTTTCAGACTACACTGTAGCGTATATCACAAGTGACCATAGAACATCGCTTGAGTGTATGGTCGTCATGAACCATTACGTAACTATCATTATACGCCTTACAAAGGAGTTACATGAGGTGAACTGTGGCCACTCCGACCAACGGTTTCTTAATGGAGCGCACACTAATATAATGCATTGTCCATTTAGTTAACCGCGTCTAACGGTTGAACTAACACACATGTTTTCCGAAGATTCTCATTAGATTTTTATTTATTCATGCAATACAATATAAATATCAACCATATGAATAATGTTAAGATCGAAAAAAATGTTAATCAGCCTGTCGCATCGACTGATTGTTACTACGCCAAATGGGAACCGGTTGAACGTTACTAATTCCTCCTCAATCCGGTTTTGTGTTATCGATATCATTTGAGCTGGCACTCGGCGATATCATTCATCACTTATCAAATAACAGTTCATTTTTTGTTCAGTGAGAACAGTTTGGTTTATCTGTTTTTTTTTAAAACTTGACTATGTCTGTACATTTGCTGTTATATCCGGATGCGTTTATCTTTTTTGTTCCCAATGAATCGATTCCTGTCCTAATCTACTATATGTGTATCAAATTCATTGTTTGTTCTTCCGTTTTTGGTTTCCGTCTCTTATAATCTCTGCATCCCTGAATGTTTCTTTTTAGAATTTGGAGTGCTTGAAAGGCAAACGATTAAAGGGCGTGAATCTACTGGAGTTAGACCGGGAATCCAATCAGCCGGTGCTCAAACAGTTGATCATGAACCAAACCTAGTTTGTGTACAATATCAGGTTCTCTTATTCTTTCTCTCCATTCTCAAGGAAATGGAGCCGTCGGTGTTGCAGTTCTTCTCGTTGCCTATTGACTCGTTTAATTTTATGCGATTTTCCTATCATAGTTTCTCATTCCAAGCGAAGTTTCGCTATTCAAGGAAGCGTTTGGGTCTAGGGGACTGGCATTGTTTTGCCTTACGTTTTTCAGTTTACTTGTGTCAAGTGCTTTTGAATATTTTTGCTCTCATTTAATTTACATTGAAAATTCGTTTTTCTACTTACCGCAGGTTTCAGACGAGATTTTCATGAAATTTTTACACTCACCGGTATGCGCGCCATTGTTAACAGTCCTATACTGCGTGTGCACCAAGCATCAACTTAATTGCTTACTTACTTCTTAATGGTCTCAATGGTAAATGTGCGCTGAATTGTTTGTGACACAAAAAACGGTTGTTTGGCTTTTCCTTGTCTTTTATATTATCATTTTAAAATGCCGGAACTTGGAAGTTAAATATTTTTGGTTGTTTGTTCTAAACCAAGTCTTTAGTTTTACGCTGACTGCGGTCTTTTCTGAAAGGATTTGAGCTCGCTATTTGTTACAAATTATAATTTTTCATTTTGCTTGTAGCAACGTCTTCCAACAGTGTAATAAATTCCAGGGCATCTAAACAGTCATGCTGTCTGTATTGAGGGAAAATAACGTATTGGGTCATTCTGGCCGTCATGAGTTGAGCGGTAGTCCTTATCACCTACTCCCATCTTCCTGCAGTTCGCACAAGTAGTCCTCAATTTTTAACTCTTGGTTCAACTTGTTTGTACTTTTTGAATGCCTTTTAATGACAAGGTTGTTGATTGTGGACATTTAAGCATTTCCGTGGGCTGTAAATTGGGTAGTCTTCGAGGTCACACAGTGTGATGTCTTCTTCCAATTCACTAATGTCTGACCTTTGAATCTAGCTGATCGCGAACGTGCAAAATGTATATTGATTTCACCGGAATACATGCGTCAATAGACGTACGTATGGTATCAACGTCTGTAGAGATACTCCTTCCTCTCATGTAGGGTAAAGCGTATTTGACCTTCTGACATATCCTGTTTGAGCGCGTCATGTGCAATTAGTTGCCAGAACACTTGGGATCTAACAGCTGGTGTGCCGTTGGTCAATAACTGTGGGTCAGATTAAGCACATTATCCTAACCACTACTCCCCTACAGGTTTGTCCATCCCCTATGTGGGAGTCTACACACAGTAACCTCTTTATTACAGAAGAGACAGGGACTTTCACCACCTGTTCAAAAAATGCTATCCATTATTAATAAGTAGTTCGGCAAATTTATGACTTTTTTTCAGATGAGACCCAGTTGTGAGAAGTCAGAACTTTAGCTGGATTCGAACCAGGGACAGAAACACCATGCCTCAATGCGGCAAGCGCTCTACCAGCTGAACTACGAAGCCACGCTAGGAGGTCGGAAATTTCACATTTGGACTCGGTTACCCACCCGTCCCACTGTCTCATATGGAATTCACCAAATGATTCAGGAGATGGACTGCTCCAGTAGGATTTCTCGAACAGTTCACGCTGGAATCTATCAGTGCTACTGTTGAGCATAGAAATTATTACTAATAAGTTCGAATCAAGCCGAAGCTTTGGTTTTTCATAATTGGGTCTCATCTAAGAAGGCTATTCAATTAGAGTCTGGTAGATTGTACCTGCCGGTGTTGGTTATTCCACTCCTTTTATGGAGACATTTTAATCATGTTATCTACTTTGCATTTCATATTGTATCACAGCTCTCAAAATCCCCCTATGCCAGTTTGGTTTACAGCCACAGATTAGTCCACCATCTGAGATACTGAGCCTTCCATGGTCGGTCATATACAGCCATAAATATGATATTCTCTGTTGTTTGTTGCTCTAGTGATCAGGTACTGACGCACTCTACCCCTAATCGTAAACCGACGTGGGAAGGTGTTGGTATGTTTCAACCAGGTTAATCAACGCACTAACACAACGGATGTTTTGAAGTTTCCATACTAAGATGGAGCCTTCACGCTTTCTTGACGTTGAAGGTGTTGATTTTATAGACGGAAATGGTAGAAGAAACAAACGGTAATTCTGCACAAACAAAAACCACCGACGGTTGTGTCGGTTAGTTAACGCAGGTTTCAATATTAAACACAGCACATTATGTAATTTCTCTTTGTGACCAACATCTTCCGATCGAGATGGCTGTAGTTTGTCTTAGGTAGCCCGTAAATATTTCAATAATTCGGCGATGTCTTGACTTACCAACTCAGCGCAATAACAGCTTGCAATGTCGACTTCGTTTTGTACGACCAATCACTGATGACTTTGAGGGTAATGACCAAGTTGTTTCTATATTGTTATGCTTCCATATATCCGAATTGATTGTCACAAATTAAAAGTCATCCGTATTTGCCCGTACTTTTTATAGTTTGATAGTTTTCATTCTGTGCTTTCCGAAACCAGGCGACTGATTCGACTTCTTCTTGGTGATTATAGCTTACCAATAGTGCATATCCCTTTGCATATCTAAAGTTGAGCATCGATCTATGAGCACGTGAGGCGGATGTGCCGACCGGCGCATCACTGACCTCGCATTAGACACACCCAAACGTCATCTCTGTACGATCAAGTGTGTTACTGTGTATGTGTCGCTTAGGTTGCTCTAGAAAAAAAGTGCTATGACTGTCCTGTTTATTTCACTCGTCAGCCTCACGATCAGCAGCTGACTTTTTTTTCTTAAAGGAGGGCCGGATTACGAAAGTTTCGACAACACAATTAATTTGCGTACAGTATAACAGAACGAGGTAAGTGTTGTGATAAACCATCTCAAGGTCGCAGATGGACCTGTCGTTTTCCTACATCTCGTTTGGTCATACGGATAACGACCCGATCTCTTGCAGGTGCGTGTAATTACACGGCGCACATGGTTTGAAATACGTTTTTTGTTTTTCAGCGCCTTAAAAATGGTCAAATGGGTGTCAAGCCAAACTGGTCTAGTCTTGTAATTACGCGGTCTTCTCAATTCGGGGTGAATTTTCTTGCCAAGTTTGAGATAAGTGCATTTAAGTCTGTATACAGTTATGACGCAGATCAATTTCTTGGACCGTTAAAACAACACGCTTCAAGATATGTGCTTATAAAAGTAGTCTCCTAGCTGTACGTAGATGAGGTGCGAGAAATTGCGATGCCGTATATTTTCCAGACTGTGTACAGTAAGATCGAAAGTTATTACATGAAATAAGCTCACTATGAATGGCATGATTTCTGTGGTCATTTGGAAGACTGAAT
Source organism: Paragonimus heterotremus (assembly GCA_013368495.1). Classification (NCBI taxonomy): domain Eukaryota; kingdom Metazoa; phylum Platyhelminthes; class Trematoda; order Plagiorchiida; family Troglotrematidae; genus Paragonimus; species Paragonimus heterotremus. The sequence continues at coordinate 206,280 of LUCH01000338.1, read as the reverse complement.
GTGGGCTCATTTTCTCAGCTGTCATTTTTACGCTCTTCTTTACGCCCTCATATTGGTCATGCGAACGAAAATCGCTTCGAAATCGTCCCTTGTTATCTGTTCTCTGGCACGTTTCAACTACTGATATATGCATCAATAGTTCGAAATTTCCGCTCAAGAATGTTAGGATGTACTACAATCTCATTGGTCTACCGATTGGACAGTTGATTTCTATTTCCGATATTTCGTGTGCATTAGTTACATCCAGTTCTCATACTTAATCAGTTTTGTCACGAAGATACGACTGGAGGTTTGTCTACGACACCCCGTTTGAGGATGTTGGTCTGTATGGTGAGCGGTTTAGGGATATTGATTATGTTAACAACATAGTTTCATTTTGACAATTTTCAGGCGGCGTTGATCGTGTGAAACAGTAGTTATTATCATACAAAGAGACTGTTAATTACATGAATTTAACCTCGATTCGCAAAATCAACGGCAGTGGGAGGAGACGATTTTCGCCATTCTGGGTTATCTGAAACGATAGCAGCATCTTGAAATTTACAATGCATATGATCGAGGCGCCCATGAGAGTGGTCGTGCTATGCGGCTATGAACTTTTGTTGATCAAAGCGGAATGTTCGATTTGTCTATGAATGATTGGCCATTGACGTTTTCGCTCAATTGAACAAGGCCGCTGACACAAACAGGTGGTTGATTGCTCACGAGGGGAAGACGAATTTATCCGCTCAGTCCATAATGAATGCATAATTTGAGATAGCCAAGCCGTTTACCTCGCAAAACTACTAACAATCTGACCCGCTGAGCAGTCGATTGATATCAGTATGACGAATGCTAGGTGGTAGTGAAATGAGCAGTTCCCCATTGGGCATATTAGTCCTGTATGTTGCTATCTCCATAACTGGAAACGTGGGGACGAGATGACTGCCCATCAGATTAAGTGATGTTGACTTTCTCCTCATTCGATCAAGTTATCAGTCAAGGTGAGAACTAATGAGGCTGGCAATTAAAACAAAGGGTGGCATTTTATCCATTCACAACTCGGCCACCACACCTTCCCTCGGTCAATTTGGGCTCTCTCTCTATGGTTGTGTAATAGTTTATAATTAGTTTTAGCTATTACTGTTGATGAGCAGTATTTTCGTGAATAAACTTGTTATCATCATTTTCAGCTCCCAGCCGTGCTCGTGGATACTGTGACTCGGGCTACCGCTAGTTCTAAACAGTAGTCCACAAAGTAGCGAAGCTGTGAGTAAATTCGACGTGTTTGCCGCTTCATTTAGTTGTTTCGTCATATATAATGTATAAGTTAAAATGTACAGAGAAAAAACAAAGCAACAAAGAACGATCTCTCATGCTGACTGCACCGTACTGTTTTTTCCGAGAGCCTTTCAAGCCAAAGATGTGGAAAGTGTCGAACTTCCCAGTCGGACGGTTGGTGTTAAAAACGTTTCACTTACAGAGGTTAAAGCAGAAAGGCGGTACTTCTTACACCAAACAATCTCAATCTTATTGGGCTTCCACGAGTTATTGTGTAGGTAATAAGTAGCGGTAAACTGAAGAGATCCAAGTTATTCAGAAACCTCAAATTTTCCGTCGGTTGGTTCCGTTCTGCTAGTCGCTCGTTCGTTTTAACACGAGGCACATTTGCACTTGTTTTTCTCATGCTGTTTGTAACGTATCCGATGTTATGTCTAAGTGCCACTTTCATTGTCCACTTCATTGACATACCAGGTTGTTCGAGTGGTAGACATTGGTTGGAGATAGATGTAGCACCCTGGTCGGTAGATTTGGAACCACCCACTGAGACTGAGGTTTGCAATTGCATCTCGGCTCTCAATCGTGATAGGGCTGCTGGTCCAGATGATATCGTGCTGGCACGTTTCAAAGAGGATGGAGAGGTGATGGTAGAGGCCTTACCTCAGCTGTTTCAACTTGTATGGACGGCGAACACCATCCCTCCGTGCTGGGATCACTCGATAATAGTTCTCATATTCGAGAAAGGAGCCCGGGGCTCTTGCGAAAATCATAGAGGGATTAATTTGACCTCGGTCATTTCAAGGGTTCTGGCATCCAACATACATCGTCCACTCACTACAGCTCATGAGGTAAACATTAGAGGAGAACAAGCAGGGTTTCGCCGTGGGCGGAGATGTATAGATCACATTTTTACCCTCCATCAAATTTTGAAGCAGCGTTGTGTGTACCGTCGGCCAACAATCGCCGTATTCCTTGACTATAAAGGTGCGTTCGATTCAGTGAATCGAGTCGCTTAAATGCAAGGATATATCGACCAAGTATGTGAACATACTGCCGGCGTTCTATTCCCATACTTTGACTCAGGCTAGAGTTCACGGTGAACTGTCTGACAGTTTCAGCACCGTGAGCGGCGCACGTCAAGGCTGTCTCCTTTCACCATTTTTGTTCGGTTTCGTCATGGACGAAATAATGGAGGACTGTCTGCGGCACTCAACTGATGCCGGTGTGGACCTTCTACCTGGTGGAAGATTGACCGATCTTGATTATACTGACGATAAGGTGTTGCTGTTTGACAAACTTCAAGGGGCACAAGCAAGGCTATTTCGCGTTCTGCTAAGTACTTCGGAATGCGTTTTGCAGCCTGAGTCAAAGTATGGGAATAGAACGCCGGCAGTATGTTCACATACTTGGTCGGTATATCCTTACATTTAAGCGAAATGCAAAGTGCTTCTGCAAGATTGCTGTGATTACGTAGATTTAATATTAGGTAATGAAGTCATGAGAGTTGTTTACCATTTTGTGTATCTGGGAAGCTGCATCAGCGGCGGCGGCGGTGTAGGGAATGAAATAGAGGCGCGTATTTCCAAGGGTAGGGCGATGTTTGCTATGGTGACAGAGAGGTATTTCCTTGAAACTTAAGGGTCGCGTATATCAGACAACAGTGAGGGCTATATTACTTCACAGCAGCGAAACATGGCCGCTCAGAGTAGAAGACGTGAACCGTCTTCAGGTTTTTGACCACTGATGTCTGCGTTCAATCGTTCTTATCGAGTGGCACCAACGAGTGAGCAACGAAGAGATTAGGAAGCGGATGTTTGGCACTGAATGTCAAACGAGTTCTTTCGTTCAATCCTTACACTTGCGCAGACTTAGGTGGTTAGGTCATTTACTAAGGATGTCAGCTAATCGTTTGCCACATCGAACACTGTTTGCCGACGTTGCGACCGATTGGCTTAAGGTGCGAGGTGGACAGATGACGACCTGGCGTAGACAAATGAAATCATTCACAAAGAGGTTGGCCACCCTAGGTCGGGTTCGCCTCTCGGACTGGAGCCCTCGCTACTCGCAGAGTCAGTGGCTTCAGACGTAAGGTGATATGGCGGCTAACCGAGCTCAGTGGCGTGAATGTTGTCGTTGTTTGTGCGAGTTGTCTGTGAAGTGGGTGCACTTAATGACGCGAGGAAGTGAAATTTATAAGAAAGTTGTCTTACTGATGACGCCTTACTTTCACTTACAGCTCGGTTGTTTGTTTGTAAGGGGTAGGCGCCTTGATGTTGTATGTTTGAATATTGACATAGTTATTTCTAGTAGTTAGGTTCATTGCCCTCCTCTTCCTTCTTTACTCTCTTCTCGTACAGGCTTTTTTCTTCCTTTTTTCCCCCTTGTGGTTGTTTGGCAGTTAAGCATAAGTGTGAACCACTGATGGATTAATGATGATAAAGAAGAATCACTGATTGATCGCGCATCGATAAGTTCGTCCAGTCCGTTTAAAATGGGCACCTACCAACCTTTCTCAGTTGGACGGTGGAAACTTTTAAAGCGCACAACCCCGTCGTTATCCAGTTTCCTGAGGTCTTTTCCATTCACTAACAGCCACACTGAACAACGCGCAGTTCGGCAGACGCTCAGTCTACATGCAGAATACGTGACCCAACCGGCGTCGAAGACGTATTTTCATTACCGGTTGTCGGTCGCACACTTGCAACATCTCTCAAGTGCTCATTGACGACCTGCCACTTTGCCCACAAGGTCATCCCATTCGACACTGGCAAACTGGTGGAGATAACGATGGTCTAATACGGAGAGTCTCTACGCATAGTCTGCACAAACGGACGAGGTATCTTATTCATAGGACAAAACTGAGAACGCAGGCACATTGTGAATCCTGTCGTTAATCAAGTGGACGTCTTTGCAAAGTCACAAATGATGAAGGTTGGTTCGTGTTTTCGCCATCCTCGTGGACGGATCGCCAACAATGTTACATCTTGAGGTGACGGCCCAGTTAGATGAGACGGTCCGCAATTTCAGGAGGCCAGTGCTAACAACACTTTAGTTCGAAGGTTAAAGGTTCACGTGGTTCTGATCAGCCATATCGTTCATCTGATCTAAGTGAAACCATCTCGTCAATATCAGTCAGCTTACCAGTTCGAAGAATCTCCACTCCGAGACCCTCAGAGCCTCTGGACGCTCTATCGTTTTCCGTTACATGAGTGGAAGCACAGAAAGCTTGGACACCCTTGTCGAACGCCACATGAAGTGGTGAACACTCGATATATTTTCTCACCCTGCATTCAGGTGCTGATATATACGCGTCGTGGCCGCCTGTGTGCCGTACACTCGTGTTAAGATGCAAGCTGCTTTCTGATTGTTCGCGGCTTCATCGACCAACGGCACATTCAAACACGCACTTAAGAATGACTCTACCCCTTGTAAGTATCAGACTATAGTTCGTGCTTTTCTTGAGTCACGTACTCTCTATCGCCGTTATTGCATGTATGACTCAATGTAAACTACCAATAGGAATATAACGCTTACGCCGCGTTAGGCGAATCTGTCCGATGGCTTTCAGTCTACAACTTCTGCATTCTTATTCACGTGTTGCTGCATACCGCCAACCGAAATTGGTTGGGCTTTCAGATGTTGAATTGGTAATTACAATACTTTGTAAGTAGTATCGATAAAATCACTGAGCATCTGAACAGTATCAGAAGTATATGCAACAAAAATGTAATTGTAAATAGTGAACAAATATAGCAGGTGCAATGACAACAGGGGTTTTTACAAAATACACGGATGTAATCCGTGGGCACGATAGTGGACCGTTGGGTGGAATCCTGCAGATGTCAACGTGGTGATCTATAGGATGGAAACACTGTGTAATTCACGGAGGAGTGTAGCCGTGTGTTGTCCCCAGGGTGTGCGAGATACCCAGATATATCATGCTCACCTGTGTGGACGGTGTCGTTGTCTTGTCAGCCCAGGCGATGACACTGGGTTGAATCACGTGTCGTAGGCTAATGTTTGAGATGAGGTTGGGTGTGTGTGCCTTTGATTGCAGTGATGATGTCAAGCTGTACGGAATTGTTTGATGTCAGTACAGGTGTACCCATATGAAAACCATTCAACGATGCCACGGGTCCTCTGTCCAAACATGACCTTGACAACATCACAGTGTGATGTTACAGGCTGGGTGAGAGATTACACTTACAAATTACTTAGTTTCGGAAAGTTGTGAACAATGGTAGTGTTGTTCGTAGCCCAAATTGATGGTTTTGATATTGGTGTGTTCGCCGAGCTTGGCATTTAGGTTGCAAGCGTATCACCATCAAGCTAGGTGACATAAGCAGTGCGTAAGTGTTTCAGCGTACTCCAAACTCCAAGCCCAAAAACTATAACGCTGAAACACTTACACATTGTTAATATGAGAAAACGTTTGTAACCTAAATACCAACCTCGGCGAACACACCAATGTCAAAACAAATTACTTGGATTTCCTACCGACTGGTACTACTTACAATGATAGCCCGAAGTAGAAGCCGCTTCATTATTTGCTGAGCAACGAAGGACAACGTCACTTCAGCGTACTGGACATGCAATCAGAAATTTCTTTAAATGATGCCAGGGTTTTATTCGATCGATCATGGAGATGCAGAACGAAGGTATTCACAGAAAGGTTAACGTTTTCCTGGGTAAAACCGGACGCTCTGGAACCTTTGGAGCAGTTTATATCCCCTCTTACCCGAGCAGTCGAACAATGGAATTATTCCACCATCTCAAAGAATAAACTCGAAGGGGCTATGCTGACCCGAAAACTCATCACTGGAATGAAGGATAATGGAATCCGTGAGACATTACTTACCGAAAACAGCGTAATTGTCGTGTTAGCCTTGCCAAGCTTAAATCAGCAGCATTTGAACATTCTAGTGTTCAGTGGAAAAAACTGACAGCCTTGATATCAGCAAGATACAACGTTCCTTCCCCACCCCACTGATAACATCCTCAGTGTAATAGTTGTGGTAGTAGTCAGTATGAAGCATACATGTTCGGTTTGTAAACTTGACCGCAAAAGCTGCGATAAATGAGGAAGTTTTGCCTGGTGCCACAGTTCCCGTCATGTAGCGCAAGATACCTCTGGTGATTCTCCACCATCATTATTGATAAAACACACTTATTGTGACTGCGAAACAAGAGCACGGGCTTCCAAAGCCTAAACTTCTTACACCAGACATTCGAAAGGTGGCCACTTGTGCATACTGGTGTATAACATTTATTGATGTGAAATTGGATTTCGCTTCTCTGATAACAATGATTCCTTCAGGTTTCTATGAAAGGAATTTAAGTGATTTGCAATTATATCCCTCAGCCCACAAGTTGAACAGTTATTAAGATTCATGTGTTCACATTCGAGCCTTAATTATCATGGATCAATACCTCGAATCAGCATCGGCTACTGTTGCCTTGTATGTGACTTATTCGTACAGTCAAGCTGTACTCCGTCGGAATCTACTGGTGGCCCTGAAAATGACACCTACTGATCGTATGACGGTTATGGCGATGACCATATCGACCACACAAAGTACATACTTCAACTTGTTCAAATAAGTTATTGATCGAATACCGCTTGCTGCTCACCGGATACGCCTCAAAGAAGGAGCTGAAGAAGCTCGGGCCTGTTGCCCGCAAACTTACAAGCTTACAGTCGGCTGAGAGGTCAACTCCATACGGCTCTGTGAATCACAGACATACGAACTATCACGTCTACGTTGTGTGAACACCGACGCACCATCATCTCCTCAAATGATATGGACCACACATTGCAGTTCTGGCCGACTTTCGAGTTAAGACGGAGGTGTTGTATACTCATCGTGGTTGCCGTGCAACCCAAACGCGTGTTGATACCGAAGCTGGGTTCTGAATGGTCGCGACCTCATCGACCAACGGTGCATTCAAACACGCACTTAAGAATGACTCTACCCCTTTTAAGTATCAGGCTATAGTTTCTGCTTTCTCTGTGTCACATATTCTCTCTACCGCTGTTATTGCTTGTATGGCTTAATGTACAGTATGTCCCGGAATTCTGTGCCGGCGCCAAAATTCGAAGCCCAGACCAAACGGCTTACCGAGCGGCCCTACCTCTCAACCGAGTCGGATGGGCGATAAATGCAAAATTAATGCTTCTTGTGGTTGTCACACGATATCCTGGAACCGTTCTTGGAAGCAAAGGTGACTGCTACCAAGCACTAGTCACGATAAATCTTTTCAGTTTCCCATATGCAAAGGGGGAGTGTGGTCAGTTCAGTTAACAATCTTCTATGACAGTCCTTGAGAAGTGCTGGAGAAAGAAGGTCCGGACCTGGGGGATTATTACGTTTCAGCATTTAATCACTAGAGCTAGTTCGGCTTCCGATGAAGGGTCGTCTGAACTGTCATAACTAGACACACAATTTCCATCACATCCAACTGAATGCGTTCGCTTGGGCCAGTCAATCTGTTTCTCAAAGTGCCCACCCCACCTGTCAAGTCGTCGCGACAAAATGCGATTACGTGAGACATCCTGTTCACTTATGATCTCATTAACACACTGTCGACAACCAATGCAGCTATGACTCAAGAGGAAAAAGGCACCCGGCTGTTTCCAGATGAAAATATCTTCGTCTCTTTGGCTCCTTCGAAGAAGTAAGCCTCACAGTCTACATACAGACTATTCGTGAGTTCGCCCTTCGGTTGGTGGCGCTTGACGGGATCAGGTGACGTTTGTTCATAAGTACTGTCGAATAAGCGAAAATCTACTTCTGTCGCATCTGCGATGTTCATTTGGGACAGACCTCTTCACAAAGGGTTCGCATGACTTGGTATTTTGTCCAGTGCTTGTTTGGGTCACTCCAGTATTGTGACCCGGGCAGTTTAACTGCTAGTACCGTTGTGTGTACCGTCGTCACATAGTTAGTAACTTCTTACTTTATGTACACATAACGTTAGCTGGAGACGGTTAACCACGACAATCTCGGAGAAAATCAGAAAACTCAGATTGATGTGGCATTTTATAACCCTGAATGTCAGTGCGATTTTAATCCGATGACCGGTGGCCAACATGTGTCTGGCAGTAGATGAAGCCGGAAGTTTGTGTGGTCCCGGGACGATGGAAGTGGATGGTGCAGTCCCATTTCGAACACGTTTCAACAGATGCTGCTTCATCCTGGAGCCCAAGCACCTAACGGTTTTGCCGATGTAACTTCCGCCACAGTTACGCACACACTGGTAAATAGGGTGTGAGTTGGCGCCAACAGGCTACTCTCCCTTTGCTGAGGATAACAGTACTTCGCAGGTTCGGTTGATGATTACGATTTCATCTATATTGTAGGGTCGCTTAATCGATGGGACGAGACGTCTCTTGGTTCGAAGCGGAGAAGTGTCACATGTGATTGGTGGTCCAGTGTATGTTATCTTCTTCCTAGTCGTTGAAGCATTGTCTACTACTGTGTAAGATCTTTTGGGAAACCTTACCCGAATCCAGTGACTCAGGAATTCGAATCGCTTGACAGTGATGTGCTTAATTATCCCGAGGGCTCAGCGAATAAGCCGTCGATATTGCATTCTGATCACTGTTGATAGCATTTGAAGTAAACTGAAGACATCTCAATCTTATTGGATAACACGCAGATGACCATGATCGACCGTTCTATGGTTGAGGTGATGTTTTATTTGAAGGTACCTTTCTTCACCCACATCTTCATTCTGATGACAGCGGTGCTGCAGGTCTGAAAATAGTTCTGCTGGTTACCCATAATTTCGTGCTTCACTGGTTATGCTTTCCTACGCGGCCAGTCGTGACATAGAACCGAGAGTGTAACTACTATTCGTCTGACCATTACATCACTGTATCAGAACTGGTTGGTTAATCGTGACATATCCTAAGATCACAGTTGGTAAGGTTGTGTGGTTGTTTTGAACAAATACTTGCTTCATCGTTGGACAGTTCAGAAGCATTACACATTTTTGTGTAGAAAATGTCTTACATTGATTCCAACTTCGTAAGTGTAGACTTTTTTACAAGTTACAGATATCGTTGTTTATTGGTATTGTTTCAGTTTAAACCCACACTTGCCGAAAACTCTTCATTAGACACATATAAAGACTATTAGAATTATCTGCCAATGATTTTTACGGTACTTGAATAACCGTTGTCTAATTATATCCACATTCTTACCAATTCTTCAGGATTTGTGCTAAGAAAGTGTTTCTCGAGGTATTGGAATTCCCGGTTATCATATTTATATTAGTTTTGATTGCCGGGAACTACCTGTCTAATTTTGAAAGCGCGAACATCCTTTGTGTGCTATTCATACCTCCCCAAGAACAGGGTTTAATGACGAATTTTGAATTGCTCACATAAATACAGAGCTCAACTTTTCGGCCATCGAAAGGTAACACTAATTCGCGGGCTGTGGTAACATGTTCGGATGTGATTTTTCGGCTACGCACATAATGAAGTTGCTTAATTAGTGGTTAACACGCTTATCATACACACAATCACGTGGACCGGAGTGCAACTTCCTGTCTGGACAGAGAAATACACTGCTGAGAGTCCTATTAACAGCAAAACTCGGCTCTGTTGCGTCCTTTCCAAGTGGATTAACCGAAAAGTTGATTTGAATGCGAAGGTTAAGATCTGTGAATGATGCTTAATTTGTACCAATCTAAATCGTGAGGTATAAACTGCTTGGCATTTATTTTATCAAGTTAATCAAAAGTGAACGCAGTATTGCACTTCACTAAGCAGCAAGCTCGATTCAGTAAACAGATATCAGTCGTTATTCCGTATAAGAACTAATGGCCGTTTATTTCATTTTGTAATTTCCTGGTATCGGTTGTCCTTGTGATAGCATCAAACGAGTCACAATGTTTATTTGTTATCTCTCCGGAGTGATTTGAACTGAGCGGATTGCGTCCGTACACTGAAACACAAAAGTAAACATTGCACCCAAGTCCCGACGGTGTGCGAGGATCTACACTAGTAGACTTTCTAATCGTGTCAGAACAACTAGTCTCAGTGGACTGTATCTAGCGAAACAAGCGGAGGCTGTGAAAAGGTAACTGTCTCAGAAGGAACAAGTACCCCAGTTTGACTAACCTAACCGTTCTTCGCTTGTAAACGCTGAACTTTCTGTAACTCGATCTGATCAAGATACTTACCTGTGAATCCTTGCACGGTGTTGGTCCTTCAGTGTGACATTCCTACTTCCATCTTCTACTCGACCTCACTGGTGTAGCTAGGGTGTTCCGCAATTGTTTATAAGGTAAATTATGCAGCCTTTGTTCGTTGCATCACGTCTGGCATATTCTTACGCCTAGTACGAATTTTTGACTGTGAGGTCACTTATTTGGACTGCAAAGTCAGTTGGGTCATCAGAAGTGTAAACAATATCAATTCACTGCCAGGGTACGTCCAATCTGGAACAAATCATCTAACCGATTCGTAAAATCGTCGTCAACTGTTTGTAAAGATTTGATGTATAGATTTATGGCGTTAATCCATATTCCCATCGGAACAACGTTGAAGTGGTGTAAATAAGCCTTGACGACTATGTTAGAAGCGCAGCACCTGCTAAAACATGTTTACTTCACGCATGAGTGTTATGTGCTATATTATATATATACTATTTTGTAATCAACCTCATCCTATTTTAATTCAAGCTCAAGCTATCTTTACCAATTCTCAGACAAAATCCTTCGTTTTCATCTTGTTTACAATTTCTTTACTCTGTGCTTTCTTATTATCGTCCATCACACAGTTAGGAGTACATAAACATAATGTACTCTCTCTAACTTAATGTGTTATTACTGGCTAAATAAAAATTGTTTGACAAGTATGAACACAAATGTGTTTTGCTTTGATTTTTCGAAACTTCTACCTCTAAGTTTGGCTTCCTGACATATCGATTCGTAGACCACACGTTCTACCGATGATCGATTACTTAACATTTGGTGTTCACTTTGCCCTGATTGGACAACAGATTGAACTAAAAGAATTTGCTTATTCCGCTTCAAAACACAATACAATTATTGACTAGATATCGTAATGTATGGTGTAGGTGTGGATGTATTTGAGTATGAATTTGCAAAATTGTGATTCGAAGCACAATTGATAGTACCAGTACTATCGGACACTTTTTGTGAGGACTGGAGGAAACGTGATAAATCCGGCTTAGAGAATTTCATGAACGTCCATACTCTGGGGAATGTATCAGCAGTGCTGCTCATTGGTATAACTGTCTTGCCTGATCAGATAAGACGGTTAACAGTCTCAAGCAGTCTGCTTGAAAGTACCAGAGTGAAAGTAGGGTAAATTAAGTGATTTGCAGGATTACTTTAAAAGCATAAACTTTCACATTATCTTCATGATCTATCTGCACTTGCCATCGTATCGATTTGATTTACCTTATCATCCTCAACAACAGTAGTTTTTTCTGTTGAATTTGCTTTCTTTTCTATACCGTGCGAAGGAGCTCAGTTCCATACACAAACTGTTTGCATTCTCGAATAGTAACAGGATGACGAACATACGTTTTCCAGAAGTTTGTCATAATATCATTACATTTTTAAAGGTTAAATAACATATGTTGATTCAATCATGGCGAAAACGCAGTTGCAGTTGGGCACAGAGAAGGAAAGCAAGCCAGTCCTATCCATCCCTACGGTCGTTTGAACAATCTGCCAATGTTAACTCAAGATGAATATGCATTTGTGGATGGGCGATTAGTGAGCCAAGGGAGTTCAAGAGCTTGCATAAGCCTCTTATGACGACATAACACAGGAGGGTGTGATCTGATGGCGATCACTTCAGCCATCGTTATGTTGCGACATTGTTTGCTTTTGCTCTATTCTACTTTTTGAACTGTTCTCTAGAGTATTGCTCAAACAAGCCAGCTGCGACTGTGTATTCCCACAGTGATCATTCAATCCATTGTTAACCTAGGAACACTAGGTTTTTTTTACGCAATCTGAGTAAACTGTGTTTGCAAAATACCTACTTGTTTATACATCACTTGGACAGAAGTGTCTGCCAGTTTTTGTTTACCTATCCCATTTTTATGTTCAAATCAGCGTACAAAGTTCGTAAAAACAGTCCATCGTTTTCTGTTTAGCCCATAGATTAGACGATCGTGACTCCGCTTATCACAATCAATAATGGATTATTTTTCCTGATTCACTTATTTATTTGGTTAATTAAGTAGCCACTGTCAACTTTTGTTTTACATATCACGTGTCCGTTGGTTATCATTGGATTGTCTATCTGACGGGACCAGCTTATTCTGTGTCTTTAGAGGAGAGATGACATCACATTGAAAGTTTTTTCACAGGTTCTACTTATCGCCCAAAAACGGTAGAATTCTGCGTGATGAGTTAGAATGTTGTTCGGTTTCAGTTTCATTGTACTGCAAAAGTGCTCCTCCAACGTAAAACTTAAAAGTTACCTGGTGAATCATTATATATTGTCCTAAAATACTGATTACGTTTGTTCTTAATAATACGTGAAACTCATAGTACGTTTAAAAATGATTACGATGTATGCTGGCTATGTAGAATAAAATAGCTGTCGTTAGCCGGATTATATAGGTATATCTTCTGTCCTACTTTCCAGCTACGTTTCGCCGTCACCCACTTCTCCTGATTTATCAGCCGTAATTGATCAGACTTGTACGGTTTCTCCTCTAGTTAAGAACGACTTTCTGATTCTGTAAATCCAGGAAAGTCATGTTTCCTATTCGAAACATGCTGCTAATCCTTGGTACTTAATATATCATGGTTCGACCTTGTTATAACAGTACTTTCAGCTTGTTTTACCATTCTGACCACAACGACTTGTTTTTTTGGATTGTCCCTTTATGTAATGTCACCCTCGCTATCTGTTTCCTCGACGCAATTTCCTCCCCTGACCTTGAGTCGCGTTTACAAGAGTGCATTCATTGTTCCTCAGCATTAAATAATCACCATCTGATGTTGTCCATCTTATGGTTCAATTTTTGAACTCTCATCTGTCTCACTTCCTCCTCTTTCGAGGAACCGGCAGATGGCGACTGTAACAGAACTGAAGACAGCACCAGTGACATTGACGTGTTCTTCTGCTTTTTGCCCACAAATGAGAACCGTTTGCTGTTTGTCATTTAATCACTCTAGCTAAAATTCTGTCCAAAATGTAAAACAACGTATCGACTTGATTTTCTGTTATAATGTCTCCAGTACTAGTCTTCTGGAAATTGAGCATGTGTGGAAACCTAGTTGTTCCATGTGATTTGATACACATTGTACAAATAAATGCCTTAGATCACTAATGTGATAACCCAAAGCATGTTGTTTCTGTCGCTAATTCAATTCCGTCCGAAATTAAAATTTTTCGCGATTGGGTCTTTTCTGGATATTTTTGCATTCAAAAGAAAAGTGAAGTAAAATCAGTTGAACCAAATGCTCAGAGCATTCTAAGCGAGATGGACTTTATAAGTTTTGCAAATGTTGAAGTTAAATCACGCACATAGTACTTTTCCGTAGTCCTCTGTTCACGAATTAGACCACCAGTCTCTTTGGGGCCTTTCTTTTAAAGTTTTGACTAAAGCGCTTCGAAGAATATTGCACTTTTTAACAGACTGTTGTTGGCTTCTCAGTGAGAAAACCGAAATTTTTGATTGAGATATGTCGTTTTTATTATCCGGGGAGATTGTCGGTGACAGTGATCTATAAAGGTCGCTGAAGGACTAGTAATTATTCAGTGACTGGTTGACATAAGCCTGTTGCAAGCGACCAGACTTGTTACATACTCTCTATCACATACCAGCACTGTTTTAAAAAACCGAGGAGCGAGGTCACTGATGATGAACTGTAACTTATTGTCCGTTCTACTCATTAACACTGAAGACAGTACAATCGTAACTGCGACACCATAAAAGTTGAACTGTACCGTCCGTTCAATATTCCAGTTTCTAGAACTATAGTCTTGGGGTGGTTTTGCCATCTGTTTGCGGTTTAGCCCCAACTAGCTCTGCAATGAGTAGAATCTATAAGAATCCGCATTGCATGACATTTACGCATATTTTAACAAAACCACAGTAGAAAAAGTGATGTGGAAAATGAAAACGCTAAATGGTTGTTTTACCGGTTCGATACTTGGTTAAGCTTAGAAAACGTATACTGACGTTTATTAAACTATTTTTACATCTCACTGAAGGAATGCCTGGTAATTGCTAAATTTTCATTTTCTATCCCATAGGTCAACTGAACAGTAGGCTTTGTACACCTCGAGGTGAAATTTTTGCGCACTGACATCTTCAGTAAACAGGAGGAAGCAGCATGACTTAATGGGTGTGAATAGCTGAATATTAGTAATAAACTTCACGGAGAATCATACTCAGCATCCATTGAAGAACTATTACTTCAGTTGCTTAGTGAATGTAAAGTTGGGCGGCTCAGATTGGTATCGAAAATTGAGCGCACTGAAAGTAAACCAATGAAAACTACGTCCGAGTAAACACAAATATACTTTCGAAACAAATGAGATTTGGAGTGATGCGTAGGGCTGGTTCCGTCCAATCCAGAAATTTTACACTTCAAGATAAGATTAGCCAATATTGACTGGCCCACTGTTGGCTGTCACGAAATTAACATGACTGTGGTTGTGACGTCACTGCATTTCAAATCGGCGCACCTGCTTCTGGTCATCAATCGCAAACGTGACTTTCCCTTCAATTGTTAACCTGTCTTATGAGTTTTATATCTATTTGTTTGATTTGCCATCATATACTTCGCAAAAGTAAATAAATAAAACACCTGACTCCTGTCAATAGTTTGGACGAAGCAGTTAAACTATGCGCACAGTAGATGCACAAATTTTGTATTGACTCAACAGTACCAAATACGCATTGACACGAACTGATCCTCTTTTATCAAACGATTAAGGAGTACAGTGGATAATGAACGACACGGTAATTCCCAAAGCTGATATTTTCCGGTGATGTCGCTTATTGTAAATCTAACTGTATTCAAGACAGTTGTATCAAAGTTGCTATACATGCTGTTTTTGACCTCGACATATGCTCTACATTTTCTAGTTACTAGACTGCTGCAAAGGTTAATCACAAATGCGAAAGCGCTCCAATTCCTGAGATTCATTCAATCAAGACGACCTCCGGAATGTTCTATGTGAGTAAAAACAAGATGATCAGTTGAGTGAATGTAACTAGCCAATAAAGTATAACACAGTAAACAGTTGTAAATCGGATCATTGGCGCTTTGAAATATTCGGCCATTCTGTTCTTATTGTATTGGTTTAAATTCATTGTAACCTGAACCATAGACAGTATGAAAAAAGATCAACTCGTCTCCTCCAGTTGACTAGACAGTAGGTCGTGCGCAGGTCAAATCCTCTTGTCCTGAAGTTTCATATAACCGCATATCCACACATGCAGTCTTCGATCCGACCTTCTGAGTTTAAATCGTTGCTCACTGACTAAGTGGACCGAATGGATAAGCGGTATTCAAAGACGGTCATGCAACTAATCAACATTCTCAAGTACACAACGAATTACTGGCAAGTATTAGGGAGTTGACCGATAAAAGATGAACATCACGCAAAACTGATCGCAGCTGTCTTATTCTGATCAACTTTTCAGCCATCCCCTTCCGAAAAAAGCACCGGACTCGAATTTCGGTCCTGTCAATAGTACATATCGTTGCCGTGGCCGGGATTAGAATTTCGGCCACGCTTTCATAAGGCAACCGTGTTGGCCACTTCGTCATTGAATTCACATTAGACACTACTAAAGTTTAAAGCATGAAAAGAACAATAGAACAAACGTTGCTGGATGTTAACATGTTAATTTGTCCCATGAGCCGCATATTAAATACAAACGGAATGTATAACAAGGGCGCATGGCAACAGCAGTTGAACAGAAGGAATTTTGGGTCAAAAGGCCACTACAAGGAGAGGTGGACGGTGTGAACCAACATTTGCACACACCACACTGGCTTTCTTTGTTTGATCAGCACAGCTTCACTAATGGCCAGAATGTTTGGATTTGGGTGCTGTAGCAACAAACTGAACGACCTGGTTGGGTCGACGTTGTGACCTGTCTTTAGGATGTGCTTTACAATTGACGACGTTGGGTTTCATGTTCGGTTGCTTCTTTGACTATCCGTTCATTCAGCAGACTGAACCAACCATTTTGGGAGGTGTTCAGCCCTACGTTTCCGTTCTGCCGGTATAACTGTTATTGCAACTGCAAGTGAACTGATAAACGACTTGTGAGTCAGAATAGTTAGGTTTGTCACGACTGGCGTTTCCATAACTAACTCTCCGAGTTAATGGCAAAGGGCACAATTCAGCTGCAGGGCATGTGCGATTCGCGGCTGACTGAAGCTGATAACGTACTATACTGGACAAATAGTCTCCCCTGAACTGTAGTTTTACGAACACCTCTGTCTTTTTTACTGAATGGACCGTAGGTTTTTCCCTCATTTTCTTGCTGGGAAAGGAGGTAAATGTATCCGGATATCCGTTAGCAAGTAATGCTGTTGCCAGGACATATTCTTCTTGTGTCAGCCGATCATCTTTGTTGATTCGTAGGACCTTGCCAAACTATGTTTTAGCTAAACTGAAGTGTCGAAAACAACCAATCATTTTCTGCACTCTGAATGAATGGCTGTTTAGCTAGTGTGGTGAGTTAATAAATGACAGGAGTGTGACTTCCGTGCCTGTTTTTAGCCTGATAACGGGCGATAACTGTCCATTTTCTGGTCTGTCATGTCTGACTTGGGTCAACCGACGACCGCAGTGCACTAAATCCGACTGTTTGGACGATTTCGTCTATATCTATTTGAGATTATATAGTTAAACTTAAAAAGTTGTGAACTATGGAGAAGAGTTATCGGATAGAATTTTAACTGTCTTCATTAGTTGAAAGTTGATACGAAGCAATAAACCCATTACATTTATAATGACCTGTCTTACTACAATCTGATGGAATTCTTAAATGTTTATCTACAAGTACGAAACCCTTAAGCAATAATCCAGGAAAATAGAACATTGATAAGCGCATTAATAAATCAACCGATGAATTGACATGGGATGGTAACGTTTATGATACTGGATGTAGAAATCCGATTCTGAAATTATAGATCAAACGTCGATAGTTTGCAGACTTTGTGTCGCAATGCTATTGGAAACAACCTATAACTCTAATTGACAGTAATGTTCGTTAGTTCGGAAGAACAGAGGGGCAGTCGTTAGAACGTTTCAACACGAAACTACGTGATTAAAATTTCCTAATCCTTATATTTCAAACGTGTGGTACGCGAAGGGACTATCACGATGCTATCAGGTTCGAGGTGTTGACAAGTTTGATTTTGACGATGAATAGGTCCGAACTGTGTAAACTTGAGTCTGTATCTACTTCATTCAGCAGGATTCAATAAGTTTGCAGTTGTGTTGTTGATTTTCTTTATTACTCCAGCTGTTCTGACAATCAGGCAAGTCTGAAGTAAGAAATGTGAAACAATGAACACAAAAGATCGCTTGGGCCAATTCTTCAGATCAAGGTTACCGGTCACTCTTGAGGATTTGCCAAATCGGATTCTCTCGATTCCACGCTTTTGCATTTAAGTTGACAGTCAAAAAAGGAAACTGAGGATAATTCAAAATATACTGAATGTGTAATGGAACTATTCGAAGGCACTAGATGCAAAGAGGACATAGGGAAAAATCGGTGACATTTTCGCTACGCTGCTTTTTCCTTCTGTCACCGAAACTTATTTGAGCCACGCAACCTAGTAGCATGAGTGAGTTAAATTTTACCTCGGGCTGAACGTTAGTTATAAGATTATTAGAGTTAAACCATGACCATCACCATGACTCCGTTTATTCGAGTTTTGCACCTATCAGGGCTTGTAAGTAATGCGTACCCTTACTACGCTTTCAAGAGGCAACTGGCATGATCACTGTTTAGTTTGGGTTGCACAAAGTTATCGCGTTAATTAAAGTAAAGAGGTTTCAGGTGGGTAAATATATAAATCTATACTGGTGAGCAGTAGGGGATTCTTTCTCATATACACCGAGCATTATCATTAAATGATCGCAGGTGTCCCATTCCCCTAGACTTTCCAGCCGGCCCCTTTCGAAAAGAAGCAGTAGACGCGCGTTTCGCCTTTGTTAATGCATATCCTCGCTACGGTCGGGACCGGAGCTCCGACCACCCCTTCGTGAGACAACTTTGTTGACCACTGCGCCACTGACCTCACATTAAGCATGTCTGAATCAATATATGTGAACACTCAGCCACATTCGGGGTTCTAGTCCCGGCCGGGCCAAGGATATGCATCAGTGACGGGCTCTGACAGGAGTGAAACTCCAGTCTAGTACTTCCTTCGAAAGGAGCCCAATGAAATGTCTGAGAATGTGAAAACTGCGATCATTTGTGAGTGATGTTCAAGCTATATGAAATAAATTTGGATACCAATAGGCTTTTTGCAAGAATTACACATAAAACGACCCACTAAGGCTCACGGACTAAACAAAAATTTCATGCAAATGGTGTAAGTGGTCGTCCTCCAAGATTGCCCCCAACGTCTTATCAGACAGCATGCTCAGCTCATCCAGTACGCATAAGATTGTTCACTTCACGCTCGGACACACTCTGTAATGCTTACACAAGCCATACTGGACCGCGTGAGATTACGTGGTGTACTTTTAATTGTGTGTAGAGCAAAACCATTGACACGCAGCTTATAAAAGAGAGGCGAAGTTGGGTTTTACAATAAAATTTCTTAAATGTTGCTTAGAAAACTGTATGTTTATAGAAGCACGACAGTCCCATGCATTCCTGCAGAAGATGTGAACTCATTGTGACCACTAGCACAGAAAGATGATACGCTGTACGAACAACCAAATGGAGATTTTTCGCCCCTGTACATGATTTAGATGAGGTGAACGACAACTGGATAGCTGTAGGCCTACTGTGGTGACACCTGGGCTACATGATGTCTCACTTCATGTACCTTGTTCTTGTGTCTTTTGACGAAGAGGCACAGCAAGATAAAATCGGATTAGGTGGTGGGACACAGTACGTGATGCACTCTTTCGCGGAATCGAATCATCCGAACAGGTGCATTTAGGTTGCCCCTGAGTGTGCTTACCTTCATATACATTTTCTGCTATGACCCGCTGGTCAGCGATAAAGAGAAGTGGCTAACACAGGAAGATACAAATCTCGGAAACGTAGCACAGAACATACCGATACCTCAAAACCCCGGAAGAACACAGAGGACCTTGATCTTCAACCTATCATGTATTTGCTCTCAAACCAAAAGCAACCCAACAGACCAGTGTCTGCGTGTATATAGTCTTTGAACAACCTTGAAGAATCCGATTCGAATTGATACATTAACAATAGAATGAGTCAGTCAGAGACGGAGGAGAGAAATGGACGAAAGTTAAGTTTTAGCACGTTATTATGCGAAGAGATAAAATTTAAAATCACAAACCACGTTTCAAAGATATCTCGAATAACAAACCACTTTTTAGAAAAATAGACTTTCCGAAACACTTGCAATGCCGTCTTCGGGCAGATTGTGACTCGAGTGGCAATGCGCTGATCAAGGCGGTTGATCGCATGAGCATATTATATATATATATATATATATATATATATATATATATATATATACTATACACATAGGTGAAAGTGAAAACCACGACTTGATAACGAAGCCACCAAACTGAGAAACACTGCATGTGTATAGACGGTTTTGCAATACTGCTCTGTGGTTCCAAGACATAGCTAACGACAAAAAACAAAACGGTGCAGACTGACGTAAGTTCAACAGAAAAAGTGTGCAGATTTCAGTCCGCCTCTTCTTAGTTTGCAAATCCTTTCCGTTTACGAATGCGGCTTTTCATCAACTTTCGGTTGGTGGGAAAACGTTTGTGGTGGCACACCGCGTCAGTGAAATATCTTGTTTTTTACTCTAACCATTTGGATTCAGGAGAGCAAGCTGGTATTCAAATTTATGCCACAGGAAAAAACCATTGAGTTACTCATCAACCGTTATCGTCTTTGGTAAGTGGTTTGGGAACAAAGCTGAACTGGCACAGCCCAGCGGTGTGACCTGAACAAAACATATACCCACATATTGGTTTGTCCACTTATGTTACGGTTCCGTTCCGACTTCTTTTGTCAATCTCACTGGGCTAATCCATTGCACTCTACGTCTCGTTAAATGTTTTCAGCTTCACAGTTCAATACCGGAGCAACACTACTGATCGGTATTGTGATACATAAGAAGGCTTGGAAGTCTGCTGCTGCCGCTCTTCCAAATTCCCTCAGTAGCTTTCCAAAAATGCACTTTTGTCCTGCTTGTGATATTATTACATGCCAGAATTTTGATTTAAAAATGAGAGCGTTAATTTCAAAAGGTGAGTTAATAATGATGGAAATTGAATGGCCTTGTGTTTAAGTCACTCTTTGTATACCTCAAAGTCCGTTTGAACTGAGGAGGTGGTATAATGCGTCACCTAAGATTTACGTCCAGTGTATACACTTCAGTTCACATCTGTATCCTTTTCCTACCTTGAAATACACATTCGCTTCAGTTTACTTCCTAAGCACGTGTCATAGTCAGTGCTGCTAATCTCTGTTGTAGACAGTGCTGTTCGACGTACCTCATCAGCAAGCCTAGAAATTAGGGTGATATCAGCCACTCCGGAAGCCGTAGAAAGTCTGTCTGGTGAGTATCGGCTGTAGCTGACATTCACTCAAGTATAGCCAAGACAAATGACCGCTAACTTTGGTCTAATATAGTGTATGGGTCGCTTCAAAATTACAAGTTACACGCTGATATAATCTACACTTTTTCTGACGATACCATTGAAAGATCTGTGATGGATAAACAACTAGGAGGCATAATCATTCCAACACTGCGTGGAATGTCTCGACGCGGTAGTGAGATATGGCCAGAGCCCACAGCGGGTGAGAAATGACAAACAAAAAACCACACGCACAATACCAGGCAGAAGTCCAGATGAAGTTTAAACGTAAAGTGTACTTCTTTGTGGACTGGACATCCAGTTCCTAAACGCCGGTGCTCACCTGGCCTCGAAAAGTGCGCGGTGGACGACAACGGACGACGACGTGTTTTATTGAACAGCTTTTTGCCACAATACGGATATTTACTAGAGGAGAAAGCAATTAACGAAACACAGTTTAACGGCTAAGTGTGGTTAGCCTTCTGGATGCCCAGTACACCACAAGACAGTAAATATATCATCCGATAACTGAGGTGTGAAATGAGCAAAGTGGATGGACTTTGTCTTGTAGGAGCGGGGGAATGCCAGCTGGCCATTCTTTGACGTCTAGTCATAGATGGGGTTTGTTGAGTTCGAGAGACGATATGTGAGCTGAACACGATGGTAACCCGGACTATCTGAATGTGAAGATTAACACGCACAATATTTTCTGCAGTGTACCATCCAACGCGTCACCCGATAATTTTGAAGAGGGATAAAATAACACGAGGGTGTAAGTTTTACAGTGACTTGCTGGTATTATGGTATTGTGTCCAAGCTCTGATAACACCGAGGGAAAACATCTTACCTATTCTGAGCAAGCCCACACTGCGTCCGAAAGTTAAACTGTGATACATGGGATCATTCAGAACAGCAACTTGTCCGTCAACTAATGTTACTTAGCTTTCAGTAGGAATTTTGTTATGAGCAAAGAAAGCGAGTGTTTAGTGGAATGACTGAAATATATGACTTGAATTTCAGTTCGGTAACAATCCGTATAACTCGATTGGGCGGTTTTGTATACGTGATAGCCCCAATGAAAAAAATGTCAGTCAGCGTTACGCTCTCGGAAAGTACAGTTTTGGGTTTACTTAATATTGTAAAATTCTCCTAATATTTATTTCATCGACAGCCTCAATCCAGCTAATCTCAGTTAGGATGATTTAACTACGCATTTTACAACATTCCTTCACCTAGATATTCTGTCACAAACTCAGCATGACTTGACCTAGCTCTCTTCGTTCACATAATACTCACATGTAAATTATTGGGCGTTGGTGTACTCGGTGGATAGTCATTTTTACTCAGAGGATTGTGCAACATGTTTAGCTGACTTCAATCAATCTAATTCTGATTGCTGCGGATGTTTACTCGATAAACTAGGTCAAGGAGTTCCAAAGCCTCCCATCATTTGCAGGACAGTTCTGAAGGTACGATCTTGTCCAAAGTTCGAATAAATTGAAAATCCCCAACATATCCAACTGACGATTCTTTTGAATTTATCAGTGACTTGCATAAACTCACTTGTACTAATGAATTGATGTGCAGTACAGTCGTTCAGTCACTGGTCACAAATGTCCGGCTGCACGAAATGATTTATGCGCTCCTAAAAAGGAATCACATTGCGTTGACACTCCCGAGGGATATAGTGAAGTGGAATTTCATTCATTGTATTGACCATAATCTGTTTCATTCCATCGAGGAGTCTTAAAATCAGACAGGTGAGGAAGCCAGAGGAAGTTCATTAGATCCAAAGTAAGCCGATATTTCAAGTTAAAAATTGTTCAAGAACTAACTCCGAAAATAAGAAGATTGTCGAATTAAGATCGGCGCGTTGAGAGCACGTTAATATCCAGTCGATCTAAACAAGTGATAGATAACTTGGTGCAACGCCTGAACAGTTGCTATCCTAAGCTGAATGTTACGTGTGAATTTGAAGTTATCGACTACCTGTCATTTCTAAGCATGTTGTTAGATCGTCAAGAATATGGTTTGATTAGAAGGGCTATCTATGGAAAATACACAAGATCCGCTTAATACCTAAACTTCAGTAGTTTCACACCGGCCCAAGACAAAAACGTACACTAACTACATTCCATAGAATACGTTGATAGTTCTATGCTATGTGAAACGATACACGCGATATTTTGACCTATCGTTCAACAAGCAATTTGCATGTCTGGAGCGAAAACGTGGTACATTCAGCCGACTGAACACTCATCTATCGAATCAGCCAGGTTTAGCAAATCGAAATCTAGGGTATGCTCAAGTTCGATGGCAGTCAGTTTTGATTTTATCAACAGTGGTAGTTGGAATTCATTTGGGGGTAAATCAGATTGGTTGAGGCGGTCGATGCTTGTGAAAGCCTGTGTATGTGAAACTGTCAATCCACTTAGTCCCGGAAGTGTCCCGTTAAAACGAAAACTCCACTGCAACTAAGTGATGTTCGCATACATGTACAGCTGTGCACTTCAACTGAAACTCTGGTCGGTTTCGAATCAGCTCGACGAAGCATCCACCCTGTATTGCACTCAGAATTGCATAGCCGTGTTGGCTGTTTACGTTAGCGTGTGGCAATCGAGAAGGATGCTCGCAACGATTCATACATCCATGTTTATAACTTTTTTTGTAGCCATACAGAGAAAAAGATATCCCGTTTATTGCTTAACTAGCAAGATCGTGACAGTATATACCGAATATAGCATCATTCATGGAGTAATAGTAACACGTACACCATTCAAACAAACTGACCAACCCAGGCTACTGTAAATCGAGATAGTGAAATGGCGAATCGCACCTGGACAGTGAGACAGTCATGTGTACCCTGCTTCACTCTTCAAAGGCGATCACTTAGCTGATTGAATATCTAGGGTGCACTCGGATTTTATCGACTGAATGTTATTCTGCATCTAATTACGAATAGTGTGGCAAATGTGATTAGTTAGAGGAGATGAAACTGCGAAATGTCTGGAGTTTGGATAAATTTGAACCAATGACGGGGACATCGTACTCATACATGACAAGTGCTCTTCCTGCCAACCGATAAAGCTTGTTCATACTTAAAAGACGAAGTAACTACACCTCGGGCCATAAATATCTCACCCTGTTATGTACTGTTGTTTATTTTATGAAGTCAGAGTCCATCTAATGCATCTTCGGAATATAAGAAAGAGATGAACAATGTGTCTATTTTTAGTAAGTTACTGAAGAAAGTTGATCAGGTGCAGCTTTTGATCGATCTTTTACCATATTTCTCAACTGGTAGTTGGCTACCTGGAAAAGCACTAACAACATATTCTCCCTTTCGAAGTCGGTTAGTGACCTGTCGTAATCTGACTGGCTGAAAGTCAAATTGAGATATTTTCGAAAACTACTTCCGCTATAGCGAATGTAGAAATAATTCCCATTAGGCGACCGTGTATATCCAGAGAATGGAACGAACCCCTAACTGTCTAATTGTGAAACATAAACAGAAAACAGTACAACAATCTACTGACCGCAGTTGTCATTCTGAAGAATCAATTCCAAAGAACGCCAGTATGTACGTATTGAAAGGTTCTTCGATGTAACTAAAAGCGTTAGGTTTTGATTAAAAATTGTCATAACATAAGCCTAGCGGTATTTATGTTGAAGCCACTTTGAGAATGTCATTGTTGAATTATCTGATCTTCAACCGACTAGTGTAGTGAGGATGAGCGATCGTAATATACTCCTCACATTGTAGCGAAAACGCATCCAGTAAAACACGATCTTTTCTGTCCAACACGCTAGTTCCCATGCTACGCGCTCGCTCGGTCGCGTTTATGAGTCAGCATTCCAGTCCACAACACCCCCAGGTTTCCGCTCACACGTCAAATGCACTTCGGCCCGGTTTACGTGTGTGATCGGCGCATTCTATCCGGTGGTTTTCCGCCTGTCAATCTTCGTCTGTTGGTCCTATTCTGTTGAGCAATAGCTTGTCCGGTTGCTCGTGTTGTCTTCCATCTATCCACAGTTGGCTTTGATCGTATTCCATAGCAGTGTCGAGATATTCCTGCGAGTGTTGGAATAACCGGACCTTCGATTTCGTCGTCCATTCTATTTCGCCTGCCATGTCTCGCCTTTTGGTCCAATCTGTCGAGCGATGACTCATCCGATTGCCCCCGTTGTCCGCCATCCGATGGTTAAGGGTTGGTCGACGTGCCTCCCACCCGTGTTCGGGCACTCCGCCGAGTGTTTGAATACTCGCACCTCCGGCCTGACAATCCACCACAACATGACTGCTATTCAGAAGCGGGACCAGAGCACGCATTTTGACATCGAAATAGCAGCGAGAAAAATACAAGAAGAAAGGTCGTAGTGAAGCATCGCACAAAATAGTCCTTGCTACGTAAAAGAGCTGAGCATTGACATTCGTAGCAACTGTGACGGCCTGGGTCGAGTATTGTATGCAAATGAGTGTTTTTGTCTGTTGTCCTGTTTAAACGCTTAACCCTTGTGTTGCATTTCCGAATAAATAACCATCCTGCTATCCGCGTTTTTGGCTCATAACACTAGTGCTGACAGCCTACATCATTTAATGATCAAGTTCATCGATATAGATTATGGGTGTGTCACGAATCCGACTAACTGCCGGTGTGCTAACACGAGACGACATCTGCAATAATTAAGAGAACTTGATTAAAAGAGCGTAGTAATAGTTAAGTCGGAAAAGGGCGTAAACTACATATTACTGTTCAGTCGATCTAAACAAGTCATAGATAACTTGGTGCAACGCCTGAACAGTTGCTATCCTAAGCTGAATGTTACGTGTGAATTTGAAGTTATCGACTACCTGTCATTTCTAAGCATACTGATAGATCGTCAAGAATATGGTCCGCTTAGAAGAGCTGTCTATGGAGAATCCACAAGATCTGATCAACACCTAAACTTCAATAGTTTCACAACGGCCCACCACGGCTGAATACTCTGTTCACACGAACAAGGCGAATCTGTGCACACGACAACGCTGCTGAAGAACTAGATTTGATCATTTCCGTTCTACAATCTAATAGTTTCACTTTAAGTTTTATAGAACGATACAGTAGACTTAAAGCACACTCGGAAGAGTTGGCCACTGTAAAACAAAAGAGAGTCTACATAGATCTGCCCTTTGCGGGTGATTACATTATGCATCAAACAGAACAGCGATTGAGAAATCCAATTGGACGAACGTACAATGCAACTGAACTTCGTGTAATCGCTTGCACTCAGAAGCTGTCAGTTTTCAGCCGAAGGAATTCAGCCTGTCAGTGCCACTTCTCATTGCATTTATCAATTTGTGTGCAGATGCGGAGAAGCTTGAATAGCAGAGGCTGACGGATGTTTGATACCCTGACTGAAGGAACATTTGCTGAAATGAGTGGAGAAATCCGTGTTAAGGGAGAACGATAATACTGCTGAAACACGTAAACGGGCAGTTTCATCTGTCGCTATAAACGTTCTGACCACTGGTCACGGTATCGATCAGTGCTGTGCATTCAGAACCCTGCTACATCATTCCAATCCGAGATTAGGCACTTTTGTGAAGTGGTAGCAATTAATAGTCTCAATCCACCTCTCTGAGTTCAGAAACAACTGTTAGTGAGGTTGATGCTTTGCTGGACTTAGTGATCTATCGTACTCTGCTGATTGGTTATTCACTGTTTTATTTGCTTTCTGTAAATTAATACTAGTGTTATTTTTCAAAATATCTGTTGAATTTTCTCCAACTGTTAAGGTTTCCGGAGGTCAGTAACCTCCTGAATTGTTACTTGTTGCCATATTCGATCGGTCACCCACAGAATTGCTTTGTGTTCCGTTTCGACTGCTAGTAATCTTCGAGAAGGAAATTCTGCTTTAATCCTACTAACTCTAACAAATCCTTTGTAGAACTTACTTATATGTTGACTCAGTGGGAGTTTGGCAGCAGCGCAGTTCAGTTTTCTGTATGTATTTCTGATTGTCTATTCGTACTGTCATGGCTGCATGGACGAATAAACATGCTTTTCACTGGAGTTATTTAACCGATGTGATCCACTTCATGAGTTAGTTGCCGCTTTCTACGCGGAAGCTCCTACCATACAAATATCGGCATGTTTTTATTCAATGCTCAAACTATTACGAAACCTTCCATTTTCGTCATTCAGTGATTGCTTTGACGATGTAAATATCCTACTGGCATGTGATACTGCACCTTCTTCTTGCTTCAATATGAATCTGTTGTGACGTTGAACGTCCGTTTGCGATGGTATCTGACGCTGATTATTGGCACGAAGAGACGCAATCTAGGGCCAGTGAACGATGCCAGATATACCCGCCAACATTCATGCGAGATGGCAATCAAACGATGAGGTGCATGGAGTGGTGCGATCAAGTACAAAGTCCAACACCCCTCAATCAACTGATTCGGGAGAAGAGAACAACAGATCAGTCGACACTACTGGATCAAAACTCAACAGTATGGACGCAGTGCAAACTGAAATGCTGTCTAATGAGATTAAACGAGCCATCGACGAGTGAAGATATACACGCTATCGCATTCCCATAGGTTTTCCAGTCGGCCCCTTTCGAAAGGAAGCACTAGACTCGAGTTTCGCTCTCATTAGAGCTCGTCAATAGTGCATATCATCGCCACTGCCGGGACTTGAACCACGGACACGAGGCACGGACATGAGGCAACCGTATTAATCACTGCGCCATTAACCTCACGTTAAGCACGACCGAATTATCGTATGTGAACACTCAACCACTTTCGCTTGTGAATAATGATCAGGTTGCCCGATCGTCTCGAAATGGAGACACAGTTACTGTCTGTTAACTCCAATCGATAACCCCGCGATTAGGACTTCCTAGACAGGTCGACCTGTCTACATACGATAATTCGGTCGTGCTTAACGTGAGGTTAATGGCGCAGTGGTTAACACGGTTGCCTCATGTCCGTGCCTCGTGTCCGTGGTTCAAGTCCCGGCAGTGGCGATGATATGCACTATTGACGAGCTCTAATGAGAGCGAAACTCGAGTCTAGTGCTTCTTTTCGAAAGGGGTCGACTGGACAATCTATGGGAATGCGACAGCTGCGATTAATTGTGAGTGACGTTCAATTTGAAATTAACCAAATCCCCGACTACTCATCAGTAATATACACGCTAGTTAATCGATAGATTGGAGTGCTCAGTATAGATGCAGCGCCGTTTAATACTACAATAGACCCCGATCGGCGCCCACTCTTGATTTTCGTTTCACAGTAGGCCATAAAACACTGTCCATCCATCGGTAAGCTCAGAGTCAGCTTTCCTTCTTTTCTTTTCATCAGTTACTGGCGATGTCAGTAAAATCTTCAGTTGAGTTGTAAAACTAATGAGTAGTTTGGCAGATTGATGATTTTAGATTAGACCCAACTGTGTTGTAAAAGCCAAGATTATCAGGAGGTTACCTTAACATCCTCTCTGATATAAGCACGGGATATAACTCACTGATTGTTGGGTCGGAATCGGACAGGTAGTCTTGTGCTTACACGCCCACGCAGTGACACGTCCTAACTTATGCCAGATAAGCCACGTAACAAACCAACCAATCATGTGTGCAAGTGCTTACTGATTCGTCAGCTGGTTATTGATCGTTTGCCTTTGGCTATTCATTTCTTATATGCCTGTACCGTCGAACTAATCGATACACTTTGTACTTGGTGGCTTACCAACACGGGTTCGGCTTACCCATGTGAGGCGATTTACCAGTTGGAGACGGAGTTGACTGAAACAGCATTATCGGAACTAGTACAGCAACAACAGATGCAAATGCAGCAGCAACAATATCAGACTGAACAGCAACAAAACATGATACCGCATCACCAGTAAGCTTTTTGGGGCAGTAGCAGAGGAATGCTAAAAATTTCGAATCAATCACAACACGACTAACCGCCCTGACTACGTCGCGTGCAGCCGCCACTTCGGAACTAAAGCTGAAGGTGACCGTACCAACCAGCATTCATGCGTTTAATTATGAGCCACATAAAGGTGTCATTTTCGTCCTGGTATAAGCGTTACGGAGACATTCTCCTATTTGATGAAACCGCGTTGGACGGATTCGCTAAAGTGTCCCTCTTGATGCAGAAATTAGGGGCCGCTGAACGTGTACAATATTGCAGGTATATTCTTCCGCAGAAGTCCCGTGACTTCACTCTGAAAGACACCGTTTCAAAACTTTGTTCCAATTTTGGTGAAAGAACATCTGTGTTTAGCAATCGATAAAACTGCCTGAAAATTTCTCGACACGCTACAGAAGATACCGTAACTTATACTAGCAGAGTAAACCGAGGGTGTGAACGCTTCCAGCTGAAACAAATCTCGGGCTCACAGTTCAAACTCCTGATATTTGTTGCGGGGTTGACATCTTCAGAGGATGCCGATGTACGAACGCCTCTTTTTGTAAAACAGGATTCGTGCACAGAACAGTCAGTTTAGGAGTTAATGGCGGAATACATGCGCCTAGTGAGTCTTAAGCATGATTCACAAATGTTGCAGTTGACCTCTTCTCTCACTGACATAGCATCAATTGTAGTCGACCAACGCCACTCGGATATGCTGATAGGCTTTTGATCTGTGGGACGCTTCGTTACTCTGCAACGCAACCGAAACGTTCATCATGTACTCAATCTAGTAGACGTTGTGTATGAAAATACAGTCCCATAGAAAAAGCACTGGGTAGCCTGTCCAGCAATTTGAGCATCATTAGCCTGAATGTGACTGTGAGAATTAATAGCTCAAAGGATATCCTTCCTAACCAGTGAGGCTTTTCTATAATCAATGAGAGTACTTTATCTCAATGCGATTTCCCGACTGATGTTTGTCTACACGCTGAACACAAGTCAAAAATTGTGAAGATGGTTGCATACAGTTACTCACGGAAAATTGTTGACACCACTCGAACAATGATAAGTTTATTCACTGCAATGCCACCCCGTTCTTTGAAATCGGCACGAGGTCAGGTACTTCTTTCGTTTTTTTTTCTATCGAGACGGCCTGTCGTTCCAGCATGCTATTCATTTGTCGCTCAACTTTCTACTGTATGTGCGTCAGAGTTTTGCTGCGCCTGAAAGATTAAATTCGTCTTGGTTCTGTTAGGGTCTGTTTTTCAATCCACTCAAAGGACCGTAGTGGTCTTTGCTGTTCTTGAGCAATTCTTCCAATTTCCAAAACACTTCATTCAGTGACGGACTTTTTGATGTTGGTATTGATCTTAGTGCGCCCACTTAAGTCGACACATACTCAACCCATTAGTAGAGCTATCCCTTACATTGTTACAGAGTGAGCGGGTTTCAAATCAATCACAGCTTCAGTACAGAGAAAGAAATTTCTTGTATAGTCTGGTTTGGATCGGGAGAAATGACAAGTGACTGTTAAGCGACACAAGCACAAGTTCCAACGTCCAGCCCTGCCTCAACTCCATTCATTGTTTGAGCTAAACTTGCGTATAGTTGAATAATAACTAACGGTTTTGACCCAGTCAACATACTGCCTAACTTATCTGACTCAGTCAGAATCCACTGCACCCAGTGAGTCATACTTTAACTAGGATGGCTGTCTCGCTATTCATGCCTTGTACTGGATTTCCCATAATGAAGCGCTCGGTTCAGTTCAGTAGTTTTTGATCCTGCATACACGTCCTGTAGCACTGCCATGGTTTTCTGCGCATATCATACACTTTAGTGTATAATGAAGAAGAGTGGTCGATCCTTACTATTCGCGAGTAGCTGAACCGACTTAATTATTAGGACAAATCTAAGACCATGGTTAGAAGAAAAACTAAACAAGAGATTGTGTTTTACATGTACGAAGTATCCATTACGTCAATTTCTACACCTAGGCTGAGATTCATGTATCATGTACGAATTAGTGATTCTGTTTTATGTTATGTTAAAACGTTTTGACGTGTTCACAAATATGACTTCAATAGTTTGCTAGTTTCCTCAAGTTGGTTGACGCAATTCGTCTGGTAACCCACTGGTTCTACAAATAACGTGTCTGAAGAAAATGCTTAACTCCTGTTCTTGAAATACTCAGCGCTTCAACGGTCCAAGTGCATACTTTTCTGTTACCGGCCAGGTAGTGGGGTCGTGATCCATCTCAACCTTAGCCGTTTTCACTATAAGCGTTCGACGACAACCAAGCTTTTTTCCCGGATGAAATATAGCCAGTCTGTTACATTAAATACCATACTGGTCTACTGATCTGTCCAGATAGCTAGGAGGTAACGATACTATTTCTCGTGTCACTTTCATCGACTCAAACCGGTTTGAGAATCGTGAAGCTTCATAGTCTGGTAATCACATCCTATTGGACTCGCATGAACACAATCTGTATGTCATGAGTTATCCAGAATATTTTCTTCTCCATTCGAAGTTTGTGGAGTGAATGTGGCTTTTCAAAAGATGCTGTCTGTAGCGCTGAGGGGTAAATAACCATCTCATGGTAACAAATGAGTTAACATTCTGATTTGAAATTTGACGCCACTCATAGTTGATTACATTCTTTGAAGTCAGATGGACTTTCAGTCCACTTTTTCAAAAAGGAGTGTTAGATTCGAATTTTCCGCCTGTTAGTAGTCGTGGGTAATGTATATGCTTGCAACAACTGAATTGAATTCTGACTGCACTTCGACTTTATATCTGGAAAGTTCCTGTTGACTGTCAGTTTGTCAGTCAATGAGTAATTTTTCCGTGCATTACTTTGTATCCCAAGCAGACTACTTTAGATGCTGGTTAGCTAATTACAATACGTTGTAAGTAGTATAGGTAAAACCAAACATCTAAATAATATCAGAAGGATATACTATGAAAGTGTAATGTAAATAACCGACAATTATAACAGGTGCACTTACAGCAAGGATTCGGACAAAATACAGAGATACAATCCGGGAGTGTGTTAGTGGAGTGTTAGGTGGAATCCTATAGATGTCAACGTAGGGATCTACAGGATGGAAACACTGTGTAATCCACGGAGCACTGTAGCTGTGTTTTGTTCACCGGCGCGCGAGAGACCCAGACAAGTTGTGTGCACATGTGTGTACGGTCTCGTTGTCGTGTCAGCTCCGGTGAGGACACTGGGTTGAATCACGTGTCATAGGCTACTGTCCGAGATGAGGTTGTCTGTGTGTCTTGCTGTGTTTGCGTGTCTGTGCGTATGCATGTATGTGTATGTGTGTGCACGTGACATTGACTACAGTGGTGTTGACAAACTGTGAGTCGTTCGAAGTCACTGCAGTGCATACGCGTGAGGGTCGTTCAGCGGTGGATGTGTGGGCATAACATTCAGATCACATGCCACAGTAAGTCGGTCCGGGAATATGACCTTGACCACACAACGGTGTGCTGCTACACTACTGTGCCATATCAAACGTGACTTGTCCTGCTGCTCACCTGTAGATCACCTTCAGTGCAGTGTTACTCATTACCTTCCTGAAATTTTCTTACGCTGCTTTACAAAGACAAAGTGACACTTCGAGCAGTTCATATTATTGTCCGCTGATATGAAAGATAGCTCTCCCTTTTTCTTCCTGTGTTTTTGGCGGTTGTCTGTAATAGAAACGTTGATGTGCTTAAAACAGTGCATTGGTTTCATATAAGCGTACAAAAAAATATTCTCGGTTTCCGGTATCATTAATATATTCTTAGTTCTCATTGCCTTCAAATTTGTGATATCCACGAAGAACTGGTCGTTTCTGTCAAATCTCCTAGTCAGTAAAGCTGGCAATGAAAATGCGTTTATAACTTTTCGAAGGATTTTTGTTAGCATTCCTTTCAACAATTTCCTCACTTTTGAATAGTATTCTCCCGTGTATTGGTCTATACCAACCATTGGTTGTAGGCCATTCGAGCGTTCTTTCCACACACATAATCTGTGGGAGTCGTCTGCGTTAAAGTAAATGGATGCGGTGCTTAATAACCTGACCTAAACCATTCAATTGGAGTTTTCAAAAAGTTGAAAAAATTGCAACTATACACGCTCGCACTTAGTAAATGTGGAAGTTCAGTAGATGTCATAGACTCTTTCACCTGACAATGTGTAACTTAGTTCAGCCTTGTCCGTCCAAATTCTAACACTCGCAGTAAACAGTATCTGTATAAACGTCCCTCCAATTACAGCAAACTCCCAGTTATTTGTTTTGATTGTCGATCCGTTTACCCAATTCCCAAGCTTACAACTGCAAACTTTTTCTCCATCTTATTAATAACTGCTCCCTTGTAAAGTCGGTTGTTATCTAAAAACACAAAGACCATCTATCGAAGCAAGCCTGGAAAATTGTCCCATCCTGTAACACACGCAGTTACGACTGTGACCAGTTTGCACAGGTATTCATCTTGTTCTTGAGATTGGACTGATTTTCAGTTTCTGTTGTGCTTGGCGATTCTTTAATTTTCGTCTAAAACATAGCTAAATCTCAAATCTCCATCACCAGTCTGCGTAAGCAGTCACGGTGCGATCATGCCAATCTGCCTAATGTCTATGCGTCAGAGCAACTGCAACAAATTCACATTGTACTGTAATCTGAGGAGTAAAAAATATATGATCCTTACCCAAATGTAGCTCCTCTACACATATTCAACCAATTCATGTAAATACAGTGCAGATTAGAAGTCATATTAATGACGACAACGATGATGCTGGTGATGGTGTTTTTGTTGTTGTTGATGATGATAATGACGATGAATATGAGGATGAATTTGGTAACATCTGGGCAGGATTATCCCGAAGTTATCGATGACGAGAATAAAGCTTTATTGGACATGTTGGATAATTCTAGGCGCACTGAACATACTGGTTAACGACAGAATGGCGTGGATCAATTATCCAGCTATGAAGGTGAAGTGCAACACCTACGCCTTAAATTTCCGTGTAACAGGACTTACTAACTGTGTGGGATGGCTTAGAATTTGAGTAACAGATTTGCAACGATTAGATGGCGCTTAGGATTCAGGCAAGGAAACCTAGAATTGACGTGATATACCTCAATGTCGACAAAACATTTTGTTGCTGGGTGTCTATTATTATTATTATTATTATTATTATTATTATTATTATTATTATTATTATTATTATTATTATTATTATTATTA
>LUCH01000338.1:157338-170934 GCA_013368495.1 Paragonimus heterotremus | reverse complement strand
GTCAAGCAGTCAAACCGTATTAGAACGTTTGGCAAAGAAAAGGCGCGTTATATCAGATGGCTGGCTTGTTCTCATTTGTTGATCTCCCATTTCTTTTGCGTTCATGACATTGGTCTTTGAGCAAATGACACTGCTCGATTTCCAGTATTTCCTTGTTTTCTGTCTTTCTTAACCGTGTTGATCAGCGTGTTTGTTTGCACCAATCGATGTACGCGATATCATGTTACTGGATTACTGCCCTGTGTATCTGTCTCATCTGCATAATTCGAGTTTCAACTTGTTCCACCTAAATATCACTTTTTAGTTGTCACTGTTTATTCCGTTTAAATACGGAACCTTCTGTGAGCAAAAGAATTCAGTGTTCAGGACAAAAACATCATCCTTAGTTGTGACCGTAAAAGGCGCATGGCCTACGAAGTTATTCATTGCGTGGAATTCCGCACAGGGTGTGTGAAAACGTTGCACAACGAACGCGTACACTCACTTGCACGACTGACGTGTATTCACCCACACTGAACAGCGGCACATTGTCATCCGCTTTGGTCATACGTCTCATATAGAGCACGTATACCTTTCCAGTAATTGCTTCTGGCCCTTCGTCTTTCTGACGTGGAGACCTGTCCTTTTATTGCGATATGTACGCACCATACTACTTACAAACGTGGCTGCCTGTCATATGTGAACACACAACCACCTTCGCTTGTGAGTACTAATCAAGCTGTCCGATCGCCTCGAGAGGAGTCACAGTTACTGTCTGTTAACTCCAATCGATGACCCCTCTACTAGGACTTCTCTCCAAATTGAAACCACAGAAATTATTGACTTGTTGAGCGGCATTTGATTACTGATGAGTAGTAGGGGATTTTGATTTTCATATAGATTGCACGTCACCCACAATTGATTGCTGCTGTCGCATTACCATAGAATTTTCAATCGGCCCCTTTCGAGAAGAAGCACTAGACTCGAGTTTCGCTCTCATTAGAACTCGTCAGTATAATCTCATTACTACCGGCTCACTAATGCCATCGGATGAGTGAGACTGAACACAAAACGCAGATTGTTAAAAATCATAATAGACTAGACGTTCATGCTGTCACACAGTACAGTGGTCAAGTGAAACGACTATAACTGTGCCAATACAAATGCTCATTGACTAACCTATCTTGTACAGATGTCTATCTATGTCATCCTAAGTAATTCGTCTGTCACAAATCACATGACTAGTCTACTGTGTTCACGATTGCCAGCTTCCGTACTATTTTCCTGGCTCACTCATGCAACTATTTTATGCTGTTGTGTTTTCTGCCTGCTGTCATGAACACTATTCCTTACTGGCTACCTTCTGAACCAAATGCTTAACAAAACCGTTGGTTTGTTGCAATCTGTAGTGAGTGTTCGTCGATGTGCTCTTGATTTGCTGAAGTTTGTCGAGTTTGTCGTCCCGTAGAGTTTTTGATTTTTTGGGTTCCGTTGTTATCAGTCCAGAACTGTCCTTCTTACTTTACCATTCCACCTTCCTGGTTGTTCTTCAACCCACTCCATACCAATGAGTAATCGGGGACCTTGGTTTTCATATCGATTGAACAACACCTTAAACTGATCTCAGTTGTCGCATCTCCCTTTACTTTCCAGTCAGCCCTTTTCGAAAAGAACCATTAGACTCTAGTTTCGCTCTTATTAAAGCTCGTCAGTAGTGCATATCCTTGCAAAGTTCGGGAAACCCGATCATTACTCACAAGCAAAAGGGGTTGAGTGTTCACATATGATAACTCGGTTGTGCGATGAATTTTGAGTGTTCAACTTGAAACCAACCCATATTTTTAGGTTGTTATGTATAGGGTCATCGAGATGACAGCCTCGCTACTGCTGAACGGCTTCCTTTATGTTGTACACTTTAATTCAATTCACTTATTAAATCATCTAAAGTCGTCTTTGGTTCCCTCATGACTTGTTACTTACTGCTTACTGGTGTTTTGTCGTATCAATCACATTTTCCTACTGGCTGTAAAAGAACTTTAATTTCTGACGGTTCGATGAGTCTTGATGCCTTCTCTGGGCATCTTTCGTTTCCCATTGGTCTATCAGATCGCCTCGTCACCCAGAGAGCAGTTCATTGTTTGTCAGCTCGCCTCACCCTTTTCGTTCTGATATATCGGCTAAATTGACGTTAGTCCGCTCTACATATTAAATATTTATCGTGTTTTCGGTTTGACCGTTACATTATTCTGAAATGCTTTGGTTACGGTGCTTTGTGTTTATGTGACAACACGCATTACTCAGTATACTGATTCTGTACTGTTGAGTTTTTCGTCGGGAATCACAAATGAGGTTCGTCACACTTGTTTTATTTATTACAGCTACAATCAGTTACGTATTAATCCAATGTCTTCACCACTTTCTGCAAATATTTTTACCTGAATGAAGCGATTAACAATCGCCGCCTGATTCCGTTGACGTTAAACTTTTCTTCCATCGACATTCTTCTGTCGATCGTATTTCGCAGTTAAACGTGGTCTTATGGACTATGAGTTGTTGCTCCATCTCGAGATTGTACAGAATCGACAACAAACTTTCGACGGAGGTGAACGGCTCGGCGAGGAAAACTTCAAAATCTCTTCTGGCCGATGGTATGCATCATAGCTGAACCCGAACAACAGGGTACCTCGAGTTCAGTGTTTCTTTCAAAGTGACCCAACTAAATAATCAGTCTGAATGCGAGTCCCTCAATTAAGAATGAACCGGGAGGATTAACATTCTCATCGATTATTTCGATTATTTGAATAACCTGGGAGGATGGAATGAGATGTCTGAGAGGTTGGCATTAGGTCTAAGCTATTGATAGGGAATCCACTTTTTTCGCCCAAAACCGTGTCCCTCCTCGAGAATACGATCTCGCTTAAATGGTTTGATTGAAATGTGAACTACGTTGGAAAGACAAACAGGCAACATGTTGGGGCGCCTACCCTGTTACCGTCCCAAGGCGCCTCCGCCGTGAGAAAGTAAAAACGATTGACTTTGTCCCAGTTAGCGGGCCAGCTCAGAGTGGCCGAGTGGTGGTTTCGGCTAGTTTTTACCCATCTGACTTTTTATTCCGCTATGCCTATCAGTGACCTTAACTATTTTTTCCGTCAACTGTCCTTCTCTGTTTGGCCCCCGCGCATGATATAAGTACTTCGTATTTGTCGCCTTGGTCGCACACGTGTTTTGGGGGCGGAACAAAGCTGTATATTTGAACGTGTCTTTTTTGACTTGCCTTGGGAGTGAATACGGGACAATCGCGATACTATTCCGGACCGAGATTTTGGGCGCTAATATTAGGGGGACGAGGATCCGAATTTTGCCGAACGAATTACAAAGCTAGGACAAACCGGCGTACGGCTTAGAAGGGTTTACAACAATTTGGCGACGGAAGAATTTACAACACAACTGGAAGCACATGTTGCCGAACACAAGAGGCACGCGAGGTTTTCTCCCAAAGAACCATATCGATTTCAGAAGCTAGGGAAAGATTCGGCCATCGCAATACATGCATCGCCACAGAATCACAAGGTATGCTTGAATCAAGCTCGAGTGATTCACTAGGGTCTGCCTTCCCGTGCGGAGTGATGCCATGCTGAAGCTCCCACCACTTACACACAGCGCGCTTGTGTTGCTCGCAGTGATAGCAGAACTCTGTCTACAGTGTGGTGTGGTTGGATAAACAACACCACACACAGACACGTCTTATGTACATCAGTCTTACCCTTACTTGTGGGCAAAGGATTAGATCGTTCAGTTCAGATGCAGCACAGATTGACCTAACCACGGCAAATCCTACGTGACCTCCGTTCCTTCCTTAATGTGTTTCCGATCACAACAATCCTGAGGAAGGCCACCCAGGTTGGTTGAAACGTAGGGTATTTCAACTTACACTTAACGTTGTGTTATTCTCACTCCAATATCGGTAACGTCAAACACGATGCCTAAACTGTTTGACTTCATCTGTACTAAAATTGTTGCGGATATCTTATAATCACTGTGATATCCGTATTACATGTATCGTTCAAACATGTTTAGACGGTATTGGTAATCAGGGTGTTTGTTGATCCATTTGCAGAGCTTATGACTACTTCTACGAAGAAACTTATGGGCAAACCTGCCAGTTTTTAAGTCCGTCGATCGAAAGCATGTAGGGGCGGCGGTCTATAACTGTTAGCCAATGGGGTGAATGATTCCTGTCATTTTTCTTGCTGTTTATTGGACAGTTGAGAGATGCGTTCATGTTGCACAATAAGGCGCACTTCAGACAAATCACTTTGTATTCAACTTGTGAGGGAAAAAGTTATGCGACAAACTGTGATTGAAAAACACCTTTTCTTTTTTTTCAAAAATAATTCACTTGGTAACATGAACGAAGACGAACACAAATGTTCCTGTGATCAGCAAAATGACTTTGTCTTGGGACTTGTCTAACGTGCGCCATTTGTTTACTGTCATTTTTTGCCTGCTTACCCTCGTAACTTTCGTGGGTAATTTGCTGGTTGTGCTCGCAGTGTGTCGAACTAAACAACTTCGTCGCGTGCCGCATTATTTTATCTTGTCGCTGGCCTGTGCTGATCTATGCGTTGCTGTGATTGTTCTTCCTCCTGCAATCTTGTTGCAACACTTAAGCTATTGGAAACCGGATATGACTTCAATCTGTTGCGGCTGGGCCTCAGCTGATATACTACTATGCACAGCTTCCATTATGAATCTCAGCTGCATTTCTATTGACCGTTATCTAGCTATCACACGTCCGATGAAATACTTGGTTAAACGAACAGTTCGTAAAAGTTTAGGAATGATTGCATTCGCCTGGATCATACCGTTTTTCCTCATTGTTCCACCGACGATCATTGGGAGTACACATAAGATCACGGACGGTTTGTGCATTATTAGTTTGAATCTGGAATTTCGGATCTATGCTTCAATGATTGCGTTTTTTCTTCCGTTTCTTCTCAACTCGTTTTTGTATTTACGAATTTTTTTGGCCGTAAAGCGTCGGATTGTGACTTTTACAAGTGACATGCGAACAAAACCTGTGCAAGACTCAAAAGTGGCATCGTTGATTGAGAACCATCTGGGGTCTTCACTGGGTTTAAAAAACAAGAGAAGTTTGATAACTCCTGAAGTATTTGCGGAAAACATGAAACCAGACTCATGTACCCTGGTATTGCAATACAGTGAACACGGGCTGGCTGGAAAAACTAATCGCGATATGATTGGGGATTTGGTTAACCAGGCACGTGGTTGCCCACATGTTAGACAGTGTTGGAAAACTGATTTTTTCCCA
Source organism: Paragonimus heterotremus (assembly GCA_013368495.1). Taxonomy (NCBI): domain Eukaryota; kingdom Metazoa; phylum Platyhelminthes; class Trematoda; order Plagiorchiida; family Troglotrematidae; genus Paragonimus; species Paragonimus heterotremus. The sequence goes on along the minus strand of LUCH01000338.1, from coordinate 165,623 downwards.
CGAAATAAGAAACCCCATGCTATCAGTGCTTCATCGAGCTTAAAAATGCATAATGTTGTGATAAAAGACCGCGAACGATTGAGCAATGGGCCATTTCACAGTTGTCAGTGCTCCTCGACACTTTCATCTAACATTTCTTTCGCTCCACCAAATGTTTCATTAAGTTTGATGAAATTGCCAACGTTTGAAGTAACTTCTAGAAAAAAGTCGTTGTCTGATTCCACTATGTCACTGGCCCTCACCAGAATCGAATCAATGGGAATATCACGGACAAGTGGAGAAACTAAAGCAGATTTAATGATGACCAACAGAAAGTCAAGTCATAAAGATAATCGTTTTGACGGACAAACGTGCCAAGTTGCACACAACGACATAATCGCTACAAACTCCGAAATGTATGCACACACACCAGACAAGCAGTGTAGTTCTCAGAAACAACAAGGGGACCTCTGTTGTACACTTACGCTTCAGAAAGAAAGCAACAGCAGATTGCACGTTGGATCAAGTATGGTTAACATTAGACGTGAACCTGACGATACTTGTGGTTATCTGAAAAGCCAGATTTGCAGATCAAGTCTCCTGGTTGTCATGCGACAAGGTGGCCTTCAGTCGAAGCAGATATGTGGTTCGCAGCTGTATAGGGAACGGAAGACTTTGCGGACGGTTACTATAGTTATGGCGTGTTTCACTACCTGCTGGTTTCCATTCTTCATATGCTTTATTGGTGAAGCTTTCATGGGAGAGTTTTTTTCGTATGAATTGATGGTATTTGTCACTTGGCTTGGCTACATGAACAGTGCATGTAACCCGTTCATCTATGGACTCTTTGATAAACGTTATGCAGCCATTTTCAAAAAAATGCTGACTTTCCGGAAAACACGTGAATCACAAAATTAATTTGTATTTAATGAACTTCAATACTGGTGTGTTTACTGTGGTAATTTATTGTGAAAATGTCAGATTAACTCAATATAAATTAACTGAGTCCAAAGCATTGGCATTTTGTACAAAGATTCTCTGTTTTCATTAAAAAATCTCTCGTTCGTTAGCTTTGGACATAAATGCATTTAGGTTCTGGGACTAGTACACTAAGGATGAAGTCATTCTGAGATCCATTTTTTGTCTGCTCTGCTACCGAATGCAATGTGACTACAGCAGAGACGTGTGAGTGTATAAGTCGAAAAAATTGATCAGTAATATATATATATATATATATATATATATATATATAATTTCACTGCTGGTACAGAACCGTCTTCAGATCGGTTTAATTTGCTGCGAATCAGTCATAACTCAGTTACAAATTTGCCGATAATTAAGGCAGGTTAGATTTCAGAAACTCGGTTAGAAACTCCAATTGCTGATGTCAATATGGGTAAGCTAGGACGGAGAAAGAAACAAAATAAACACAATTGATAGGAGGAATTAATTATGTACTGAGATTAAAGCGATGTCGTTTCATGAAAGAAGAAGTTTCAGACAGTCGGAACTCACACGCAAGCTGCTGCAAACCGGACTGTAGTCGATCGATGCCAGTCAATCAAAACGGCGATCGGTTGCTGCGTTGATGTTGTCTGTAGCAGATTGTAGGTAGACATATTGTTTGAACGCCTGTCGGACTCAGACGACCAGATTGCTTACGTGATGGTCGTTGAATGCAATAACGAACGTGCCAGTGGAAAACGCAACATGCTTCTCGTTCATGGCATCAGGTGATGAGAACACTTGGTTCTCTACAAAAGGGATGTCGTTTTCCCCATAAATTTAGGAAACCTGGTGCCTTTCAAACCATCATTGTCCTGATTTTTTTAGGGACAAAGTAGCCAAGTCCACGACAAGCTATACAGATTTCTGACAGATAAGCACATGACGAGGACAGTCTGAACTTCTGAGCCTTCAACGCATCCAGACACTGATGCAAATCAGGTAGACTGAACTGAAAATGACAGCCATGTATCCAAATGTTCATTACCATCGATTTTACTCGCAGCAGTTTTGATCTTCATACCTTCGAAGGTCTTTGTATTCAAACATTTTTACAACCAAATGAACAGTTTTCAAATTAATGCCCTCTGTCCCACGCATTCGCTGAAGTTACGGAATCCCTAACGACGACCTTAGATATGAGCTAATTTTGACGAGGTCTTACAGTCCCCTTTCGACATTAGATTACTCCCGTCTTAGTCATTATGGCTTTTGCCTAGTGCAAATTTGTGAACAATTCTTACATTACTTTACAAGTGACTATCAGTCGTCTCAAGTGGTAAGAGGTCTTTCATATGTACCAGTGTGAACACAATGTTCTTTCCGCAATACTTACTTCATTGAGCACACTACAAATAGTTTTCGACATTCCTTTCTTGTATGGAATAATGGCCGTACATTTCTATCTTACTTAAACCTGCTGACGTACAAAACTGGTCGTGACTGCTCTGAAACGAGTTTTCCAGAGTATTCGTCACGCCATATAGTCTTCACCTTTTACCATGCATTTTTCTAAACATTCTCTTCCACCCCACCTTGAGGATCACTCACTGTTCACGACAGGTTTGACACTTAGATAGGCTGGTGGCTGCTGTGAATAAATTGAAAATTGTGGAAGGATGTAGAAGTGCGGGAGCTAGTGTTTCTCAGTCGCAGTTTATTGGGCCAAAAATGCACGAAACTGTCACTTACCAAAAATAAAACTCACGAATACATACGTCACACACATTAAATACATGACTAGGTTTCCGCGAATGGAAACTCTTACAATGATCAGCTTGGACTTCGCTCTCCGCCAAGTTGAGAACCCAAACGCTAAATCTCCCGGTTCAGTTGTCGCACTGAAGATTGCTTTAGAAGAACAACGTAACAGTAGGTGTTTGAAGCATGCCGAAACGATGCACGTTACATGTGTAACTAGTCTCAGCAGTTTGTTCCTGGTCACTTTTAAAATGCGGTTACAGGTGAACTGAATACAATAAATTTTTGAGGGAAGATTTTAACGATCGTATTGAACAATCACTTGTGACACTTATGTACAGAAACGAGTTGTCATGGTCCAGGGATATTTACCTTTTTTGTCGGATGGACACATCACACATTCTAAACATTTCTTTGGGTCATAGAAAGAAATCAGCCAAATAAATGAGCACGTGAACTTCATTTCAATATTTTCCGGTAATCTGCTTCAAGGGAATCAGGTAGGGTTCTGCATGCTCGCTGTAGACTTACATGTAATGAATAGGATTGTTTAACTGTAACAAGTGCTTCGATTAAAGATTCATTGTCTTGAAGCAGGTGACAACAATAAACCGAGGAGAAGACTACTTGCACAATACAATACTCTTCAACTCTCACCGGAAAGAGAAAAATAAAACCATGTTGGTATTGATTCTTTCTGACTGATTGAAAATAAAACAAAATTGGCCTCCAAATGAAAAGTAGCCTTTCACAAATACATCTAAGCAAAAAAATACATTTGCTAGGGATGGACAGTCAACGAAATAAACGGTAACTTGTAAATTACGAATGTTTCCACTAGGTTAACTGGAAAAGTGGGAGTGTTTCTTTCATGGCATCAGTGAATTAAGGTTCTGAGTATTGCAAGCTGGTAGGTAGAATATAATTTAAATGCTCTGCTAATGAATTCACTCAGTTGTTGGGCACAGGATACTACTTACTTAGGAATGTTTATTCGTAAAGGCTACGTTACGTCGAAAACGAATACAAATGTTGGCCAAAATCGTTTAAATTTTCTAACTTCTAAGATGCCAAGTATTCTTCAAATTGTGGCTGATTTCCTTCTTTATGTAATCTTAATTACGTGCGACCGAAGGTTAGTAATTTGTATTCGAAAACGACCCAGACGTTTCGATCTCAGGAAATTTCCGAATGTTCATATTATGTGAAAATATAAAACTTTAGCGAACAGGCTGTTACAGGCCAATTGTTTGTGACAATAGATTTATGTTTCGATTCCGATACTTTCACAATAAGTGTGAAGAGGAGGAAATAACATAAACCGATATTATGAGACGTTCGTTACTTGAATTTGCGATTAGTTTCTCCGTAATTACCAGTGGACTAATGGAAACTAGTCGAACATATGTTATGATTACTTTGGGAAGACGGGACAGGATTAGACAACTAATCGATGAAAGATTTTCTAAGCACGAGAGACATCAATACACATTTGCACCACTGAAGTAACTGGAGGACAAAATCGGTTTGCGAAATCACTGTTACAAAGAATCAAAATACCACTTTTGGTCAACACAAGCAAAGATAAGACTAATGTGCTTGTTTATCCAACAACGACAAGACATGATTTCGTTGGGAAAACTTTGTTTCCCTTTGACAGTGTTTATTTTGTGAAATATTTACGAAGTTACTGTACAATTTTTAAGTCATAATTTTTCGTGCCACCATTATCCAATATTATTTTTGTCGACTATGATTTTTTCAGAGGTCACGCGTTCTGTTTCTTTATTAGGTTTAAGACAAGGCTGTTCATGTTCATGTGTACATTATGACTTTATTGATTATTGCGTTTCGGTTGGCCATAACGTTATACAATCTTTACAATGCGTTGGAGGCTGATTCACTGGATCACCATTTACGGTGTTATACTGTTGTGACCACAAAAGGCGGTTGGCCTGTAAAGTTGTTTTTCCACGAAATTCCGTACAGGTTATGTGAAGACAGGACGACGAACGTGTACACTCATTTGCACGGCTGACGTATATCCACACACACACGCACTGGACAGCAGTACACTGTCACTAGCCGTTGTGACACCTCCTCCGTAGTGCGTACACATTGTTTCCGCATCCGCTTCTGGCCCCTCGTCTATTTGGCGTTAAGTCCTGCCTTTTAGTTATCGAATGTACGCCTTATACTACCCATGAACAAGGCTGCCTGTTGTACAACACTTCTTCCCCTTGTGAGGTTTCTTGCCCCCCCCTGCAACTGCTGACAAATTATCTCCGACTGATCCAGTGTTGCTTCCCAGCTAATTGATCCCCCGTGGCTCGCAGCATCGGCATATCGTGCAACTTTGCTAAATGATGCTATGCACTCGTTTCGCCTCGCCTTCCCTTTTGGCCGTGTATACTGGACCCCGTTTGGAAATGACCATATACGGACTGTTCCATTTAGACAGAAGTTTCCCTGAGCGTGGTCAACTGACAACTGTGTTCCAATAATCTCAATAGTTCATCCTTTCTCCTTGGTTAAACATTCTAGCTTTACTGAACCGTTGAGTTGCCGAATGTTTTTTTTGTGTGTGCGGGCGATGCTTTCCAATTTCGCTTCGTTCTTCCTCTTTCTGCAACCAATTCACTGATAGAATCACCTTGCTGTGGCCATATTCTAATGTCCTGATATACTGGAAGTCAAGAGGGTTCAGTCACACATAAACTTAAATGGAGATGGGCCAATAACACCAGCGGTAATTCCAATTATCATGCTTCTTCTTTGACCATTAACTACTCCGTAATTGTTCAATTGTTATGATTAGTTGATCCATTCGTCTGTGGGGGATATGCTGTCATTCGAGTGCACTTGATTCTCGGTTGTTGTATGCGTGTTTGAAACTCCTTGCTTTCAAAGTATGGTCACTGATCTGTCAAGATCATCTTTGATGGGCCGTGGTTTGCCACGATGTACAGGGTTAGGTTTTTCCTTCATGGGTTTGTGACACTTAAGCATCAGTTAGATCCACTGATGTATCGCTGTATATGATGATGATAATGATGATGGTGGTGGTGAAGATGTGTTTCAGCACCATGTCTTCCACTGTAGACATCTTGTGATCCGGAACGTTAGGCGCTTCGATATGACCGTTGAAATGTTCCTTCAAGACCAGAACGTGCTGGCTATCTCGAGCGCTTAGTGGAAATGGGACCATAAGATTCACCGGCCAAAGTTTACTGACGTCGGAATGGGGTATCGGCTGTAAAGATAGCTGGGCTCCCTTTACTGTCGTTTTTCAGTAACTGGCACTATTGGCAGACATGTCCGTAACTCGTCACATTCCCTTTCATCTTCGGCCAGTATGCTCTTGGTTGTATTAGGTCGTATGTCCTAGTTCATCCGGTGTGTGCCATTTCGGTTTGCTACCATTTTCCTTCTCAGTTGCCTCAGAATGACCATCATGTAAAAGCACCACGCTGTCATGTTAATACACCCGCACTGTTTAAGCCAGCTGTTCTAAGTTAGGAAACAATTATTTTCAGCTCATCTCTAGCACTTGTTGGGATCCTCAAGCTTCTTGCCAGAGCGTCAACCACTTTCCCGAGAACCTTGTTCTAACGTTGTAGACGCACCATCGTTTGCAGGTCCTGCACCATCACTATGCTGTTGACTCCAAAAATCACTTTGGGAGTTTATCGTCTATCTGCTGTCAAGAAAGAAAAGCTATGACGCAATTTCTAGAACCAGGCACATGATTGATTGTGAAATGATATCTATGTAAACGTAATGCTTATCAGGCTAATTTCCCTGTCCAGTCGCTCGCAGTCCTGATCCACTCTAGAGGTTTTTGGTCCGTCTCCGCGTGGAACTGTGGACCGATCTGTCCAACACCCAGGCGATCACTTTTCAATAGCTGAATACTTCGGTTCCATTGGAATCAGGACTCTGCTGCCTTATTCGATCACTCCTTCTTTTTGGCGAATACTGCCCCAATGCCGTGGTCATTGGCGTCTGCTGCTACGATGAACGTTCGTTTTGTATTCAGGAGTTTCAGCGGCAGTTGTTGTTCGTTTATTTATTGTTGCACTGGTATGAACATACCTGTGCATCGTCGGTCCATTCAAATATCTTTCTCTTCTGAAGGAGTTCGTACAAGATTAACTAAATGGGATGAACATTTTTCAGGAGCCTACTGTAATACCTTGATCGACCCAGAAATTGTCTCAGCGTGCGCTTGAAATTTGCAACCAAGGTGACTCCGATTGCTCATATTTTCTCTGGAAGGGTGACCAATTTCACCTAGGCCAAACTTGTGTTTCAGCACCAACACCGATGGCTATAAAAGTTGTGATTTATGGGCATTCATCCGAAGTCCCGAGTTCTTAAATCGTTTTAAGACAGTATCTAGGTGAGCACCATGTTCCGTTTCTGTGATACTGTATATCGCAATGCCAACTTCATACACCGTTACATTATCCCATCCTTTTACCAGTGGAACCACCAGGCGTCGAAAAGTGAATGGTGTTCCGGATAACCCAAACGGTATATGCCTGAATTAGTCCCGTTTATCACTTGCTATGAATGCGGTTTCTCATGATTTGTGGGTTTGTTTGCCACCTGCTAGCATCCGGATTGTAAGTCTAATACCGTGAAAAACTTCGTCTGTTACATCTTGTCAAAAACGTCGGCGAAGGACGGTACTGGAACAACTGTTTTGCGTTATCTCATTCAGCAGTCTAAAATTGATACAAAAGCGGCATTTCCTGATGGACTTCTCCAACAGGAGAACAGGCGAGCTGTAACGATTGCTGGCTTTTTGATAGCCCTCTCATCCAACTTGTTCTCCGCTTGTCTTTTCACTTCTTTTTCAAATCGAACCTTTCTCCTACAGGGTTCATGCGACCTTAATATTCGAGTTGTTGGTGTTGCACGTGCAGTGCAGTTGCAGAAGTTTTAGGGGGCGCATCTCTTAACGAGGCAGCCAAAATAAACCACACCGTTGCGATCGATCAAATGGTATGGTCTTGGGTGATGGTAAGGTTCCCCTCAGCCAAACAAATTGCAGCCTTGCGGTCAACTCTCCTTGCGCTATCTGGACTGTGTTTTCTGGCATGGTCTTTTGGCGATCCCTGTAAAGCGATTTATTCTAACAAGTTGACTCTCATACAACACCGTTTCAGGTGATTCGTTCTGCGTCTGACTGCCATGCATGATCGTCTGATTGGATTAGCTCCGTGTCTCGTCAGTCATGTATGTAATGCATGTAAGCAATGCCCCGACAATTATCGAGGCATCAGTCTGCTGAGATGCGCAGGCAAGGTGCTTGCCAGAATCCTTCTGAACTGGCTGAATACAGATGTCTTGGAGGCCAATGTTCCTGAGAAACAATGCGGATTCCGAGCGAATCGGAGTACGATCGACCTGGTGTTCGCTGTTCGACTGTTTCAGGAGAAGTGCCGGGAATGGAACCAGTCCCTTTATGCCCTCTTCGTCGACTTCACCAAGGCGTTCGATTCCCTGATCTGCGAGGCGCTGTGGACGGTGCTTGGTAAGTTTGGATGTCTAGGTAAGTTCGTCAATTTGATTAGATTGTTGCATTTGGGCAT
>LUCH01000338.1:139590-155033 GCA_013368495.1 Paragonimus heterotremus | reverse complement strand
AGTTACCAAAGATGTCAATGCTCAGTTCCATTGATTAGCAGGGACCGTTATGGGTGATGGTGCACTTTGATTGTCCTTCCTGCAGTCTTCCTGTGGCTTTTACGTTATCAAAAAATATACCCTGCACCTGCTACTGAATAGCCGCGGTATGAGTAGTATAATACGATCGCTCAACTCCACTGCACAGTCACGGCATGTGTTGCAACCAGAACATCGGTCCTAAGGAACTCTTGTCTGGTTTCTGGAGAAACAATATGATTGTCAATATGTACCCCTCATTCTGCCACACCGTCAACTAGGAGGTTATGACTCCCAACTGTGCTGGCCACCGTAAATATTGATTCTACATTTTGCTTCCTTGCATGAGCAATCAACGAAGTGGCCGCCCCGGTGTCAAAAGAGCATCGTTCTATCTCCCCGCCAACTTTAACCCTTAATTATACGGCTCCTGTCTCAATAGCTGTTATTGTTGGTTGACCAACCCGACAAAAAGAAGAACATTGGAACATTATTTGATTCTCCGGAACCTTCGGGCTTGACAGTCCTCCTTCCAATGTCCTTTTCCTCAGCCGCCGAAGCAGCTTTTTGTCGATTTTTATTCTGTAATGCTGTCCTCAATGCAGTTACATTGTTTGCCAGCTTCTCCCCTGCCTTTCGCATCCGTTTGTTTCTTTTTTCCTTATCGTCACTAGTACTTACTGAGGCCACGAACATACCTCTAAATTCGCGCATCACTTTCGCGAGCTCACCACGGTCCTTCCATTGGCGACGTGTTCAAGGTGGACACGGTAGTGACCCGCTATCGGGAAACCTTCGATGAACTAATCTGTCAACAACTGTTGACCTGACTCTTGCGTCACTTCTGGTAACGTCCTGTCCAGTAATCTTTGCAGAACGGCAGCGAACAAGGAAGACGTCGGTCTTTGCTCAAGCCTGGTCGCCTAGAACTGCAGCGTGGCCTCTGGCGGTCTGCCGGGCTGTCAAACGCAGTCACAAGTGTCTCCTCCACCGCGATTTACTCCATCTTTGCATAGCCTTCTCGCGTTGCGTATAGCTACACCTTTACCGTACCCTTCACCAACGTCCACAGAGCAGCCAGCTCCCCACGGTCGGTTTTAATTCCAAACAAACTGGCTACCTCCCCAAAATCCCTAACCCACGAAATGAATCCTCTAGGTTTTACATGACGAACTACGCTTACAATTTTAAATGACGTTATAATGTCTGCGCACGTTTTGTTCGCCTAAGACAATGTACTAGGTTTGCTGCACAATTCTTCTCAACGTGAATTAACACAGTCATTATAAACAAGCCGGCACTGCTGAAGGTTGTTAGTTATGGTTTACTAAACTAGTGATGTTGTAATTTGATCCGATTTGTTTCATCTTTTCAGCAACAGAAATTGAAATATGCAGTTTTATCCATTCTGTATGTACCCTTGTTATTTGAAAATCCGCAGATGTTTGGTAAGCTTTCAGAGATGGTTTGTTGTCCTACTTTTAAGTCCAAATTATTGGCGCGCGCTTCTCAACGCGTTTTGAAGGTGGGACACTATTTTTTATGTCTATACTTTGCGTTTGTGTAACGTTACATGAAAGTCTGACTTTATCTGATTTTTCGCACAATAAAAATGTTACTCACATCCGTTTTTTAAGCAGATTCGAAGTTTGGGCTTTTCGTTACTTCGCCCTACCACCTTTGAGAATATTGGCAGTATCCCAAACATTATGTTTAAAAATGTGGGACAGGGTTAAATTTTCTCCTGCAACAGTCATTGTTCGATCTGTGTCCTAAGAAGAACGCCTAACGGTTGTTGGCCAATCTTTTGTGCGTAAAAATCGCATTTGTTTTGAGACGCACACACTTAACACATGTGTGATAAAGTCGGTTGCGCGAAAACAATTGCTTAGTAGTATATACAGCAAAAATATATATCCCGCTACACTGGAAACAGCCTGTTCAAGTTGGTTCTGTTTGTTCTCTGATTTTAGGAAGTTTATTAGTCAATATGTTTTCCTTTTGTAACATACACGTAATCCACAGACCCTTTCGTTTCTCTATGGATGAGCTGACTGATACAACCGCTGTATATGCGAGACGATTGATTACCCCCTTGGATAAGCTGATTTACATGAAACAACCATGAATATACTCTTATAACGAACTGCTAACAGCTGGATTGACGACGACCACGTGCTGAGGTAGCTGAATACAATTTAGGTCATGTACAAAAAGGCCAAAAATCATCCATTCAAATTCATACAACTGAGAACTACTGATACGGAGTGGAACATTTCAATCTTCAATCTCCGACTGAATTCGAACCAGCGACCAAGAAATCCCGTTTGGGGAGTCAGTCGGCTGGATCATGCGGTGGATTCCATATAACGCAGCCGGATGAGTGGGTAACTGAGATCAAATGTGAAGTTTTGAGCTTCCGGCGTGGCTTCGTAGCTCAGCTATTAAAGCATCTGCCATGTTTGGACACGTTGTTTCTGTCGTTGGTTGGAATCCAACCAATGTCCGGTTTCTTCGCATTTGGGTCTTTTCTAAATTACCAAATCCGCCAAACTACTTGTCAGTAAGTAGTGAGTGCTAGACGGTAATTTTTTGTAGCTAGCCCACACACCTCAAATTTTTATGAATATCCGTCAATCATCTTTCGTGTTCACGAACAACCTACATTGGTCACTCGAGCAACATTGTAAAGGGTCTTTGCTGGAGAGAATACACACAGATTACACCGAGTCAGTTGGTGTTAACGCCTGAGTAATACTCATTTTGATTGAATCAGCTCTTGTTCAAATGCAGATGCCAATTCAATGTCCAGATTAGTGGATGTGACTCTATAACACCTGTAAAGACGATACAAATTTCATCAAATGTAGGGGAAAGACGGTATACACACTTGCGTTTCGTATCTCTATCAAAGAAATCAAGACAAATGTGTTGACTTAAATCATTTAGACTGAAGTTCGGTGAGATGAATTGCTGTAGCCATAGAAAGTCATACTTTCTCAGTTGGTCTAACATGTTGCGTGTGAATGTGTGACGGTGACTTAATACGATATCATCAGGGTGAGATGAGTCCAGGCTACACTGTGGGCCCGACAACATCATCACCATTCTGACGTCCAATCTCCAACCTTGACAGATAATCCATAGCAGGAAATCGTGTCCTAGGTTTAACTTGTAATCGCTGAGCAAAGTGTAACAGATCCAACCTGATAAAAACGAACAGAGTGTTTATTATAGCACTATAGCGCCATGTGCATAAATGAACAAAGCAACACAACAACAACAAAAAACTCAAAATGGTTCACATGTGACTAAATGACATCTTTCGGCAGCAAAAGACATTGTAACCAACTGAATCCCCCAAGTTAATTACAATATAATAGCAGAAAGTGACAACTACAAAATGTAGTTCTTTGTGCACTCAAATGTCGGAATAAATGAGGAACAGACCTTGGGGAATAAACCCAATGGCAACTTTCTCTACTGTCAGCTAGACCACACAGAATACACTATTGTGAAGAAAGCTGCGTTCACACTAACTATGGTTTAAATGAGCACACCAGAAATGAGGTATTAAACTTGAAGTTAGAAAATTCTACTGTCTGGATCTGAAACGTCCATCCCAATTAAGGCAGATGCTGTTGATGTTTTCACATTTTCCTTCATAATCACGTTTTGGGGAACGAATAAATGTCAGTCACCATGTTTCTTTTTATGAAGAAATCCAACGCTACGGTTTCTAATCATTCATCCACAGCCCCTCTTTAGATCATTCAGGCCACTAACTGTTTATAGTGCCCTGTCAATCAACCACTCAAAAACGGGATGGATGTGCTTTTCTGTAGGCTGCATAGCTGCTGTTACCCACTTGGATATTCATTCGAGTTGAGTGAGCAGTATGTCTCCATCAATCTCAAATGTATCTAACAGAATTCCGAATTGATTAGCGTGCCTGCCGAGGAGGAGATCCCATTCCAGAGGTCTCTTTACGGGCATGAGTTATTACTCTCACACTATACCTCAAAATGTTTCAGTGCTGCGCTGATCGACAACACGCGGTTTTCTATCACCTGAGGTCATCACCGATAGTCAGTAATTGTCTCTTTAAACCATGTTTTTTCCTTAGATGGGCGATATCCTGGGACTGACTGACGTTAATGTGCAAATCAGCGATGCTCCGGTGGTAGTGAACGGACTATAAACACAAACTGCACTAAATTCTGATCATAAAAATGATTGTTTTCTTCCACTTCTAAATATCCACATTACACGAAATACTGACATGCACTGCAACGTTCGGTCTTGTTAGCCTACTTGTAATGGTCAGTGCATGCATCTCTACAACTTCGTGCTAGGTCATTATAATACGGACCTCATGGAAACAGTGTTTATCAGAGCCAGAAGACTTTACATTCTGGACACATTCCAATGTGAACTGTAATTACTGGACCAGGTTCTCTCGGATTACAGGCATCTATAGTCGGTTTTCCTTCAATTTTGGAATTGTCTTTTGAACGAATACTTTTGACAAATACCGTAAGGAGCAAACGATAGGAACAGGTCACTATGACAATGATTAAAAGTCTCAGTGTTACGGACTTCCAATGCTGCTGATGTTATGACAGTCGACATTAGGAATCGAATTCAACTTCCGTTTCTAAAACCTCAGCATCCTTCATTCGCCAGATCTCAATTTATTTGCCCGTTTTCGTGTGGTTGCCCAATAGGTCAGCTAAACATAATTGTGGAACAGCTGCATTTTAAGCTCAGACAACACATTCCAACATGAATGATAAAGCAGATGAGGCAAGAATGCATGCACAGAGAGTGGATGATCACGTCATACTACCATAGAGCAGTTGGGAGTAGGCTTGTGTTTAGATACAAGCATTACATACATTAGAATGTATATGGGCAAGAAATGGTGTTTGCCACATATGAGTTTCACAATGGCGAACGTGATGTTCCAAGATCTATGCAAATGTGTGTTTGTATTCACATCACGTACTCCCTGTGAAGATTTTCTGAATAAACAATCTTTGCTCACTCACTTTTTGACTTGTAGCACACGTATGTTTGCACATAGTAACCGATACAAAAGTCAACAACATGAGGAATCGCTCGTCCTGTGCCAAATATCCAATATTAGATCGATCTCACATATGCATTCATCCATTTAAGGTGACTGGTAAGCTCCAGTTATTGTGGTTTACTGAAGTGTTTATGTTAAGACCATGGTATTCTCTTCTAGGTTCGGTAAATCTCGGTAGTTTGTCATAACCGTTTCATGCCAACAGTTGCAATGAGTAAGCAACGAACGGCGCAGCTGTACGTTCTACTTGTGACCTCAGTTTGGCATTTGGGTAAAGTTTTCAGTATCAAGTACTTGATATCGAACACAGAAAGTTGCCCGACCATCAATCGTGCACACTACAAATTTCGACTGTTTTAACATCAACGTTTATTGTTCGACTACTTACTCTAACGTGCGTTTGTAAAGCTCCTTGATACGTGAATGACCCATATCCAGCTTCGAACGTGCTCACTTCAAGAACTTCGTGACTGAATCGAGACAGAACAGCACTTGCGGGTATCAGCAACCTACACTGTAAAACTGGAGCTGATATCAACGGGGAGGCGTGTTCATTGAACCACAGTTTTTGGTAAACTCAACAGGCTAGTTTTACTTTAAACGTGTGCAAGCCTAGTTCGTTTATCATCTAGATCACGGTCGCTTTGAAACTTTGCAGAATCTGCAAATTTTTAATCATGGGATTCATCCCCTAAAAGTAGTTTAGATCTGCAATGGGATTAAACCGGAACAGCTTTCCGACTAGAAGAGGTTCACCCAACTGGAACTCCCGCACAAGCTGTCGCAAATGGAACTCTGATTGGTCGACACAAGCTAATCAACACCGGCAATCATTTGCTTGACAGAAGCGGTGATTCAAACCGATTGTTTAATAGCATATAAGATACAATAACCGAACTGTCTAAATCAATATACTGGAAATTAACAACGAACGGGCTACTCAAAACACAATATGGTTGTCAGTAATGTTCCTCCATAAAAGGAGTGGCGCACTGCAAACAACGTGTAACTACTAAGTGCCGTTCAGACCATTTTTTTTCTGGTTTTTAAACACAATAACAAGGTAAGCTACATGATGTCGCAGGACAAGAAGCCCACGATTCCATTCCAACGTGATTAATCGAGTGCGACTGAAGTCTTTCTTTCTGAGATGTTGGTTGTGATGAATAAGAGTCGACTGCCTCATGAATGGCGGTTATGGAGACAGAAGTGTGCAAAACCTAGTTGACGACGGCTTTTTGAACGTGTTGTATGCAATCGAATGCAAGTGAGCCATGCAGTCGGGCAATCAGATTGTTCTGACCTTCAAGCGATCGGTAGCACATGCGGGCATCGGCTGCCTGTGCCGCGTGGACTGAGAGTTTTCCGTAACGTTAAGTGAAGCGGTTGCTCTAATAAAGCTTACTTACTACTGGTATTTTCCGTCGTTCTTGAATACTACACAACGCAAAATGTTATTGTAGCGACTCGGAGACAGCCCACGTGTGTCTGTAATACGGTGTGTAAAATACTCAAAATCTTAATTTATGTTGTATATAGGACCGTGTGGATCTCTGCCAAATGTCGGCTTGCTGTATGCGATTATGTTTGTTTGTTCACACTCATGTCGGCTTACGTTTGCTAATGGAGCCACACACATCAGGATTATTCGCTTGCTCGACAGCTGGATTTCGAACCTTCCTAGCTCATTTCCCGTATCACTGTCGTTTAGCTTTGATCGAAACCTATTTTAATCATCCGTATTTTTACTTCGTACCTGGTATCCATTGCGTATACCTGGGAACCGTTAAGTTAGTGCACCTCCACACCAAAATATTTCATAAATTTTCTTAGAATATTGAATTGCTACATAAAAATAGATTTTATGGGTTGTGACAATTATGTTGCAACAGAGAAAATTGTTTATTTCTGAAAACCATTTGCAGCGACACTTTTTGTGTGACAAAGTCTTGTATCACGTGGTTGCCAGATCTGTTGGAAAATTCTTCCCAGACATTTCTGATGCCCAGATTTTTCTTTTGGCCACCCTTTTAATTTTGCGATTCAACCGTACTCAATCACTCGTACGTACTGTTTTATTCATTTGGAGGTTGTTGTGTGACCTATTTGCTTTTACTTGGCGTGCTTCACCGGAGGTGAACCTTTGCTGTTTTGTTTAAATTATTAGGGGGACTGGCGAGGTATTTTTTTTGCACCGTTTGTAAGATTTATCTAACTTCAAGCAGTTAGTTTGTGATTTACGACACATTTTTACTGTTGATACTCACCGTTATTGTCGAGGTAAGCAGCCGGTTGTTTTACACAAGCTACTGTTTACAAAATATTACAGTAGAACCTTTGATAGAAATCTTGTTCTGAATTTACTGGTCGGTATTGCTCTACTCATTGCTCGAAGACGGTTTCATCATAATTGTACTCAAATTGTTGGTTTAGGAGGAAAAACGATTCGGTCGAATCTATCAAGAAGGCAGGGACGCTCAAAGGTTCCGAAAGATATGCCAGAGGAAAAGCAAAATCCCACGGGTTGATGGCATTGACGTTCGCTATAGCTCTGATAGGTTTAGGTTCATTAATAGGAGTGATATCAATGCTCAGCTGGCCTTTAAGATCTCTAAGCTAAAGGAGAAACATTTAGCCCGAGGGCTGAAGTTGCAGAAAGCTTCAGTGCAAGCTAGAGAACAGGCGGTGGTAGACAGACAACATCTTGGGAAGTCTAAAAGTGTGTCACTCGGTTTGAAGTTAACACTGTCGTTAGTTGAACCACAGAATTCTGCAAACCTACGTACCACTTTATACTCGGCTGATTGTCAGAATCAAGTTTGTTCTGCTCTTTGTCAGTTTGAAATCTCTCAGGAGGATTTTATAACGAAATCACTTGCCTCATCTTTGCAGAAATTCACTGATTTACCAAAGGTCGAGTTGACCTATTTCGACGTCGATTAATTACTGCAAATTCACGAAGCAGTTTGAATATTTTGTTGTAGCTAGAGTGGTAGATTACGGTCAGGTAATGTTCTCCTACTTACATTATTATCAGGGAAGGGCTGGTGAAGCAATTGAGGATTGTATAATGTTGCCACCGTCAGTGGCATACGCAAATGCCAAAGAGTTATTGCAAGGCCTTTATGGACAGCCATATCATGTCGCGAGATCTCTGGTCGATGGGCTGTTGAGGGAAACCAGACATGTTCCAAACACTGCTGACGGGCTGACAAGGTTGTCCGTTCGCATAAAAAATTGCCGTCTCCCTTTCGAACAGACCAACTACGAAGCTGATTTAAATTCTTTGAGTACAGTAGAACGGATTGTCAGGGGGCTACCCCGGCCTTCAATTCGAGTGGACTAAGAAAGCAGATCAGATCAGCTCGCGACGGTGCAAGCCGAGTTCACTTAGTCCTTGTAACAAAACGTGAGAGTGACACAAGGCAGATTCGGACAAATTGCAAACAGTATTCGTGAGGCTGGTAATACGATCCATCAGAGTGCAAATAGGAGGCGAGTGTCAGAGGAGGAACTAGTGAGGACTGAATTTTGTCGCCACAAATTCGTGTCTTGTGAACTGTGTCTTGTGTGGACTAGTACACAGCTTTGAAGGATGTCCTGGGTTCATCAAGCCTGATGTACCTAGTTGGTGTTTTAGTGCGCGCAGTCTGGGTGCGTGTTCCTTTTCTCAATAGGTCACATAGGGCTTCAGGTTGTCGAATAAGAAAGACGTTTGTCGAGGTCGGCATCACCGTTTGCCGCACAACCCCAGAGATCAGACAACACGACAGCCCTCGTGCGGTAGCAGTTGTGTCCATACCACAACGAGCTGCGGTAACAGGTGCGTACGACTTGGGATGGCTCCGGTGTGTCTGGGTAGCTTTTCCGGAATTTATGCTTTTCTTAACAGCGGTTCAGACACAACACTTGTCAGACAAAGTTTTGTTGAAAGACAGTAAATTGCTACAGTGCAGTCGTGCCTGACAATCACGACACTCGGTGGCTCACTTAACTTTAAGCATGACAAAGCAAAGGTCAAGATATTTCCACTGCCTATGAATGGAACCTTTGAGGTTGACGAGGCGTACAATGTAAAGGATTTTCTGTTTGAGCCCGTAGCGCTCTTTCGTGATGTGAGTGAGCTGTAGCAGCGATTTAGGGAAATCGTGTTCGGACAGATTGACCATAGATAGGATATTATATCCCAGAAGCACACTGTGTGCTTGATCACAAGGTGAGTGAACGGAAACAGCCTTATGAAATTCAACCCCTGCTTGACTTAATGATTTTTAGTCTGATGGGTGAAGATGCTGAATCATGCGCTTCCGAAAATTGTACTATTCAAGGTGATTCCTCTATTGGGGAACATCTCAGACTTTTGTAAAGTCGGGAGTTTAATGATGTGGCAAACATCACAGAATCCTATTCCCAGGAAGATAAGTTAGCTGTGACGATTGTTGAGAATCGTGTTCCTCTTGTGAATGATCATTTTGAGGTTTCGTTATCACGGAGAGCTGTAAAGGTTCTTTTATCTTCCATTCGAATGCTGGCTCTAAAATGTCTGAGTCTCCTACGAAACCGCTTGTTATAAGATGAAGAGATAAATTTGAGGTGGACTGCTCTAATATATTAGGAGAAGGGTACACTGAACGATCATCTGTGAATGTCGAACTTGATCACCTTCTCAAGAAATGATATATACCATCACACCGTGTTTTTCCCGTTAGAAACCTGGTAAACTTCGTGCGGTATTTGACTGCGCGGCAAGATACCGTGGCACATCTCTGGATAATCAACTATTATAGGGACCACACTTCACCCCTAGACTTTTAGAGGTGTTGCTGAGGTTTCGAATTTTTTCGGTTCCGTTTGCAAGAAATGGAGAGGAGATGGTTTTTGCAAGTTCATGTACCCGACTCGGACCGTGACATCCTGAGTATACTTTGGTGGTGTCAAGGTGCTCCCACTAGTGAACTCACGAAATACCGGATGGCAGTACATGAATTTGGGGTTATTTCATTCCCCTTTTGTGAAAATTTTTCCTTGAGGAGAACGGCGGAAACATCTAAGCATATATATGGGGAGAGTGTACGCCAGGTCAATCATACGTAGTTTTATGCTGACGACTGTCTATTCTCCTTGCCAGATGTATCCTCGGCAAACAGCTTTGTCCACAGAAGATAGTTCACTGTGGCGCTACTGGTTAAATATTTAAAACTTGGTGAAATGCAGGTTTCCAAGTGCGTAAGACCCCATGAGTTTGTGAAAAACGATTTTCGGTTGCATGTATTTTGTGACTCGGTCAAAGTGGGTTAGGGTGTAATTGCTTACGTTTGATTCTGTAACGACAATGGTGAAGGTTTCGTGCATTGCTGTTCTCGAAGGCTTGGATGGCGCCTCTCGAATCAGTTTCCACTCCTTCGCTCGAAATGGCCGCAGCTGATGCACCCTTGTGTGACTTAAATGATTCGATCACAGAGTTTGAGGCTGCGGGCTATGTGAGGTTCTTTTGACGTCAAGGAACTGACTGACAAAATCGAATAATGAACGATTCGGTTGTGACTAACGTGTGTCTAATATCCCATAGAAATATAAGGATTGTCAATATATTGCGAATGAGTTAGGAATTTGGAAGTATCCTTTGTTCTTGACTTATTTAGTTGAATAGAAGTATAGCAGGATCTTCCGAGTATGTTTCTTTGTCCTGTGGTTTCATCCTACTTTAAACATTGCAATGGAAGTCACGGTGATAAAGCACCAAACGTCGAACGTGTGTAAGCATAATGGACTATAACTTTACGCAAGATGAAAGGGAGATGTGTATCCCCGATCATTTATCTGCTTTTAGTTATTCACCCAAGCCCCATGAAGTAAGATAATATACCATATCTGAAAAAGTATCTAACCATAGTTACTGTTCACCTTTGGGCCGACAAAAACGAGTGCAGAATGTCTCATTGCTCAGTTGTCACACCACTCTACCAGTCAATTCGGGATCATGCAAATAAAGCTGTACGAATCGGACGATAATAAGAACGCTTCCATGCGAAAGTTATCAAATGTTTAACTCTAAGGGACAAGTTAGGAATGTGGTTCTACGCCAAAAGTTGATTGAACGTAAATCTGACAACAAAAATTCTTGCCTGCTTACTGTGTTCCTTGCCGTTGTACAATGGACTATGTAGGTCGAGGGACGAGATGTTTATTTGAAAGGACCAAGAGAATCTTTCGACGTGGCTCAGCAGTGAACTTAACAGAAAGATCTGTCAAGGAACCCAATTTTCCATTCAAAAAAGCTTACTTTTAAAGAAAATAATTTTGACCAACTAAAACACACTGGACCTCCAAGAACATTCTAGAGGTAACCTTCATTATTCTATCTACTCGACCTTTAATCCGCCACGCTCAACGGCTGCTTGTTCACCTCAGATACTATTTTGGTGCCTGTCCTCTAACCTTCAGATTCGAGAATAGTTGTAGGTCACTATGCATGATACATATATAATTCCCCATTTTTGTTCCTACCACACGTTTCCAGGCGACAAAAGAGATATATTGCACTCGTCTTTTGATTTGTCACGAGAGTAATTAGAGTGGTCAGTCTTGTCATCCTTCGGGGCTAAGGCTTCCGTTTTATATAAGTCAAGACGGACAATTCAAGTTCTAGTTGTAGGAAAATACCCGGCTTAGACATCAGAAGAACGTGTAGCGAACATGCTTGTTTTCGGTGATCCATCATCAGGCTAAATACAACACATTTATGTGGGTCAATCATGTGAGAAAATATACAGTAATGGATCGAACGGATTGTTATCAGTTTCAGAAAGTTCACTTCGATTGTACAAATGATTGATGGCTGTAACGATAGTGGTTTTGATTACGTAATCTGTTCTTGCCGAACGTGGACATCTGGCCATGGAAGATTGAGTGTTTTGACGAAAAGCTTTTAAATGCATGGTGGAGGGGAGAGCAAGCGGATGGCTATTGCTTCTGCAACTGCCAAGTCTGGCTCGTCTTCTATCGCTGCGCACCTAATCGAATACAATCACTCAATTCGAGTTCTGTCAGACGCCCTTTTGTTCCGTTGCTCTTCCAGCATAGTTTTGCAGGCGTTGACAGTATAATCACCAGGACGATAGCCTCATAGTTATTGGATACATTAACCGAATCTATAATAAAGCGACTTTTTTTTTAGCGTTTTAGAGGTCCCACCACGTCAACCGAAACCAGTCTAACGGTGTACATTAGTAACAAGCGGATCTATTGACAATTCTGTTTTATAATTTATCTCTGTATTGCTTAGCCCAATGCATGCATAATTTGTGACTCCTAAAGCCACCAGTGGATCGCCGTTGTCATGTAAATAAATAAAAAAGATTAATGTAACAAGTATGTAGAGCTCATACCAATTTTTAGCCGTAGGTGTTTGACATCCAGGACCATGTAGGTTCCTATTTTTTGTTAACTGTTCTCTGCAAAAGCGAGTTTTGATTTCAATAACTGCATGAACCTAATGGAAATGGACACCATTTGTAGTGACCCACGTGATACTTACTAAACTGCTACGACAATCTGTCGGGCTTCCATCAATTGTAGAACTCACCAGCAGTTATACACCTTCGTACGTATCGGGATTACTTTTGTTCTGGTGTTACCCATAGGGTAAGTAGACTAACTGTCTGATGAAACTCGCATCCTACAGTATCGCTTTATTACGCTTACCTATACATACTGAACTGCTTGTGAGTAGTAGTCATATTAACTAACACTGTAGGCTCCACCTACAAGATTGCCATGGTGCAAAGACCACCTGTTGATAAGCTGTCCTTTTGTTGTCTCAGAGCGTGCACTATTAAGACAAGCGAGATTGTCGCCATAACGACTACCTAGGTACAGAGACCGCCCACGGCATGGTAACTGAGCACGACAATCTTCGCTTGTTGCCATGGTGACGATTGCCCAAGGGCGCATTGCACACGCTTATCATACAGGTGCTAACTTCAACATCACTAAACCTCCTTTCTTGTCATCCAATACATCACCTGAGGTGCAATCTGTTGATACTGGAATTATGCGGGTGCTTACGAAAAGGTCTGGAAGATTGTTCCAGATACACGTATCAGTTGGAAAGATGCATGTAAAAGGTGTTTGTTTAAAGAAGAACATCATAGGTAAACAGTTCGGGTGCAGTTTACTGGATAACAATTTTTGGTTTGAATATACCACGCGCTACCGTCCCCGTGCGATTTCCGTAGAATTGTTCACGTGTATCAAAATTTTTACCAAAAGTTGCTGATGACTGTCAGTCCTCGTCAATCAGTGAGTGAAAACAAGATGCGCATGTGCTCAAACCAAGAACGATACATACAGCATTCCTTGATAGGTAGTTTTATTTTAAACTGTAAGCACTATTCTTCCTGAGTCAATTGAAAATACCTTGATGGGCTGAAGCAGATTGCAAGAGAAGTCCGCATGGTAACCCTGTGTTGAAGACATCAGTCTGTGAGGTAATTCTGAGCATAAAAGAGACGATTAACGGCCATTGGTCTGCACGCCTATATCCACTACATTCTTATGAGACCCTTATTTTCAGGTTTAGAAATACACGAGAAAAAATCCACTTCATTTGTAACTAAGAGAACGAAGATACCAACGGACGATAAATCGTGACTTATTTCTTAAGCGACAAAACACTAGATTATCTCAAATACTGACTGATTTCTGCTTTTTCCGAAAGTGGTTTTGATGGAGGATTCTTGCAATTTCAAAGGGGGACGCCGGAATGCACTGATAAACCTGTGAGCCCGACTGTTCTGTCGGAACGATAACACGGACATAACCAGAAGATTTTACAACTACAGAACTCTATAGCATCATGTGATTACTCAACGGCAAACCAGACCTAAACAAAGCTGAGAATATATTTAATCAGTAACGGAAGTTTATTCGTGTCAGTAAAACTGTACAACAAAATGTTGGCTAAACAAATTGAAAAATGATGGATAGTGAATCAAAATGATCAAACGTTGTAAATTAGAAGAGTTCAGCTCCGAGCATTGTCACTATTTTCCCCACTCAAGAACCAAGATCAGTGACAAATTTTTCATAAACAATGCTGGAAACAAATCAAAGAATCGATGTATCCGAGAATTTTTCATATGCGCACTGATCAGTTGTTTATTAGTTTAATAAAATGGTATACGAAACCATGACTATCCAACGTTTTTTTATAGAAATGTAAAACTGAATCAAAGGGCGACCATCAAAGTCGTTCGTGGGCTGACTGAGAAGGACGAAAGGGAGCAAACAGAGAGACACTGAACACAGCCATTGATGAACAGACATCAGCAGGTGCGGGAATCTCATCAGAAACTGTCACACTTTCACCATTCATGTGCCACCAAACGCATACTTGGCGGGAAAGACTTCGAGAGTTTTCTATGGTGCTGCTTCTCCTGTTCAGCCAATTCATCAGTCACGTGTGTGTCGTACACTTCGAAGTTGCACTGTTTGAACAGAGCATTCTTCGTTCGCAGTAAGCTACGGAAGTACTTGAACGAAGTGGGGATTAAGAAGAAAACCGCAAACAGGTAAGTGAGAGCACTGAATACATATTTGCGAAAGTATGGTTGGTAGTAGTGCAACTTCTTAGTTGCGGTTAAATGACGCGATTAAGAGGAACTGTAATACTATGAATAAGGAACTTCGAATAGCCCTAGAAATCGTACTCTAATTGAAAACTCCTACACAAGTAATGAGAAGACCTTGTATTGATTATAGTAATCAGTTCTTATTCACAAGACAAGAAGCTGCATTTAGAGGTAAACAACAGCATTCAGGAAATTACATTCTGTCATTGATTGATCGAACTGGCACTTGCACAGATTATCAACACGAATACATGTACACCAATTAGCCATCAAGAGGCACGATCAAAGTTCTTTGATCTCCGTCCACGAGGATGAAACTGGACACACCTTCAACTTGAATACAACAGAAGTACTTATTCAGACAAACACCAGACATGCAAGAGAATTTCTCAAACCTTGGTTTTCATCAGCAGGATCAATAAACAAACATATCGAGCTGGATGAAATCTATGAACCGATGCTAATCAAGGATCTGAAGAGATGCAAACACCATCGAGTCCAAATGACAGTAAACCCAAAAGAATCAACTTGAACAGAGGAGTTCGAAGTCGAAACGAGACAATGAATAACCAATCGAATGGAATTTCGAAACGAAGAGGTGACTCAATCAATTTACAGGGACCAACCTATCAGGTTTGAGGTCAAAGTAGGACAGCAACAGGGAACACCCAATTAGACTTCAGATTAGAGACTCAAGAACT
>LUCH01000338.1:100964-131144 GCA_013368495.1 Paragonimus heterotremus | reverse complement strand
CGAACCATGTGATCAACCCGGCCGATTTGTTCAAACCGATCTATCGAGTCTGCGGAGTGCAATCGATGTGGGTCAAAAGTCCTTTATTAGCCATCGCAGAAGCCTTAGCAATTCCATTACACTCACCCCCGTTGTGTTCACAAAAACGTCTTGTCAAAGCATTGAACCTTCCGTGGCTACGCATCAATAACCCGGATCGATCTGTTATGTAGGAGCACCTATCTGCCAAAAACACTTGATGAGTCTGACTAACTTGACATTAATATTTACCATCCCTCACCCTACTGACGTACTACCCCTGTCGAACCTATATAAATGTGTTGTAGTTAGCCTGATGATGAAACTGAAAACGAGAGTGTTTGTTAAGTGCTTCTTCTCAATTTCGTTTCGCTAAGAAATTTTGTAATGTGCGGAATTATGGACACCAAATTGCCTAAAGAAACGTACCTGAGGTCAAACCTTTCGCGTAGATATTAAGAAGATCTCGGTCAGCCTGAAGTGAGCGTTTGTTAGTTATGGAACAAGAACATGAAGTTATGCATAAACATCAGTATTCAAGAAATCAGAGTAAACCACTGATTGATAACAATGACACGGACAGCGTCGTACGGTGCATCCTGATCGGTCCAATACGGAACGATGAAGTTGAGAAATAACGGAAGATATAAGATTGAAACTATTTGTCCAATCCGGATGTTGTATCTTAAAGTGACGGTGGACAAGTAGGTTGCTAGTTTTTATGCTGCACTGAGGTGTAAGTACGCGGTAAATCGGCCAGGTTATCACCAAAGTGCTATGCTAATCGAAGGCTTCTCTGGTTCGTGAAAGTGGTAGCAGTTAGCAGGTGCAAGCCATCCCTATGCACACAAGCGGACTTGTTCATCAGTGCCAAGTTGTCCTGGTAAGTGATGCTCACCTACGTGTGCGTGTATAAGTGTGTTCAATTATTGACTCTGGCTTTTTCTGCAAACTTGGCATGATGGACGGGCTTGTTCGTTGTTCTGATTTGGCGGGCCATGCTGACAAGTACTTTGATCCTTCAAGATCCAACCATATTAGGTAGGCCAAAGGGAAGCAGCCAGATAAAAGCAATCAAACTCGAGTTGGTTTGTCGCATTACTGACTGAGTAGTGATGCCTGAGCGAGAAGATATTATTATACAATGAAAATATATTTACAGTTGCACAGCCCCTGTCTTCCCTCTATGAAAGAAGAAGTTTAGAAAAGGTACCTTCAAGCAAAGAATACTCTTATCCCTTGGCGGATGATCGTGACTGTCAGCGTATTATTCTTTACGGTCGAAAAGCCTGCACACATTATCAGAAGTTTGATGTAGCTTACAATCTACGCTCGGTAGTAATGGGGATGAGTCGTCAACGTCCAGTTCACTGCAACCTAAGATTATATTAGCCTTCCACTGCTAAGGTTTTCGGAATTTTGGAGTCTTCCAAGAAAAACCGTGCATCTTGTTGATTCTCAGGTCAGGTTTTTCAGCCAGAAGTTCTTAGGGGGGTTCCCCAGAAAACTCCTATTCCCTTCTGCCTTACAGCTCAACTTCTTAAGCCAGAGTCTCGATTTGGGGACCCACGTGTAAATCAGAGGTAGGCGTGTGGACGCAGGAAGTTGTCCCTTGAGACGTGGAATTTGCGTACGCGGTTGTATCTACGCCACACCAGACGGCTAAAATGCTGCACCCTACTGACCGCCATGGAAGTGGGCAACTACGACACTGGTGGCATAGCCTTCAGTGAGACAAGGGTTACAGACCAAGGTAAGCTCCCGGAAACAGGCGCTGTGTACATATTGTATTTGGTAGGTTACATGGCAGAAAATGTTTGGGTGTACGGCGTTTGTTTCGCAGCCACTAACAGCATCAGTTTTTGATAATAGTCGAACAGCACGGCAACAGCTCAGGGAACATGCCCATCTATCCATGACTCGATCGGGATAAGTCTGTCACACTCCTTAATGTTTATGGTCTATGTGTCGCACCGATGGCAAAACGGATCAGTTATATGGCCGGCTGCCCATCACAATCCGCTTGATACCAGTGAGTGACCGACTGTTTATTCTGGTTGACTCTAACACGCGATAGCCGACAGTCTTAGAATCTCAGGGAGTTACCACAGTCAGCAAGAAAGATGATCATCTGCTCTACCTGCATGCTAATCACCGGTTGGCAACCACAAACCCGATTCCAGCTGAAACGATCTAGGTTGTCACCACTAGTTGGTCGAAGATGAGATAACTGATCAACAGGAGTCTCAAAGTGGGCTTCAACATAAGTAAAATTAGACTAGTGTGGTGATATTTCCCAAGCAAAACCTAGCGCTTCTGGCTGCATCGAAAAACCGTTCAGTACCTACTTAGTGGGATCCAGTGGAATTGATTTGTTAGATTGACAACTACGGTCAGTAGACTGTTGTGCTTTTTTCTGTCTATGTTTCACACTTAGACAGATGGTGGCTCGAGAATGAAAGTAAGTTAAGCTACCTGAGTCTAGAGTCCTTAGGTAAGAAGCCATACAAGGTTCTTCTGAAGTTACACGAAGTACTTTAAAGTGGCCAAAAGCGCGGTCTAGTCGTCAGCCTGTCTACTGCAGCCCGGTGAACTCAATCCACGTTGTAAGATTGAAACAATGTTCATTGGGGATAATCACAGTGTCGGCATTTGTTAGCGGGCGATACAGAAGACTTGGCGGAGATGAATACGTACATATTGTCACAGTAGGGTGCAACTAACCAATTTGGGGAGGAATTCGCTGCAACAGGTTGTCCGCGAGCCGCAGCTGTTCAAGACTGGATAGACGTCTGTAACAGAGTATCAACATATACACAAGTTGTAACAAAAGAATTAAACATACAAACATCATCAGGAGAAGTAATAAATAAGCTTAAAGAAGCGACTTTACATGTCGTTTTAGGACCAGACATGTTTTCTTTTAATCACTCCTGTGGAGTCGAGATGGAAAACAGACTTACATCCATTTGCAACTGATATCCCTCCACGCACGCGCACTATGAATAAACCCACACGAAACTCATGAGTATGATTTCACGAGCTCGGACCGCACGGTTGGCACCTCTACATATTCTTTACTCCCGTTCGACGGAAATACGCTCATGAAGAAAACGTGCAAAACTGTCCAATTACACTAGCCCTCGGCTGTACTGTAAGCATGAAGTGGTTCGAGTAACCACGGCGAGCAAGACTCGCTGCAGCAAAATTGAAAGTTCCTCTTGACCGTTAATCATGACATGGACATGACGTAAGCCAAGTGTTATGTAACTCCCAAACTCGGTGTAATGACTGACCGATAACGAGAAAGGTATACCTAAGTGGTGAAAATTTATGAGCAAAGTTAATCAATCAGAAGATAGAGAGATTGATGCGAATATGGTCAAAACTGAGGTGGGCATAGAGAAAGGTAATCGAAACCCAGCATGTGTGTGGTTACGTACCATATGCCAACGAGGTGAGTTAAGTGATCAACTGACGCTTAGCTAAGTCAATAAGATAATGACCGTGGTGTGAACATTCGAATTGCCTTACACCATTCCACCATCAGTCAAGCTCGGGTTGAAAGCTGAAATAAGTCCTATAATCTGCTTTAACATCCATATTCAGTGAACGGAACCGTCGTCACATCAACAAAGCGATGATAACAGATCGTCGAATGCGAGAAGTTTGGACACAGAACAACCAATTGGGCTGAATGTGGAAGAAACACAAATGGAATACTCGTAAGCTCAACGCCAGAGGTGTGAGTACGCGATTGTTTGGTAGCAATTTCGTGTGGAAATTGGCTTTAAAAATCTATCGGAACAAGCACTGTTTTGGATGCACCGAGGCGCTGATGGTTCGTGCACTGATATCGACAGTGATGTTTTTTGAAAGTTACACAGTATGATGAAGATTGTCCGGAGACTGGTTCCACCGGTGTGGCTTACCAAAACTTTTTTTTGTAAAATCGTGTTTTTCTAATACAGACTAGATACTCGCACATCATTGTTTGCAGTTGATGAGATTACAAAATTTGTTTTTGTTCTAAAATTAATGTTGTCTGGTGTTATATGTGATGCCATAATACAGCCAGACTCAGGCAGAACACCTTACAGTTCTAAATGTCAGTCTCAAAACCAAGTTGAAGAAAATGTCGTAAAGTAATATTAATGACTAGTTTGCAACGAATGTCTTATCTATCGATTCTACCTTTCCGTAGAACAAGACATTTCCTTCAAGTCAGATGGGAGGACATGGTACAATGTACCGTAACGATAGAACTGCCTCTAGCCCCGATCGTTTGTTTAATTCTTCCAGAATGTTCTTTCTTTGTGCTCTGTATTCATAGTTGATGTAACTAAAGAATGCAACCCAACTAAAGTCCAAGACTGAGGTAGCCACTGTACATTCCTCTCCCTGCTTATCCGTGTACTTTCTGCTAACTTCCTCACCTACATGTTGAACCTAGGTGCTGAAACCTCTCCTTGTGTGGCCCGGCACAGACTTGCCGAAACCATACGAGGCCACTTATTGCAGAATCAGCTAGCATTGTCAGGTAGGTCGAACACAGCCAGGGTCATCGACAACAAAACGTTAAGGAATGAGACAGCGTGAGACTGATCACAGCAAAGGACTTCGTGTTTTTCCCTTACCTCGAAAAAACGTTGAGACAGCTGAGACGCTGAGACAGCTACAGCCGGACATTACCACTCTATTTTGTGGAAAAAAGAGACTGTTTGATCTGTTGATGGTGCCATAATATCAAATGAACAACTTCTTAACCCAGACCTGTTTCATAATTGTTTTGTGGTATAGAGCTTTGTTCACTTAATTCAACTGCAGTAATGACCAATACGGATGCAGAAATATCTTTTCATACAAGATTCATGTAATGTTCATTTCGTGTCAGCTCTATTCAGATTCATGACAGAAAATCGTTATTTCTGGTATAGCCATCTGGTAAAGGACGACCCGACATGCGTCGTTTAACCATAGTTTCTCTAACCTAAGTTTGCGGTAGAAGGTATTCTGAGCGTTGTTGAAAGGTAAACCACACAGCTGGAACCAGTCTCCGGACAATCTTCATCATACTGTGTAACTTTCAAAAAACATCACTGTCGATATCAGTGCACGAACCATCAGCGCCTCGGTGCATCGCAAACAGTGCTTGTTCCGATAGATTTTTAAAGCCAATTTCCACACGAAATTGCTACCAAACAATCGCGTACTCACACCTCTGGCGTTGAGCTTACGAGTATTCCATTTGTGTTTCTTCCACATTCAGCCCAATTGGTTGTTCTGTGTCCAAACTTCTCGCATTCGACGATCTGTTATCATCGCTTTGTTGATGTGAAGACAGTTTCGTTCACTGAATATGGATGTCACAACCAATTGCAGAGTTGTTCAGGCCAACGTGAAGTCTCGTACACCTGCTGCCACTTTATTGACCTATCCACGCATGCGCTCCCGTGGGTAGCAGTTTCCATTGGTCGTGCGGCCGATCGTTTAGAAGTACGATGCACGTTCGCAGACATTTTGGTGTTCGTGTGTTACGCCTGGGTGCATGAGACCGGTAACTGATGAACTAGCACACCACCTTCACAGAAATAAGTTCACTCTATTAACCCAACTACTGTTTATTTGATTTTGTAGGCTCGGACATTGTTCATGGGTCGTAGGGGAAGGTGCAAATCACATGGAACTCGAAGATTAACGGATCGTAATGAAAACTGTTGATAAACGAGTATGCATTGCAACGAAGATGCGTCCGCGGGTAACTAATTTCACTGGATACCGAAGCCTATCAATTTTGCACACCTCCCATTTGAACGGTTTGTGAGATTTTAAGCCAGTTAAAGTACAATCTTGACAGCATATAACTGATGTTGGCTTACATGTACAGCTATGCACTGCAACTGAAACACTGGTCGATTTCGAATCAGCTGGACGAATCACCCACCCTGTATTGGACACAAAATTGCATGGTCACTTCACTCATACAGTGCCGTGTTGGCTGTTTACGTTAGCATGTGACAATCGAGAAGGATGCTCACAACGATTCATACATCCATGTTTATAACTTTTTTTTGTAGCCATACAAAGAAAAAGATATCCTATTTATTGCTTAATTAGTAAGATTGTGACAGTATATACCGAATATAGCATCATTCATGGAGTAATAGTAACACGTACACCATTCAAACAAACTGACTAACCCAGGCTACTATAAATCGAGATAGTGAAATGGCGAATCGCACCTAGACAATGAGACAGTCATGTGTACCCTGCTTCACTCTTCAAAGGCGATCACTTAGCTGATTGAATATCTAGGGTGCATTCGGATTTTAGTGACTGAGTGTTGTTCTGCATCTAAGTACGTATAGTGTGGCAAATGTGATTAGTTAGAGGAGATGAAACTGCGAAATGTCTGGAGTTTGGATAAATTTGAACCAATGGCGGGCACATCGTACTCACACATGGCAACTGCTGTAACTGGAAACCAATAAAGTTTAATTGTTTTTGCACACACAACACAGGTTTGAAACGGTTCATCGCCGCGACTTCACAAAAGTTTAGGAACCGTGGGTTGGGATCACGCACTGTGGTGGTAAAGGCGGAGGTCAAGTCCACGTTGTGACCAGTTGACAGGATGTGCCGTCCGATCGACGAAGCTGGGGGCTTACGATTCTCTGTGACTACAGTGTACTGTTTGAGACCTGTTGGTGAACCCGCTTAGGTACATGTTCCTTCATTCTTGAGATCAATGACCTGTCGGTTCTGCCTACGTAACTTTCTCCGCAGTTACATGAGAATTAGTAAGCACAGTGTGATTTGGCGCCAACAGGTCGATCTCCTTTGATTGTAGGTACAGGTAACCTGCAAGTCTGATTGGGGACCCTCCATTCGGCTGTGTTTTAAGTACGTTGCAATGAAGAGACAATTCGTTGGGCTGTTCGCATCGTCACGATATCCCCTTTTGAAGGGTAGCTCAGTGTACATTAATTTCTTGGGGACATCATCATTCTTACTGTATTTGGGCCTCCATTCGCTGTGACGCTGAATAAAGCTTCTGGGATACCCATTACCCTCCAGAGTGGTCTTAAGCGTTTCTAGCTCTTGTTCAACACAGTCGGATGTACAAATGCGGAATGCTCTGGTGAACAACGTTCTAACTACACCACGCTTATAGTTCACCGGGTTGAAACTTGTGAATTGCATATACTGACCAGACCATGTTGGTTTCCTGTAAATGCCACGCTTTATTGATCCGTCACCCCTTCGTGTGATGAGTATGTCCAAGTAAGGCAGACTGTCATCAGCCTCTGGTTCACACGTCACCTTGAGGTTGGGATGAACGCCGTTAAACCGCAGAACAAATTGTTCAGATGGCTCCCGACTTTTGGCAGTGACAAAGGTGTCATCTACATAGCGTGTGGAGTATGGTAGTTGTGAGATGATATTACTTAGTTGGCCTTGTGGCATGATCATTAAGGAGTTAGCGAGAAAGGGGCCTAATGGACTTTCCACCGCTACTTCGTTGATTTGTCTGTACGGTGTGTTAAGGAAGTGAAACTGACATTCTGCGTACACAATAAAATTAACGTTTTCAGATACTCAGTTGGGATGAACATAAGGATATTTTCAACGAAAATCCGTTCAAACACAAAGTCAACAGTTTCTCTCAGGGGGACATTGGTAAAGGGAGACTGAACATCTATGAAGCACATATGTTCATTCTTAATATTGATTTGATCCAACTCATTCGAAAGTTCCAGCGAGTTTTTCATACTATAGATGCCAAACTTTTTAATGGCTGGCTTCAAAATCTCGACCAACCATCTAGCCCGTTTGTGCTGATGTGATTTAGACCGGGCTAATATAGATCGAAGTGGCACACTCTGCCTGTGGGTCTTGGGAAGACCGTACATTTGAGGCAGGGAGCAGCCGCCGGGTTTTAGGTACTTGTATGTTATATCACCCATCCAGTCACGTTTGAGAGTTAATTCTAACTGGTGGCATATTTCTTCCTCTATTAAGCAAATGTTTTCATCTTTGTCTAGGAGTTGAAATTTCTGTCTATCAGTCAGGATTGATAAAATTTTTCCAAGTAACTCGTCTTATCCATAACTACTGCTCAGGAACTTCGTCTGATTTGAGGATTACAACATTTTTTGACGAATGTTGACACTCTACTTTTTCACCGAATCTAGTCGAACTCATTAAGACATTTTCCTGTCATGCCAGCATCACTTTCTCAGAAATGTATTTTGCAATACTAGATGTTTTTCGACCGTATTGGATACTACGTCGGCTGTCACGGTTAACCGTTGGGCGATCGGAGTGCTCTTTGTTTGAGTGTACCTTTTCTAACCCCCTTCTTCCTGATATGGAAGACAGCAGTGCCGCAACTGTAAAAGTAGTTCTGCTGTATGCCCATAGAATCGTGCCTCACTACCTAAGCACTCCTATGCGGTCAGTAGTGCGACATACAATCCTATGAGTGTAACTGCTTTTCGTCTGACTGCTCCCCTTTGGCCTGTCTGACAAGGTTGTACCTGGAAGGACCGGAGTCCTTGTCAGCATAGCCCGCTTGAGACTGTGAACAGGTTCACATACTTGGGTAGCACTATCTCGTCAGCCTGTAATATTGCTGATGAGATATCAGCAAGGATAGCAAAGGCACGAGTTGCCTTTGCCAAACTGCATCATCTGTGGCGTCGAAAAGACGTCCGGTTGTCACTGAAAAGAAGGGTATATAATGCCTGTGTGCGTTCCATTTTGCTTTATGGTTCGGAAACGTGGCCTGTTCACAAAGAAGATATCAACAAACTTGCTGTGTTTGACCATCGTTGTCTCCGCCAATTGGCCCATATTAAGTGGACTGATTGCGTGAGCAATGTGGCCGTTCGCCGGCGCGTATTCCGGAATGCTCGGGATGCGCGATCAATTGTTCAACTAATTACGTTGCACAGCTTGAGATGGTTGGGTCATGTTATCCGTATGCCAGCTGAGCGTTTACCGTACCGAGCATTATATACTTAGACCACCAACAATTGGATGAAACCGCGTGGTGGTCAAGCAACAACGTGGTCACGAAATATGAAGACCTTGACTGCTCCATTGAGCAAAGTGGGTAGGTGTCGCCTTCCTGGCTGGGGTCCTCGTGATCACCCAAACCGCTGGTTAGAGACGCTATCCGAGATGGCGATGTGTCGCAGTCAATGGCGTACCTGTATTCATACCATTTCTAGTTCTTCCGCCTAGTCTTCTTTTATTAATTGTCAACCTTCTTAGTAACTTTTTCTTCTATGATATTCCACGTCACTGTTGAGGTGAGCGGCGGCCCGAGCCACAGTACCATTTGGTCAGGCTCATGGCTGTTATGATAATGATGATGATGTATTTTGCGCTAAACCACATCTCGTCTAGACAGGAAGGTTAAATCACTTTCCTGCTATCAGCGTTTTTGGCACATAACACTAGTGGCGACAGCCTACATCATTTAATGATCAAGTTCATCGATATAGATTATGGGCATGTCACGAATCCGACTAACAGCCGGTGTGTTATCACGAGACAACATCTGCAATAATTAAGAGAACTTAATTAAAAAAGCGTAGTAATACTTAGGTCGGAAAAGGGCGTGAACTACATATTACTGTTCAGTCGATCTAAACAAGTTATAGATAACTTGGTGCAACGCCTGAACAGTTGATATCCTAAGCTGAATGTTACGTGTGAATTTGAATTTACCGACTACCTGTCATTTTTAAGCATGCTGATAGATCGCCGAGAATATGGTTCGATTAGAAGAGCTGTCTATGGAGAATCCACAAGATCTGATCAACACCTAAACTTCAATAGTTTCACAACGGCCCACCACGGCTGAATACTCTGTTTTCACGAACAAGGCGAATCTGTGCACACGACAACGCTGCGGAAGAACCAGATTTGATCATTTCCGTTCTACAATCAAATAGTTTCACTTTAAGTTTTATAGAAGGATACAGTAGACTTAAAGCACACTCGGAAGAGTTGGCCACTGTAGAACAAAAGAGAGTCTACATAGATCTGCCCTTTGCGGGTGATTACATTATGCATCAAACAGAACAGCGATTGAGAAATCCAATTGGACGAACGTACAATGCAACTGAACTTCGTGTAATCGCTTGCACTCAGAAGCTGTCAGTTTTCAGTCGAAGGAAATCAGCCTATCAGTGACACTTCTCATTGTATTCATCAATTTGTGTGCAGATGCGGAGTAGCTTGAATAGCAGAGGCTGAGGGATGTTTGATACCCTGAGTGAAGGAACATTTGCTGAAATGAGTGGAGAAATCCGTGTAACCGGAGAACGGTAGTATTGCTGAAACATGCAAACGGCTAGTTTCATCAGTCCCTAAACACGTTCTGGCCACTGGTCACGGTATTGGTCAATCCTGTGCATTCAGAACCCTGTTACGTCATTCCAATCAAAGATTCTTACGGTTTGGTTAAGTGGTCTGAATCACTCGATTTGAATAGCCACACACTGTGGTCGTTTTTTGCTGTGGCTTGATTGATCGAAGCCTACACCGCCATAGAGTACATTGGTAGTTATATACTATGTAAAACCATACACCCTACATTGTGACCTATCGTTCAACGAGCAACTTCCATGGTTGGAACGACAACGTGGTGTATTCGGCCGACTGCACACTGAACCATCGAATCAGCCAGATTTCGCGAATCGGAGTGTAGGGTATGCTCAAGTTCGATGGCGGTCAGCTTTGTTTTCATTAGCATTGGAAAACATGGCTGTTGGAATTTATGTCAGGGTGAATCGAACTGGTTGGATAGCTCGATGCGAGAAGGCCTATGCATGTGAAACTGTCAGTCCACTCGGTCCCCGAATGGACCCAAACAAATGGGCTGATATCCAGAAGAGACAAGGTTTAGCGCAAAATACATTTCTGAGAAAGTGTTGTTGGCATAACAGGGAAATGTCCTAATGAGTTCGACTAGATTTAGTGAAAAAGTAGAGTGCCAACATTCGTGCTTAACGTCGTGTTATTTTTAAACCACGTTGTTTTTTAATAATCAATTCTGTTTGATCGTTGGTAGGCGTTCGACCAGACGCAAAGTAACGGACAGACCATAGTTCCTGTTGTTAAGTAGGAAACTTATGTTGAGAATGTTAAAAAACGATAGGTGTGAGAACCGAATCCGTTTGACTTCTAGAATCCACTCTATCTTTATTCTTTTATTCGACTGACATAATGGAGGCTGTTGAACGCACTGCATTGTTGCATCTTCTAAGTGGGATGGTGCGACAGTATACGTGAACCGTTCGAAATAGTTGGGCACAACACATAAAAATACGCTTTAACAATCCAACACTTCAGATTTCCGTCTTTTGTTACCCCTGCTGGGGAATAATACAGAGAAAGACGCAAATTACTGCGACACTTTACTTGTCTACTTCGATGTAAAAGCCGAATAGATTCGTTGGTCGCAGGCAAAGGCTAATTTAGATGAGATCCATTTGCAAACAAAACAGGGATTCGGCTAGAATCTAACCAGCGAGAAAACAGGTTTATCAAAACATGTCGAGCACTCTACTAACTGAGCTGCGAAGCCATTTTGTTAAACCATTAGGTGGGTTCCATTTAACATAGTGGGTTGGGCAGGTAACTGAGTCCAAACGTTAGGTTTCTGACCTCTGGGAATGTTTTCAATGTTCAGTTGGCAGTGCTCTTGACACGCTATGGTATACTGTTTCTGTGGCTGGTTGCTGTCTAGTCAAAGCCGGAAGTTTTTCACGATTGCGTCTCATTCAAATTGTAAAAAACCTGTTACGCTACTTATAAGTGAGATCATTAATTGTTTAGCGCACGTCTAATTAGTGCCCCTTTGACTGGATTACCCCGTATGTTGTACACGTTTTTGCAACGTAATACTAGCTTATCTCCTCCAAATTCCATTCAGCATCATGTATTCTCATACGCAAGCGCCGGAACGGTGACTTAATCCGCTGTTTGTAGTGATGACAGTGTGTGATAAATTTCGAGAAGCAAAAGTGTCTCAAGAGATAGATTATCCTCCATCTCAGGTCGAACTATTGTAATAGTGCTCAAATCAGTTGGAATACAGGAAACACTTTTTCGGATGAAACGCTATGAACGAAAGAGCTGTCTGGAATAATGGAAGTTAGTTGTTCTAATACCGACTGCTGTCACGTTTCAGTGGGAGAAACACTTCGGAGAATAGTGTAGGTTGTCTTAAGTAAGTTTCATAGAGGAATGTTTGTAAGCTGTATTCGGAAACACTGTGGCGTCTTTCTGAAGAATAGTCTCGAGTAAGCGGTATTTTTTCGGCGCAAAACATTTATCTAACTATAGCTAGGGCATCCCAGTACACTTCGCGTCGCTACCTAATTCTAGTTATGATACAAGTGGAGGGTGGGTAACTCTAATGGTCGGTGTGATGATTACTTTTATAATTCAACCATTTTTGGCTTTTAGAAGCACGTGGTTGATAACAGATACACCTTGATCCGTGATTCAATCGGCTACAAGCGCCGTGCATCTGAGCACCTAATGCAATGGAGTGCAGTGCTCCGTTTCATTGAAACACAAAGATTTTTTCTCCATTTTTATGAACCACTCAACACAATTCACTCCCGTCAACTAAGGCAAGGACAGAAATGTATAAGTAACGGTTTGCCTCCCTCCAGTGCAAACTTCACAATCTATGCCTCAAAATATCCATTTTGCTGACTACGTAAACCCAGTCGATCTCAATCTGTACTAGACCTAACGAAGAAAGCCGTGGAATATATTTCAGCGCACACGATAAAAAAAATGAAATACCGTAAAAGTATAAAGCCAGAAGTGGAAATCTAACTGTCATGAACTGTTTGTCTAATAGTAAGTAGATCACAAAATCAGCCACTTTCATGTAAATGTATTACTTTCGTTAGGTAGACGGATAATCATCGGCGTTTAGATGACCTACTGACTAAGGTTAGAATTGAGCTGACGGGTCCTGAAAAGTGCATCATGCGAACGACAAGCCCCGCACACGTGCCAAGTTACGTGCATGTGACGAAAGTGCGCGCACTGGCAACAGGCAACACCATCAGCAAGAGACAATCTATATCAATCAGTTTTCAGGCGTTACCCTAATGAACACGATTAAACAGATGACCAGCGTCACATTAAGACGCGTAGATGTACAGGAAAAAGTGGGCAGCGGAAAGCAGAAACGATGGTGTAGTTTCACACTGTGCACCATCCGTGTGCCAACATAAACAGGCCAGGAATCAACTGTCCAATAAGGTCACATAACGCAGTCCGATCAGAAAGAGGTCAGTACAAGGATACAGATATGCTGGCAAGTCCTGAGCGTGTATAATACATTCGAGCCTAGTACATATGCACACTCACCTACTCACTGTATGCGCACAGTAAACAGGTGACACGGATTCGAAATGGTGGTCAATATTAAACTTCCAATTACACTACTTTAATGAGCACGGTTAGAGAGATGATTAACGTCACATGGGAACGCATATAAGGCACAACACCACTCGTTTTGCACTGAGATATCTCCACTAAAATGTCTCCGTCCTCAGTGGAAAACCGAAATCCAATCTCCTCTGTCTGCCATCGCATATGAACTGTTCGACATAGATTAAACAGGAACGGTTGGCATCAGTCTGTTGGCTCGGATATCACATGAAACATGTACGGTTCGCTGCCGAAAGTCGCTTCACCTCTGCGTATGTATTGCTGAGTATGTACTCACTCAAAGTGAATAACTCAATTCAGTGTTGTTATTATTGTTGTGACCGCAAAAGACGCTTGGCCTGACAAACCTTCCTTCCTACAAACTCCCATATAGGTCATCAAAAATCAAACCACAAATGCGTACACTCATTTGTACGTCAGGCATGCATTCACACACATCATTGTTAGTCGCCTTGATGGAACTTCTGCCATAGCGCGTACACACTATTCAGATAGTCTTTTCTTGTCCGTCATCCTCCTGGCGTTCGGAGCTTGCTTTTTTGTTCTTGAATGTCGCCTGTAGGTATTATACTACATGTGAGTAGTATGCTACTCACAACCAAACTGTCTGTCATACGACAATAGTACTTGTTCCCCCGTACCGATCGATCGTGTGACCTATGTCAAATGACACTCATTCAGCAGCCGTAAATTTGACCTCATTCAGCACAGTTCCATCGTGCTCAATGTCCTGAGTGTCATGGTCTGAAATTTGGCAATCGATTGGAATGATGTGAATACGGATTGATGAATAGTGATTTTGATACATGGAGTTAGGCGGATAAGTGTGTGTGCACAGACTCACAGTTGGCCGATTCAACTATGGTACTGACACGGAGGTGGTGGTGATTCAGTCAATTGTCTGGTAACTGGTCTTAGGATTGCAATTGATCGTATAGTTGATGCTATGAGTTAGTTGGATTTATTGCGGGAACATAAACGAATGACTATCAGTTCAGAATGACCACAGTGTTATACAGCCGTGACCGACAGATCAAGTTTAGCGTTAGGGTATAAACCTTTCATAGCGGTAAACTTAACCATTCCAAGATGAATTCCTACAGACTGTGTGGTCAGTTTTTGTTGAACTCCATGCTGTACTCGGAATACGCTATCCAGTCTGGCGAAGCGGTAGCAAATATGAGGGTTCGTACAAAAAGCGTTTACACAGAGACTGAGTTCTATTTTGCAAAGGTCCACTAGGTATTCGGTAACAGGTAGCGGATGTACACATAAAAATACAGCGAATTGACAACAGTCCGGCGCAGTTAACGAAAATTGACCGATCCCTCATAGCTGTATTTTCTAGTATTGCTAAATATGTACGCATGGCTTGTACAGGTTGAGCACCTCAAACCACCTTGCATACTTTTTGGGTCAGTTGTGCATTCTGGTGCTCGTGTATACGGTTTCCTGTGTCATCCTTAGCATAGTAAGGTTTTTATTTGGTTTCAAAATTTTACACAAGATTGGAAAACCTAATTGGTTAGTGGTTTTTAACGTTCAACTGATCTGACCTGATAACACACGGAACTAACCCGATAAACGACGGTAGTCTGCTGAGCCGGTTCGCATCCAGATTAAGCACTTTCAAGTTAGTCAGTTCGCAAAGTTCGCTCGGTAAACTTGCAAGCTGGTTAAATTCCAGGTGAAGTTGGACGAGGTGAGAAATCTTGCCGATTGTGGAGGGTAATTCCTGGAGAAAAACATCGAAAAGCGGGGTTAAGATGATTATAAGTTTTCTTTATTGTGTTGTAGACGTGGAGCCGTTGGCCAGTGTTTCATTTAGAACAAAACCGAACCACCGGGAACATTTGAGTCGGAAGTAACATTTCCTACATCGTGGTTACACATTTAGCTAATTTTGAAATGAAAAACAGGTAAACAGGACGAAGTGATTAGACAGACGGGTATGCAAATTAAAGCAGTCACGAGAATGATGAGGACTGGGGTAGCCGTGTCTTAAGAACAAGCTGTCCTTAAATGCACAGGGGAAATCATGACGTCCAATGACCAAATTCGGAACAGAATGGGCAGTAGTTTATACATTATGCAAAAACACGGTAGGTGTGATAACAGTTGCGAAACAAATGATACCTATCAGATGATCAGTAACACTTTTTAATACACTCTGAGAAATAATGACAACTGAGTACCTCACCAACTGCCTCCACTTTTACTTTGAAATAAAATGAGGAAAATTCGAAAAATATGACTCAGGTTTTTGAGAGGCAATACGAATTTTCCAGGGTTTGCTAACTAAAGTCTTATAGCAGACCATCACCCAAATCAGATAAGCGCGATGGTCATGGGGTAAGTTGAATGATAGACTGCTGGAAAGTGGACCACACTCACAACTGATTGTAACTTTTGTATTCGTATGGTTAGTTTATTCCAGTTTGAAAAGAATTACTTTCGTCTTTGCTAGAACCTGTCAGTGCATATCAATGCTACGACCGTGATCACGCTTTCATAAGATAAACGTGTTGACCGCTAAGCCGCTGATAATAACACACGTGAATGCGAAGTCACATTTGCTTGTGAGTAATGCAAAGCTTAGGCCGCTGTCAATGACAATGCGTACAATCGGTTTGTTTACTGATGAACACGTTGTAGGTACTGTAAGATGCATGGGGAAACGCCCTAACTGAGTCATTCATTGGTTGCTTACTCGAGAAAACTTTGTGTTGTCCGAAAGAAGGAACCCCGAATAATAGTGCCCATCTGTAGGCATTGGATTAGAAAGGGTCCCTAACTAAGTGAGGAGAGAGTGACATATATTGGACCTAGTTAGTTTACAGACCCTATGTCGAAGCCCATTTCACCAACGTTTAGGTGCTTACACATTGCAAACAAACAAACGAGCCGAAAATGTGAGTAGGGCTTTATCTACAGGACAGCCACCTTGGGACATCCTCCGCCCGCGTCTATGAATCACAGCACGCTGTGTAAAACTCCCCATGGCATTATGGAAACGCTGTCGTTGACTGTTGAAGCTACGGGCATTCAAACGTACACCTCATCTAATGTGAAGGACAGATCATTATACAAAACCATTAAAATCACAGTATCCCAAGTAGTGAAGTGCGTATCTTTATACACTGTTTGGTTGGGAGAGTGTTTTACTCTTTTGGTAAGTTAAGCAAAAGCCCACGCTGCAGTCTCTCACACCGTTTGCTTTATTTGCTGCAGGCCGATAGAGAAACAAAGTCGCCATGTGTTGGTTACACAACAGAGACTCATCATCCTACTCCTAGGAAGATGATAGCAGAATCAAACAACAGAATTACTATTGAACATGAGTGCTTTCGAATCTTTTTTGTGTGCGCGTTCAAAGAACGTACAACCGTAACACAGAGTTCACACTACAAGGAACCAAATACAGAAAGTCAAATGGGCAGCCATTCAATTCCTATATCATCACTGGAAGCAAGATATTGCCTTTGTGCTTCGTCCGAAGAGTGGAGAGAGTCATATGCAATATGCCGAGGTCCCCTGGGAAACTCCAGCGAGCATTGG
The DNA here is from genome assembly GCA_013368495.1 of Paragonimus heterotremus. Taxonomy (NCBI): domain Eukaryota; kingdom Metazoa; phylum Platyhelminthes; class Trematoda; order Plagiorchiida; family Troglotrematidae; genus Paragonimus; species Paragonimus heterotremus. The sequence goes on along the minus strand of LUCH01000338.1, from coordinate 114,074 downwards.
TCTGATGTATTATCAAGTCAACCTGCGAACTGATCACCACACCACCCAATCGCTGGATAGGTATCCCGCTCTCTCAAGTGCACGGAAGACACCGCACACGGTTTAGACAAGCTATTATTCAGATACTTGACCCACATAAACGCAGGTGCCCTGGTTAGATGCTAAAATCTTTCTGTTTACTGGAGGTTTCCCAGTCAATTTGTTCCAAACATGCATAATCCTTTTTCCTAAAGTTAACGACCTAACCTTTCTCAGAGGTCTGAAGCCCATTGTCGTATCTTTTGGGCTGGAACGCTGCATTCGTAATCACCGAATAATTGACGGAACACATGCCTGCGATTGCTCACTTTTCAATTCACATTCTCACATTATGACAGCTGCCAGTAAGTGATTTTAGTATTTCGCCTGTTGTTCTGTAATTCATCCACTGCATCTTTCAACCGCTATAAAACTTTTATGCATGGGTGTGAGGCTTTTGATTTAATCTCACAGGAGTCGTTCATCAGATTCACTCAGACGTTCAGTGTACAGTGGCCTCTAGCACACCATATTACTGAATCCTGTCAAAACATACCAGCCACAATCAACCGTTTTGGTTTCCGGTTTCAACATTATATTCCTCATGGGAGTCCATTGTTACTCTTGATATTCTCCAAGACAGCAAGTGAAAAACTAGCTTTGTTGAGGCACGTATGTTTTATCAATTCCAAGCCATTGTGGCTAAGGGTTTCGGACACACTGATGACTTCATCCTACCGGAAATGTACTCGATGCTCCCATTGGGGAAGTTTGCAAATGTCTTGGAGCTAGTCGGATTGAAAGTTAAAATTAAAAACACAACGCTGACGGACGTTCGGGACGACCATAAGCAAAACACAACTCTAGCTGGGGAATGCCCTTAACACAACATGGGCGCAACTCGCCCAATGAGTGTCATCGACGCGGTAATCAATCCAGAGACCCCGTTCACCGTGCGAGATGTAGTCTGTACTAACTACCAACTCAAACCACGTTCGGAGTCGGATGAGAACACCGAAATGCCTGTGAAGCCGCACCAATGCCGCTATCTGCTGAGTTAGCTGCCGACTCCAATGATGAATTATTCATTAGTTTTGAGTATAGTCTACTGCAATGAGCCAAAGGGTATGGACTGTAAAATCCGTCACCTCACTCAGAAATGGCTCCGACTTTCTCAGACCACATGCATCAGTTATTTCCGCTCTCAAGTTGGTCTTGATGGACTGAGAATTCCAAGATTGACTGTCATCATCCCTGTTTCGCCCAATTCACAGGTGGTGACGAGTTGTGTGGTTTCCGCCAGAAAAGAAGTCCTATCCGTGGAGTCGTCGACTGAAGTTAACGGGAGCATCTGCTTTCAGAAGGATGGGGCAAGTTAAGCATTAATAGCAAGAGATTACGTCTGAGCGTGTGCATATGATAACTCAGTCGTGCCTAATGCAGGATCATTGGCACAGTAGTGAACACGGCTGCCACACGTGAGAGTAGTTTGACTTCAAACCCCAGTTGTGGCAAGGATATGCCCTATGCAATAACTTTGTATACTTTATCAACTTTTATGTAAGATCATTTAGTAGCAGTGAGTGTGAGAATGATTAAAATGAACGCTTTTTCGACAACTGTGATAATTCCCTGTAGCCCTTTGAACGGTTATTCTACAATTCATTTGTATGAATTCCATCAATTTTGCTGCGAATGTTGTACCCTAATTCTTTACCCGGTGATTACATCCTGGGTTGCCAGTTTACATTCTGATACAGACTTGAAAGGCCATCCACGTTATTAAGTAGGTTTTTTGGCCTTGAGATTTGTAAACATGAACGACTAATTTGTTTCTCCCCTTTCAACATTCTCGTAGGGATTAAGAGCACAAATCCCTCAAATAGTGCGTGATGAATGAAATGCTCGACCTGAAATTTGACCCCAACCCATCTTGCATATTAGTTGGTAGAGAGTAGTGAGGTTATTACGGCCTGTTTATTCTCCGCTGCGCAGACGGCTTGGTACATTCTGTTAGATGTTGTTTGAGAATGCGACTACATGACAGATGACATATTTTCTTAGAGTTTCACTGATAAAATCATCTTAACGTTTGAATTTCTACAGTTTTATTCCTCCGTAAGCTTCGTAAATTCGTGTTCATACATGACTATTCCAGTGTGCAGTTGGAATCTAAACGTATCAACCTATCAGCTAAAGATGATTTTTCTAGTTAGCTGTGAACAAACACCGTCCTGAGACTGCAAAACTGTTCGCCTTGTAATCTATCCACATTGTCAATCATCTAATCGCGAAATCAGATATCGCAGGCAGAATTCGGAGGTCGACATCACTCAGAGGAACAATAAAACAGTTACTGATTTGGAAAATGATGGGAAGTAATAAAAAACAAGTGACATCGTGATCAAGTTTATTTTTAGAGCGTGATTCATTAAACTATACAAATATAGTATAAAACCCGTTTACAAAAATAGAAACTTACAAAAAATTGAGGAATATTAGCGTAATCCGAAAATTTTCAACTGTTTTCCAGAAGACCAATAAAAAAACCTCACACAATGCAATGTACCTTTTGCTCCATGCAGGAATACAAGAGGTATTAAAATTGGTTACTGATCGACAACGTAAAGGACAGAAACTTCTTTTATTCAGCGATATGGTGCACTCATCATGTAAGAGCTAGCAATAATTAAAATGTTCAAATGCCTTTTGATATATAAGTTGGTGAGAAAGCATTCTTGATGTGGCAGAAATCTAAGACATTACTAAACTTTACACATAAGACAGCTGGGTTACATCTGACGGTGTGCAGACAGTTTACCCGAGGGACCTATTCAGGGCTAACACTTGCTTAAATAAACGCTATCTTAAGAAGATACTGCGAATGTAAGGAGTAAATTAATAATAATAATAATAATAATAATAATAATAAGTGGTATTATTAGCTCTTCATCGTTTAGATTCTTTCTGTTCTGTTTTAGTTATGCCCTACGTTTTACTTCTTTTACTCCTAGTTTATCAAAGCAGATAGTTCGTTCACTTAACCTGTTGATCAGTTGAAGAACACGTGAAATTCGAATAACTTACTGACTTACTGATTGTCATTTGGGAGATCTAGATGATTGTCTAACTCGTACAATCACTCGTCGATCTTTGGCTAATCAAAACGTATCACATTCACTCCCCAGAATTTCATGATGACTGTTATCAAACAAGCACTGTTGTCTTTAAATGCTCAAACGTATACAGTTTTGTGATAATTTTGCGAAGAAACTACTACGAACCACCATAATTCTGAAGAGATCCATTTGCGAAAAATCTGGACTTCGACTGGATTCAAATCAACGATAGAAACACTATGCCCAAAAGCGACAAGTGCTCTACCAGCTGAGATACGAAGCCATGCCGGAAGCCCAGAATCTTCACATTTGGACTTATCAGTGCCCATAATTCTGCTCAGGTGCACGGTATAGCCAATCACCGATGTTGTTTGGGTATCTATTGGGACGGCTTTGGTGAAACTTTGTCAGTTTGCAAATAGTATCCTCCGAAAGTGATTAACTCAGCATATGTTGTGTGGAATGTTGTTACTCAATGTACAATTAATCAAATACTTACGTTGCATGTCATCAAAAATTGACATCAGGGACATGCCGATTTGTAAAACATCTGTGATTATACGCATTGCTTACACAACAGATATGAGAGAATGAACCACAAGTTTAATTATTACAGTTCAGTATTGTTCCGTTAACTTTTAACCTATGATGATCAATTTTTGCTGTTTCACGTCTGATTAGATCGGCCCACAGTGAACAGGGACAGTGTTCGTGTTGTGTTTTTATGCTGATTGAATGGCGAGCGTACACTGAACACAACACGCCTAGTGCGGCCGTTGCGATGTGCACATGCGCATTTACGTGCCAGTTTGTTTTCTCGTTCGACCAATCTGTCTGGCTGATCTAACCCTGATCAGCGATTGAAGCAGCCGAGTGAAAGGCAGAACAGTTCAAACATCGAATTGTAAGCTATGTTCAGGGTAGCTAAGGATATCTTCGACTGTTGAATGGCCATTACTGTCTACTAGCTGATAAGCTAGGTGAAATGACTCACCAAATGGTTATCATAAGCTAGAAGTGATATAAGAAAAACAGCGTAGATAGAAAGCAGCGTCCTTAAGCAAAATAACAATAAAAATAAGCTCGAACTGTTGAAATATGGACAAAATGTACCGAGGAAATGTTTTATGTGCGGCAAGAAAAATTGCAACCGTATACGATATTGTACAAGTGTACCATAGTACTAATTTTTCCTCGAGACCTCCTTAACTGGGGGTCAGGTAATTAACTAACCTGCAGTCGGTTGCTGGTCAAATCAAGAAGTTCTAGATGCACCATTTCAAATAAATTATCGGGTAGTTTCTCAATTAAGTTGTAGGACACATCTAAATCGATCAACGATTTGCATTCTGAAACTGAAAAAGGCAATTCATGATAGACATCACAGTCGTTTACCAAATAATAATCAGCAACTACATTGATCTTTACATTCATCTGTTTTCTTTTTTGGTAGGTTATGAATGGTTGTAAATCCAGTGTCGATATGCCACTGACCAGATTTAGTCTAGTAAAGCATGTTTTGTTCTGTACAATTTACACCCACCCACCACAAGTTGAACACCCATACGGGAATTCTACCCCATAGAGAAAAAAAGTTGGTAACCTAGTGTCCAGTGCCCTGCTGTCCAATCCCATCAGTTTAGTTGTTGTTTGTTGACGAACATTACTTATCATTTTGTACGGCCTGACCAACCCCATCGGTGTTGATGTACTTGATTTATTTTAATGCCCGAGATCCAAATGATTAAGCTCTAACGTGCACCAAAAACATTAGATGTCTCCTGTCAGAGTACTTTTCTCGTTTCCCATCAACCAATGCGACGAGAAGGACAAACACTTATTCGTAATGTTGGAACCTAGCAACGAGAGTCGAAGATAATCGGTCTGATGCTGACAAACCAATGACATTCTAGATACACATATGATGATGTTATCCCTAACATGTGGAACTTCCATGAACTGCAGATGAACGGTTAACCGGTAAGCATTTGTGGTCAGATTGACAAGTATAATGAGAGTTAGGATGTCAAGGTTTGAACCGAACTCACAAGTTACTGCGCAGTTAAAGAAAATGCAAATCCGGAATAGAATAATCACTGTTTACACCAGTTTCATAAAGAAAGCGATTGGTATTATTCACTGAATTGTAACTCCACATAACCTTCAAATTAGAATTCATTCAGATGATTTGAGTAAATGTTTTGTCTTTGTACTTAGAGTGTATGAGTTTTGTCCACAATTGTGGAGGGAACAGCGAGGGACAGCTTATTAGGCTCTTTATTAACAGTGATATACATAGATTGTGTACAACAGTAGGCATTACACGAAATACCACAAATTACGCCTTATAGAAAACACATATCATACAATGATGAGTATATATATTTCTTGTCACTGCGTCCAAAATGGAACGCTTCAACTAAATGCTGAAGTGAATTCCTTACAGACAGACATTATATTTACTGTTGAAACTGAGATAGATACACAGGTGGCTTTTCTGAATGTTCGGCAAACTAGAAGAATAGACAGCCTGGTAACGAAAAGTATGCACCACCCGATCAGATAGATACTTTCATTTTAAGAGTCTCACATTCATGTGTTACAAAAGTGAAGTCGTGCGCACACCATACGTTGAAATGCGCCAACTGGCTACATCTCATGAGTGAGAACACGAAGAACGACTATTACATGCGACACTGTCAGGTAACGCTTACACTTCGCGTCTTATTGATAAGTCAGTTGATCGGAAACCTGAGATCATAATCCTAGCAAGGAAATGACAGTTCCCTCCCGAGGACTCACGCTGACTGTCAAATGAACGTATAACGCTGTGAAATTCGCGCTTATTGAGGAGAAGACTCCCATACCATCGTTTTCAAGAAATGATCTCATAGCGCAGGCTGTCATCCACAACGTGATCCGTTGAGCCACCTGTATCTGCGGAGGCAGATATGTCGGCTATATATTAGAGCATCTGGGGATCACGCATCAATGAGCACAACCCCAGACGGTTGAGTGGTTCTACAAAAGGGGCGCTGCACAGCACCATAATTGAACTATTGAAGGAACGTGAACACAAAGTAGACGCATCGATGACCTTTCAAATAAGTTACCATCCAAAATCATAGCACATTTTCAAGTTTGGGGAAGCAGTGACAGCCAGTTGGATAAACACTACTCCTTTTATGCGAAACCAGATGATAATCTCTCTGGATTTTCCCCCAAAACTCTTACATTGTTTTGCTGCATTACCGTTTATTTCACTCCACATTTACTCACGTCTTAACTGCGTAGTAACTTGTGAGTTCAGCTTAAACTTCGGCATCCTAGCTCCCACTATCCTTGTCACTCTGACCACAGATGTATACCAGTTAACCGTTCAGCCGCAGTTCTTGATAGTTCCACGTATTAGGAATAACACCATCATGTCCGTGTACCCTGAATGCCAATAATTTGCCAGCATCGGACCAACTATCTTCCACTATCGTTGCTAAGTTCGCCCATTACGAATAATGTGCACTTCATTTCGCTGAATCAGCCAACATTGAGTCTGTGCACACACACTTATCCGCCTAACTCCATGTATCAAAATCACTATTCATCAATCCGTATTCACATCATTCCAATCGATTGCCAAATTTCAGACCATGACACTCAGGACATTGAGCACGATGGAACTGTGCTGAATGAGGTCAAATTTACGGCTGCTGAATGAGTGTCATTTGACATAGGTCACACGATCGATCGGTACGGGGGAACAAGTACTATTGTCGTATGACAGACAGTTTGGTTGTGAGTAGCATACTACTCACATGTAGTATAATACCTACAGGCGACATTCAAGAACAAAAAAGCAAGCTCCGAACGCCAGGAGGATGACGGACAAGAAAAGACTATCTGAATAGTGTGTACGCGCTATGGCAGAAGTTCCATCAAGGCGACTAACAATGATGTGTGTGAATGCATGCCTGACGTACAAATGAGTGTACGCATTTGTGGTTTGATTTTTGATGACCTATATGGGAGTTTGTAGGAAGGAAGGTTTGTCAGGCCAAGCGTCTTTTGCGGTCACAACAATAATAACAACACTGAATTGAGTTATTCACTTTGAGTGAGTACATACTCAGCAATACATACGCAGAGGTGAAGCGACTTTCGGCAGCGAACCGTACATGTTTCATGTGATATCCGAGCCAACAGACTGATGCCAACCGTTCCTGTTTAATCTATGTCGAACAGTTCATATGCGATGGCAGACAGAGGAGATTGGATTTCGGTTTTCCACTGAGGACGGAGACATTTTAGTGGAGATATCTCAGTGCAAAACGAGTGGTGTTGTGCCTTATATGCGTTCCCATGTGACGTTAATCATCTCTCTAACCGTGCTCATTAAAGTAGTGTAATTGGAAGTTTAATATTGACTACCATTTCGAATCCGTGTCACCTGTTTACTGTGCGCATACAGTGAGTAGGTGAGTGTGCATATGTACTAGGCTCGGATGTATTATACAGGCTCAGGACTTGCCAGCATATCTGTATCCTTGTACTGACCTCTTTCTGATTGGATTGCGTTGTGTGACCTTATTGGACAGTTGATTCCTGGCCTGTTTATGTTGGCACACGGATGGTGCGCAGTGTGAAACCACACCATCGTTTCTGCTTTCTATTGCTTACTTTTTCTCCCGCACATTTTCTGTCCCTGCTACAACAGATTACTACTACCTGACCGTACTTGACTCCTACGTCATCGGTATGACACATGCACTCCCGCAGTAAAAAAGTTCGATGCAGTTAACTTGCTCTGTTGTCGGGTTGACTATTCTTCCACACTTAATTCCCAGTTTTCACACAATATTGCCCGCCCGACTTGAAATCGTCCATCGGAGCATGCACTTAACGCTCTGTAGACCAGCATACAAACTAGTAAGCGTTTATGTGCAACGTGATGGAAATTCATAAAATCTATTTTTTGTCCTTCCTACATTGGGCTGCATACAAAAGATCATTGGATCCATCTGAACGACAGCTGATTAATGCAACCAGTAGCTGTAAGTCGAGCAATTCTTCGTGCCCGTAGGTTGCTGAGAGACGCGGATGGGTTGAAGTAAGTGTTGGATTATCTTTTCAAGTAATTTCCTAGTTTTTGCTTTGACAAAAACTTTAGAAAGGGTGCAAAACACACTTAAGAACAGAATTCGTATCTTGGAAAGCACTGTAGCATCTAGGGGTTGAAAATTCCCATGCGTCCATGACTAATCAACGTGCCTTAAAACCTTCCTATTTCGGGGACAGCAAGGTTGCCACAGATGGTCGTTTCCAAAGAACGAGTAATCACAATACAAAGTATACTGATAAACAACTTGCCTAATACATCCAAAGAACGAATACAGTTGTTTCCCAAGTTCAGGGTAGACAGCTGGCTTGCCTTGGAGAATACTTTCTGTGGTAGCGACTCAATCGCATTGTAATCAAGACAGAGATTCTGTGGAATGAAACAAAACCAACATTCTGAGAAAACCAACAAAAAAGCTCGAACAGAAACTTCAAAGTGTTCCAGTTATGGTCTCCTATCAGCCAGACAAACGAGATCCACCCAAGGTTGCCGGGTTTCACAATTTAGAATTTAAGAGAAACCCCGTTGTTTGAAACCTGGACTTCGTGGCTCATCTGGTAGAGCGCTTTCCCTGTCTGATAATATTGTTCTTGTCTTTGATTCATAACCAGCCGAAGAACAATTTTTGCACTTGAGTAACTTCTAAGTTATCAAATCTGCCAAGTTACGTATCAGAAAGTCAAAAGTATTCTGAGACATGATGCTGTTCCTTGTCAGACCTTAAAGTCATCACAGGCTTCGCCCTTCAATAAATTTATCAATCAGAGTTGGTCAGACCTGGATGCTAACTGTTACGAAGCAAACTGTCATTCATTTTACCATCGGCACTCTCAGCAACACATCTTAACAAATGTAAGCCACTGCGGGACCTGTCTCGGTGGTGTTATGTCCTGTTATGCGTGTACGTGTTTCTCCTGGGTAGCAAATTGGTAGTTTATTTCCAACTTGTTGAAACTCGTTTTCTGCTCATCCATCAGGTTCATTCGGGCGACATTGAAAGAATCAACCCTCGAGTACATCTTTCTGCTCAAGATAAGCCATTCACGTACGAAACAACCAAAAATGATCAAACCCAAGCTATTCTGACTTTGTGTTGGTGGTGAGAGAGATATTTGAAGGACTGTTTAAGTACAAAGTATATAGTCGGTAAAGCACTGTCACCACTAATTTGGTCCTACAGTCAACCTAACAGGCGTTGAAAAGCAATATATACCGAAGCTGCTGATAACAATCATCCATTTATCTTAGTCTCAAATTCGTAAAAGCCACTTTGTAAACTTGCGTTTAATACCAATTTTATTTCGATTTGCATGCTCATTTGTTATCTGAATATACGGAGATCATCGTACGTCATACATATTTCCCCAATATTCTGCTTCAATGCATTAAGGAAAGCAACTGTCTCAGATTACTCGAGGTTGTTGCTGTGGGATAAGAGTGTGGGGATTTTTCCTGGATATCTTGTTATGAGTCAAGCTAGGAAGGCTAGCATCGAGATGATCGTATTTATTTGTGAGTTATATATTTTATGTCACCTAGCCCTGAGACGGGTGGCTTGTCGGACTGTTGTGAAGCCTGGAAAAAATACCCTGGTTTGTTCACGATATATTAATGTGCTTGATAGAAATCGGATTCTCCTCCTCGTGTTAGTTAACGGGGAAAATATTGGTTCCGAAAATAACGCAACTTTCCCCGTCAGTTGCTCCCAAGACAAACCAAAAGACAGGTGCAAAAAGCAACTTTGGTCCACTCCAAAAATGTGTGCGACAAATAGAAAATTACAAGGTATTTATAAAGTATTAATAAAGTGCATGGCGACCTACAAGCAGTATCGAATCAGAAAATCGAAGGACAGCTACCAAGGCGCAGTATTCAAGGTCACTAGGCCACCAATAAGCATTGCGAAATAAAAGTCGAATGGTTAAAAATTAGCGAAGGTTACCTGTCGAATGTTCACGACATTTCCGCTCATTCCGACTGAGTGAAATCGTTTTACTTTCAGAGAGGGACAGTTTCAGACGGAAAAAGTGGACTCCAACAAAAACTCAGATGGCGCCCTTTTCTATTATGACCGATGTGATGCAATTTCTTATTGCAAGATGACAGGTATTGCGTTTACCTCAGTTCCAACCACCTCAATTAATGGAAAACCGACCGTATAGCTTTAGGTTGATATAAGAACAACACAGAATATCCACCGTAACACAACTGTCCGTCCATATAACAGTGTCTATCGTCAAATGATAACAATAATTGGTCTATGCTCATACGGACCACCTGGGATGCAAAAAGAAACACACTACTAACTACTGTACACGGAATTTCCTGTGAATTCTAACGTTGGGAATAGTCATCCAGAGCTTACACTTGGGTACATACAAAGGTGTGCAATTGATCCATTCACCTGTATTTTAAAGACACTCCGACAGTACTGGCATTGATACTTATCGGATAAAACTAAGCTGCCAAAATCAATATATCACAACCCGCATGTCTGTAAGAAAGCAAGTTGAAATACGCTGTCAATCGGTAGGCTATCCTTCAGAACGTTATAACAAGCGATCGCTCTCACGCACATCAGCAATAAAAAAGCTCTTTTTGAAGGGATTATGGTCTACCGCAAGCATTTCGACATCCTAACTTCACTTTTTAATTTACATGATCGAGGAAATGTTTACCTCAGTATTCGCCACCTAACGAGCCGCCATTAACACAACTCCTTGAGGTCAACACTCCGGAGGATGCACAGTGATTGCTTACGGGGAGTAAAAATATCGGTGTCAGTCCTCACATTTCAGTTACCTTATCGATACGGGTTAACGTGAGCCAGTAACGGAAAGCTTTCTGATACAGTACATAATAGCAACTTGAATGAAACTCGTATTTGACCACAGTCACACATTCAAATAGACTATCTAGTAGGCTTCTTTCAGAAGAAGTAGGAAACTCGACTTTTCTATTGGTTAAAGTTCACCGATAGTGCATATCTTTGACACAGCTCAGGTCACACAACCACGTTTAACGATAAACTGCCGACCCCATATTAGGCAAGGCCGAATTATTAGATCTTAACACTCGACCTATTTTACGTGTGGGTAACGACCAGCTTGCTTGATCGTCCAGCTGGGAGACACCAAATCCACGACTACTCGTTTGTAATAGTTAGTAAGTATCCGTGTAAGTGTAACTACGTTCAGTTTGTTGTTATAGACAATCCTTGGACTATGGCTTACTTATACGGTATTTCGGTACCGCATACCAAAAAGAATTCTTAACGATTCGCCGATCCTCATTTTTAGGTACATTCCATATTAATGTATCCCAGAGCATTTGAACGTGGCCCTGGAGATTAGGTGCATCACAACAATGTATTAGTTAACTTATACTTATCAATCACAGTTCCATATGCATTACTGCAGTTCATCTCTTAATATGAAAAATACGCCTCCTGACACATACCTACTTAAATCAGTGCAAATCAGCTGATTGTCACATATCTCGCTTTTTGTATGCATTTGTGTTTCATCCTGATATGGCAAGTACTTGTTCGACAGTCACGTCACAGTGGAGGACAACAGTTACGACCGTATTTTGGTTGACGTGTTATAAATGGATAATCGTATCACACGTCTTAAGCGACCTGTAATATTGGGGACCAACCGCATAACGTATACATAACGAACATTTCGAAAAGAACCACCAAAACATTTCTCCGAATGGTCGGTTATTACTATTTTTATTTTACTGTTTTATTACTCAAGCACGCCTAGTTACTTGCCATGCATTTACTGACGAGGTGAGTGTATAAACAGTGGAAAATTCAACCATCGGGATATTATTAACCAAACAAAATGTCAAGTTTGACGCACATTAATTTTCACAAACATTGTACTACTGTTAGCATTCAGGTAACCACGAGAGAAACAAGAAAAATAATTGTAAGATGACTAACCGAGGTAGGAAAGGCTAGGAACGAACCGAATGATGAACCGGTTAAGCCGGTCAGAGGATAAATGAAAAAATGAATGTAGCGGGCACAAAATGAGTACAGTTACCAACAGTATCATACTGGACTATTCTTCAGGTTCGATAGACGAGTGTGAATAAGTGAAAGGCAGATAGTATAAAACGCACAAGCCTGAACATCAGCACTACAGGACGACGAATATTTCGAAACATTTGAATTAGGCCAGGCTTTCATGCCATCCGGAGAACCGAAATTGATAGAAGATACTAACCACACCCGATGCATTACAGTACATTTAAATGTATCCTTCTGATGCTAACCGAGTAAACTTTTTGAGAAAAACAGGTTGCTTTTAAGTTATTGTTAAAAACTGACAAATTGGAGTGGAAAGAAGTAAGAATACAAAACAAATGAATTGTTCACCATCAGCAAAAGTCTAAAAATATTTACTGTATTCGTTGCTCAGAATAATACACACATCATCATCATCATCATCATCATAGCAGCCATGAGCCTGACCAAATGGTACTGTGGCTCGGGTCGCCGCTCACCTCAACAGTGACGTGGAATATCCTGGAAGAAAACGTTACTAAGAAGGTTAAAAATCAATGAAAGTCTAAACGGAAGAACTAGAAATGGTATGGAAACAGACACACCATTGACTGCGACACACCGCCATCCCGGATAGCGTCTCTAACCAACGATTTGAGTGATCACGAGGACCCCATCCAGGCAGGCGACACCTACCCGCTTTGCTCAATGGAACAGTCAGGGTTTTCAAATTTTGTGACCACGTTGTTGCTTGACCACCACGCGGTTTTACCCAATTGTTGGTGGTCTCAGTATATAATGTACAATCGGATGACATACGAAGTACGTGACCCAGCCAACGC
>LUCH01000338.1:54522-98347 GCA_013368495.1 Paragonimus heterotremus | reverse complement strand
AGCCAAAGCAGCTTGGTGACCGACTTGTCGGGGAGTACGGACATTGAAGACGTCAATGTTTAGCAATTGTCTCGGCCTCAGAAAACAATTATCGTCCGAAGGCATATGGAAGGCAGAAGAAATAGGGGGTAAAACAGTAGGAGAAAGTCGAGATCGGTTAGTAATGTCACTGTCAAGAGAGCGATAACTTTTGATACTTCCCGGTCGTTTATGCCGCGGAAGGGAATTGACTTGATGGACCTCATCCCGAGTTTCTGACTCAAATGTTCGACCTGCGAGACAGCAGGATATAGGGTTTTCTTGGGGGACCTTACCCGGAGCCAGTGACTCAACAAGTTGCGAAGTTTTGTGCTCAATTATTCCGAGAAAACCTGCCTAATATTCAGACCAATAGAATTCTTATAATCGTAAACTGACTCACGAGTATTATCGAACACTTCCAGTGCATTCAAAAATGAAGTCTCTGGGTTCACTAAGAAGAACGGACACTGATCGTTTCAGATCGGAGATGCAAGTGTACAAAATGTTTGACTGCTATATACAAAGGAGCATTCAGGAATAATTAACTGATATCGAAAGAATATGTTGCGGTGAATCTCACTAGCGTGCTCCCCATAGTTCGGTCAGTTAAAAAGAATCTTTCACGGAGAGAGGTTCGAGGGATCATTGAATGTGCACAGACCATCTGACCAACTCACTTTATGCTAAGTATAGTATGAGTCTTAAGGAAAACATTATTTTTGTAAGGTTTCGGCGGGCCTGTCGCCTGTGATGTGCGTGTCACTACTGGCTTTATTTAACCATGTTGAGCTTCACTGATATAATCGGCGAAGAACAGAAGTTAGAGCTGTCTTGTTATCTGGTTTTTGACCAAGAGGTTCATGCCTGGCGTGTAGTCTAATCTGAATTAACGCTTATCGTTAAGTAGGCTTTTGGTGTGTAACACGCGAGGTACTTTATTCACGATAGCTGTACCAAAACCACTGTCAGCTGCGAGAATAACAGTAGCTATTTTCGTATGGTTTTTATATTATGTAACACTGTCTGATCCGTGGTATACAAGCTCGTAGTGCTGCGAACACTTCAGTATAAAGCTAAAGGACGTGTAATGTGAACAGTACGAATAAAGAGGAAGAATTGTTAAAGAACGTCATACTGACCAGGAGCAGTGAGAAAGGACTAGAAGAAACCCCCTGCAGACAAAAAACAGCAAAATGTGGTCCGCGTCGTCATTCACCGGTTACTTATCATTAACGGCTTCATGTATGTGATCAACAAGACTAAACAAAATGACGACGTTCACAAAAACGCTGTTTTACACCCTGTGTGGTCAGTCGAGTCAAAAAAGTCAACATTTTAACATTTTTGGGCAAACCCCAACAGTATAAAGGAACATTTTTACTGTTACTTCAAATGAACACTCTACAGGAGCAGTATGAAGTGCAATCCAACGCAAAGTCCATCTGTACATATAATACCATTCATGGTACTTCAGCGGCTCAATAGTGAGGGAATCCAGAGTATTCGAAACTCGCTGATCAACCATTGTATATAAGGATAGTGCTGATTCGGACAATGGTTTCTAGGGGAAGATAAATGTTATACCAGAAGACAAACTGATGGATCGTACCAAAAAGCTTTCACTAGGCAACTCCAGATGAACCGTATTGTTGAGTTGAGATAATCGTGAGAGTCAGTATTACACTTGTGAAAAGTCGTTGTTCGTGCGCGATGGCCTCGGTAACAACATTGCTGTTGTGAATTGCTACATTGCTGGTAAAGACATCGCTCGTAGTCAACATGACGAATAATGTTTCAATCATCATTTCCAGCATTTTTGTTATTAAACGAGGGATACTAATATTTGTGTTACGTCATTCCTGAGAAAGTGCCTGTAACCGGTTTGTCAGGAGAAGGTTTGTAGGGAACTAGGTTCTGTGATGTTGATTGTCAGCGTTGACTGTCGACCGCCAAGCATGATAGATTTTCTTGTTTTTTATTTGTAAGGCAGAAGTACTTAGTCGAATGCATTGTTCGCTGTAAGAAAACATTCATCGCAGGCGAACACATATGCAGTCTCTCATAAGTAACATCACCATAAACGGTAATTTTTAAACGTTTCTTCTAAACCACTCGCTCTATTCCAGGTATATCTTAATTCTCTATAAACTATATTTAGTAATGTACACACTGAAAACTTAACAGACCTCCAAAGTTGTGCAAATTTCACTTGGTCGACTTGGGACATTTCCGAGCAACTGTAGTCTCCAAATACCATACTCAAAGGTTGAAGTTTTCACATTTTCCTCCGAGGTTCTGTCGATCACTCGACTCGCCAGTCAAAACTTTTAGTTCACCAATGAATGAAAGAAGAGAATCATCATGAAACATATTCCTTCACAGAGTTTAACACCATCATATTAGACCTGCTCGCGTGAAGACACAGACTTCTGTCGACCCTAAGATGTCTGGCGGTAAACAGTATACACGTTTGGATAAACTGAGGCAAGATGGGCGTTTGTATCCACTTTTTTTGGCACTGAAAGGCGGCTGCGATGGCATGTTTGCACCGTCTCACAAAGGTCCACCAAAGAATCGTGCCCTTGTCTTTAATCATTAGAATAGGTGACTGCATGTTTCGAACGCAAATGGAGTGTACCAAAATAGTAAATTCACAACATTCCATTTACCAAGAGAGATACACTTATGGTACTTCCTCTTCCTTCCCCTAAGAGGCTGACGTTAGATAGTTTTTTTCATAAACGTATTTCGAAGACAACAGACTTTGTACGCTCGGTTCGCATTGGGTTAGATACCCAATCCTCATATCAACACACTGGAAAATCACGGCACAATATACTGGTCCCAAGGTCAATCGATGTATAAGCACTTAGCTTGCAAGAGGTACAATCATGATAAATTCCCGAACATAACAAAACGACATCTCGATGGTTACAATTTATCGGCCGCAACAACACTATTAACGTGGAAGCGTTGGTGAAACTTTATGATCACTACATAAAGTAGCAGAATTCCGTTGCATGACGCAAAGAAAAGCCCGATGGCTTTCGCTCAGTTAGTCGTTTAATGTCATTAGATCGGACCGTGATCGATAAAGCCGGCTATTTTTAACTGGTCGTTGTAATGTTGTCTCATGGGTGTGTAATCGTAGTTTGGACGCGTTTTGTTAAGTACTGCACGAGCCTGGATTTACGGTGACGGTTAGTTCTATCAACAGCGGAACGACACATCCATATTCCTAATCGTCGATTAACTGAGGAATAGTTAACTGAGCATGTACTCTACGTAACTGTAAAAGCTTGATGAGAAAAAAAGTAATTGTCTATGGTTCTGTTAACAGTAGTTATCTTTGTGGTACAGCAAACACGTTCACACACGCATTCCCAACTCCTTCTGAACAGCATCTCTGTAACGCCTACTTTCATAGGAGCTGGTGACAGCTGGTTAAGTTGCACACTAATCACTGAACTTTGTGAAAATGTCTTCCATATTTGTAGCAATTTTCAGCAGAAGGACTAGAAGATATACCATATGCATCATCATCATCATCATCATCATCATCATGGACAACAATAAATCAGTGGTTCACACTGATGCTTACCTGCCACACAACCATGAAGAAAAAAGTAAACCTTGTATAAAGAGAAAAAAAGGGAAAGGGAAGGGGACCTAGCCACTAAAAATAGCTACGTCTACATTCAAACATACAACATCAAGGCACCTACACCTTGCAGACAAACAACCGAGCTGTAAGTGAAAGTAAGGCGTCATCAGCAAGACAGCTACCTCACGGCTTTCACTGTCCCGCGTCACTAAGTGCACTCACTTCACAGACATCTCGGACAAACAACGACAACATTCACGCCACTGGGCTCGGTTAGCCGCCATCTCACCTAAAGTTTCAAACCATTGACTCTGTGAGTCGTGAGGGCTCCAGACCGGGAGACGAACGCGATCTACAGTGAACGATTTCATTTGCCTACGCCAGGTCATCATCTGTCCACCTCACACCTTACGCCAGTCAGCCGCAACGTCGGCAAACAGTGGTCGGTGTGGCAAGCGATTAGCTGGCATCCTTAGTACATGACCCAACCTTCTACGTCTGTGTAAATGTAGTGACTGAATAAAAGAACTCGTTTGAAAATCAGTGCCAAACTCCCGCTTCCTAACCTCCTCGTTGCTTACTCGCTGGTGCCACCCGATACGAGCGATTGAACGTAGACACCGGTGGTCAAATACCTGAAGGTGGTTCACGTCCTCTACAATGAGCGGCCAGGTTTCGCTACAATGGAGTAATACAGCCCTCATTGTTGTCTGATATACGTGACTCTTAAGTTTCACAGAGGCACCTCTCTGTCGCCATAACAAACACCGCCCTACCCTTAGAAATACGCGCCTCTATTTCATTCCCTACACCTCCGCCGCCGCCGCTGATGCAGCTTCCCAGATACACAAACCGGTCAACAACCTCCATGAATTCAATATCTGACATTAAATCTACGTAATCACAGCAATCTTGCAGAAGCACTTTGTATTTTGAGGCTGTAAAGCGCATTCCGAAGTACTTAGCAGAATGCGAAATAGCGTTTGGCGTTGTTTGTGCTGCTTGAACGTTATCAAACAGCAACACTTTTTCGTCAGCATAATCAAGATCAGTCAGTCTTTCATCAGGTAGGAGGTCCACACCGGCATCATTGGAGTGCCGCAGACAGTACCCCATTATTTCGTCCATGACGAAATTGAACAAAAATGGTAAAAATGGACAGTCTTGACGTACGCTGCTCATGGTGCTGAAACTGAAACCTTAAACCCCAACCTGAGCAGAAGTATGGGAATAAGGCGCCGACAGTATGATCACATACTTAGTCGGCACACCTTTGCAAGGTCCAGTTCTAATAATAATTGCTTTAAATAATTCGCTTATATCTTTATTTCAGGCAGCACGAGCTATTTAAAAGAGCCAACTTCCCCAAGAACTACGTAATGAGAAATTTTAGAGACCATCAAAGCTGCACAACACAATGAACTAACTTACTTATCCAGTGATCAGTAATTCCGACGATCACACATTTTACGATCAGAGCTATGAATGACGAACATAAAGTAGCTAGTTGAGGCTTGAACACATTAGCGTGATCAAAAGTTTGGTCGAACATCGGTGTTTGGATGATAAATTATCAATGAAATCGAGTAATGAAGCCGTTTGTGTATAGTGCAGACGGTTCATTGCAAAATTTGCACACAAGAGCGAGTTCCTTACCTTCAGGTGGGAGAACTGATCAGTATTTTCGTCCGTGAGTGCGGTAAACGAGTTGCGAGATAAAACCACGGAAGACACCATAGGCATCGATTGCAATAACTCCTTCTGAGATTTGAAAATAACAAAAAGCCGTATAACTGATGAAATACTGCAAAATTATCAAAACTCGCATCAGTCAGTAAAAGAGCACAAGAATGTTCAAAACGCAACCAAGAGCGATTTTATGTTCAAAGTACTTAGTACAGAGGAGCTCCCTATGCTTTACGTGTTTAGGGTATGAACTATCAGACGATCCTGTTGAAGCAGAAAAAAGCTGAAACAAGACGATCGCATCATAAACAACATGTCGCGCAGTGCTCTGTTCTCACACACTGACAAACATGTTCGTCATGGTTAAAACAAATTTCAGACGATGTGAATGGGTTCATCGGTGGGTGAGTGAATATCTGCTGAGTCTTACCTCGATAGTCTATTCTCACTGGCCTTATAATCCAATTGGACGAGTGAACAATGATTTTACATTATCGAGGCGTGACCATGTGGGCCAAACCGGAGCTGCACAATATGCTTCGGTCATATTGTTCAGTTTAATTTATAACATTCGTAAAAGTACGTAACTGATGAGGGTCGCCAAAGGGATGAACCCATATGCTCAATAAACCATCGTACAGACCACAAATTATCCTGACTAGCCTCAAACAGGGTGAGTCATATGGTTTTACTCGAAATGGACATGTAGAACAAATAATTTAAAAAGGAAAAGCATTTTTGACAAATAATTAACGTATGCCTCGCCATGTGAGCCACAACAATTAACGTTTGTGCACAAACCTATGTGAAAATAATTTATGACGCAGCTCAACTTTCTGAATGTAGATACGACATGTCGATCAGAAGTAGACAAAAAATTTATTCAAGACGCTCCACAAACTGCTGATTAGAATAGCGTAAGAAGTACGCACAGGACAATTGTGTCAACATACGGCTGATAGACGCTAGAGCACTGGCTAGCTCAGTCAACATCCCCACGGTTGCGACCACCAATAACCTGCTAGCCAAAACGCAACATGTGAGGCTGTTCGTTTTGCGCTTTGTCATACAACATTGTGCATCGACAATAGTGCCGTTTCAGAGAATAACTACACAAATTTCTGGTGGAATGCTACACAGTGCATGGGTGCTAGAAAGGACGTGTAATTGGGTGTTATGACAGGCTTTTTAAACATTAATAATTACGCAAAGAATAAGTGACTTGTCATCCACGTGTACGGAATAGTGGACCTGACTAGATAATTAAGGCGACTCTAAACAATCAGACGTCGGGGTTGTCTGAAGTAGGTAAAAAGTAAAAACACCCACTGTTTATAGCGAATAGACAGTAGGTAAAGTAGATGAACAGAGGAATTCTGTTTCCCAACTGTTCGCACAGTCCGACACTGATTATTTTAAACTATGTTAAAGCCCAGAATAATCGGCTGCTTTGGAAAGTGTACTTTTAGATCGTAGACCGCTTTTTTTACAGTAAACAGATGAGTAAGTCATGAAAATATGAGTGTAAGATATGATGATGTGACTGGTGTTTCCTTGAGTTCGAGGGTAAATAAATACTGGCGCATCCGT
The DNA here is from genome assembly GCA_013368495.1 of Paragonimus heterotremus. Classification (NCBI taxonomy): domain Eukaryota; kingdom Metazoa; phylum Platyhelminthes; class Trematoda; order Plagiorchiida; family Troglotrematidae; genus Paragonimus; species Paragonimus heterotremus. The sequence goes on along the minus strand of LUCH01000338.1, from coordinate 91,446 downwards.
TGTCACACTATGGAGCAATCGTATGCTTCGTTGGAGATGATCTACAATATAATATAATACACATAATGCAGTATATATAGTATATTATGGTGCACATGCGAATGCTTTATAGTTGTCTTTGCAGTTTGTAGTAATCAATTATACTGTGTAGCGAACAAGCTCGTTTTTAGTGATTCATCATCAGGCTAAATACTTTACATTTATATCACGAATTTTACAGGGGAATCATTAAAGGGGTAGACGGGGAACGGATGGTTAATGAGATCATAAGGGTGGTTGATACAACTTTTTACGTTGCTAAATTACGTGTCCACTTCACGTCCAATCCGGTTTTGTCCCCACGTCTAAAAGATAAAGTGCCTGTTTCTGCAGCCTCGTTTGTGTATACTCATCCACTTGCTCCTATGGAACCAGTTATGCTGGCCGCACGACCAGACGCTTATCTGAACGGGTCCGGGAACACCACCCAGCTTGGCTCAACAGTGGAATGACGAAATCTGTCAACAGTGCCATACTATTGCACCTGGTGGATTCGAATCACTCTGTCAATGTGATGGACGCATTTCGACCAATCTACCGAGTTAGAGTCACCCAGTCGAGGGCAGTGAGATGTAGGATTCTGTCCACAGCTGAAGCCATTGGAATTTGCCTGTACAAACCACTCCTGTGCGCCCATAAACGTTTTGTTCAGGCTTTGGATCTGCTATGGCCAACCCCACACCCTGTTAGCTTATCAAGACTCACGGCTCAAGTGGGTACTTGATTGCAGCGTGACATTGAACGTGATATAAATGTGATGTATTTAACCTGTTGATGAATCACCGAAAACGAGCTTGTTCGCTACACAGTATTTTTCGTGACTATACTGGGAATTTTCGATAGCAATACACTGGTAGCTTATATCGACGCTTTACTACCATACAACCACAAAAGAAGTCATGATTAAGACTGATTAGAAAAGGAGAGTATGTAATTCATGAAAAGCCTATCTATGCCTCAGCCAGAACCATAAATAGGAAGTCTAAAGCTGGAAAAGAACAACCAAATTGCTATTTGTAATGAGATGTAACTTCGTAGCATTCAGTCTCGTCTCATCAGTTGCTGTTATTTCTCTGCTCAATCAAGCATACCACTGGGTCTAGTTAGCTAGAATCTGTCCTAATGTCCCCGGTCACAGAATGCTGACTTCAGAGGTGATTACTATCCACTGTGGCTAACGTGTACGTTTCGTCCCATTATATCGGATTAGTATTTGCTTAGGGTACACTATATGGTATTGGCAGAGTATCTGGAATTGTAAGAGATAATCTTGTATTCACAACAGACCGTTTAATTGGTTAAGGATATGTAGCCTTGGAGAGTGTGCAACTGCCCTCGTTAGGTTATGAGTCTAACCACATGGACAGAGTAGATGCAACGGACTGCATTTATGTGAAACAAAAATTAGTCATCTTTAACAAACATGTAACATGTGTGTGCTCCGTACGCAAGGGTGAGCGTATAATGTGCTCACAACACCCCCCCATATACACAAACATTTATGTCAGGAGAAAGTGTCACCTCAATATAAAGTACGAAGTAGTCCTCAGTGCATCCCCCACTTGTAGGGTGCAGAACCAACAGGTTGTTCTATTATCCCTCTGACAGCAGTTTTACGTGCCGTGAAAGAACAAGGGATTATTTCGAAGGAGTTCTTGGTAGAACATAAGGTTTAGAGGCAACGCATGGCAAATAACTTTATAGTCTGTAACATGTTTATCGCGATTTCCTATCCATACGCAGGTAATTTTAAAGCAACGGGTACAAATTTAATTCTGCACTCACTAGCTAGCGAGTTTGGAAAAACATAAGTCTGGTAATGTATGTAATTCAAACCTCCTTTGGCGGAAACTAAACAGAAACATTCTAGGTTATGTTGTTAAAACGGATGACAAACGGACCTTCACCGAGTCCTAATAAACGACGACTTTAATCAGGTCGATGTCAATGTTGACTTGCAGCGTGTAACTCAGGAAGTTGAATCGTCAGACAATGCTGAAGATTTGAAGAAATCTTGATCACCTAGGATGCACAAGTTGATGGATGAAAAGCGAAGTTCCTAAGAACCTGCAACAGTCGCTTGACTCATATAAACGAAAGAGGTGAAATAAGGGTTGATACCTTAAAACACGTTACATAGCACTACGAGTATACAGTGTGAGCCACAAACAAATAGAAGACTTACCATTACAAGATGGATTGCATCTAGCCCTAACTGCTTTATGGAAAGATATACAACTATTAGTGCCAAGTTCATTCTTTTTCAGACCCCTCAAGCTAACGGTCTATTAGTCAGCTCTTCTCAATAAATTTTCAAATAAGTCTTAAATGTCCTAGTGGTTGTCATTTAACGTTAGATAAAATTTGTTGTTTTACCTAAGACAGTGACTGTAATAGTTAGCATTGTTTAGTTCCGGACGATTCTTGATAACCTCTTCCATACTGTTCACGGTAAAACTGGGCTATCACATACTACGTATATCAAATCTATATGAAACCATTTAAGAAAATTTTGATTAGAACTAAGTATTTCACAATCAAAAGTAAATGTTGTCACCTGTCGATTGTCCAACTGTTAGATTTCCGAATGAAAATGTTCACCGAACTGCAATCACATGAATGTGTACTAGTCTAAAAAACACAACATATCGTATGATACAGCGAGCAAGTGTTGGTAGGGCTACTGGGGTCAGGCATTGAATCCCACATCCATTTTTCGAGCTATTCAAGTTTCTCGAAATTCGTTATCAGAAGCGGATAAAACCCACATTGTCCAAGGGCTGAACATATGCATGTGCAGTGCACGCAAAACATGGTTATGGATGTAAGCACATATTTACAAACACAGTCACGGGTCATGTGTGTTAACATGGGCTGCTGCGATCGCTTGGATCGGTTGGTTTGCGTGTTACGGTCGTTATTTTGGAAGCAGCGATTCCACAAAATAAAACTTCTTCGGAGGAAAGCAAAGGTATTTCCGCAGGAATATTCCATCCCGTGGAATCCGATCGATATGGGCACAGTGCAGTGAGTTAGAAAACAGTTTTTTGTGACCACCAAACAGGCATGTGTTCGGGAGACGTCGCCAACTAGCGCTAACCATGTTAAAATACTGTAGGTCCTATAGGAAGAAGTATAGAATAGAATAGCTTTAATTTCTGTTTTATCGTGACGTTTGTGTGATTGCCAAACTGTATTGGACTGCAAATGAAGGTGACCGGTATTATTAACTATATGGCTTTTGAACCAAAAGATAAATTAAAACAAACTAACGAGTGTAGCAAAATTTAGTGGTTGCTGCTTTGTAACAGTATCATTTCAAGAGGAACTGAATACGGTCAAACAGCCCAGGACTTGACGGAAGCCAACTGGTGATCATTTGGACGTCAACAGCACTATTCTATCAAAACACAATGATGAAGGAGGCTACATGTTTAGTAAATTGTTAGGGCCTCTAAAAAAATGGTCAGGCGTGGTTTGCTCATTTCTTCCATCCGACTGCACTACGTCATTTTAATCAGTACTCTCAGGTACTCAGGCTGCAAATGAAACCCCATTCGTATGCAGCCACGTTTGAGAACCCCTGGTGTGCTTGGGCTCGTTGGTTTGTTGTGGTTCAAGGAAGAAATTTGTACACTGAGCCTTAAACTGGGTGTTTTTAGTTAAATTTGGATGAAGTTTTGGCCTTCCAGAACGAAACGTGAAGTCTGCTTAAGATCAAGTTTAAGCACATTGGTTGTGCGTCCTGAAATCAACATGTAAACAAGCTGTGGGCGGTTCAGCTTGACTGCTGTGTGATGAAGCATAACCATGTCCATATTTGATAAAATTACCCCATGAGTGAGAATATTTCTTTTCCAGGAGGGTTCGACGGGGGGAGCACTACATTGTAGTTTTTTCTTCAGTTGTGAGTGCAATAATACAGTTAACTTCCCGCAGATATGCTGCGCTGAATAACGCGATCAATGATACCTTCTGAATAGTAGTGCATCAATTTACTTTCTACTGTGACCATCACCTTCAATTTTTGCACGGACCAACTTAACCATTTCAGTCATCACTATGTATTACCTTCCTCGGTATATTGAATGTGTTCTATATGTCAGACCATCGGTGAACTACATGCCACACAACCGGCTTGAGAAACGAGGCCAAGTGGCTTAATATTCAACCAGGAGCGTTCAGCAGCGCGCATTTGATGGACACGGATGTCTGCAATGAACGGAGTTGACGACATTCATATGAGCCGTTTGAATTGTTAAACTCACTACTTTTTGAATGTAATGCATGCTTGTTTATTTGGACGAACGTGCTTTGATGTAATCATAACGGTGCAATTTCAATGAAAGAACTAGGCACTAATAAATAATCATACTTTTAAGCCACACATCTACCATGGTTTGTCCAAATCACATGGCCAGACTTGTTCCATTTTATGCGCATGTAGTTCATGTTCAGACATGAACAAACCGGGAGTTTTAATGCTGGTTGATGTTCTGGCCTAACCAAAGACCATGGGAAAATTCACGCCAAAACCAACTGGCTCAAATCATGCAATTGTCAAGAACAGCGCGCAGTGTTTGAACGAAATATCTGATAACCTTGATATAAAAAAGCGATAACAGCTATAAAGATACCTGGTTAAGGGGTTGGCTGAAACAACAACAAACTATTAGAAAAACCAGACAACGACTCTGAATCGGTTTTATATATAAGACGGACGTCGGGGTAGGGTTGATCATAGATGCCAGGAATGACAGCGAACGTTGGCTCACCGCACTTTATGAAATAGTTCACATAATAAGATTCCTGTAGGAAGCTGTCTTCACTGTTAATAATGGCAAAACTAGTATAATAAACGGTAAGGCCCTGATTTGTGTAAGCCGAAAATACTATGGCATGATATTGGTAAGACTGGGATCCAAATGATAACCCCGCGGTTAACGAATCTGATAGTCCAAACTGCTCCGGTATACCGAAACCCAGTCCTCAGACAGAAATTGGTCCACCGGAAAACGATGTTAACAGATAAAAACAGATCCAATGATAACTTCGAAACAACCTTTTTGTGTATCTACTAATGAAGTCCCATTTAGTGACGAAATTTCCGAGGGACCAAGGAAAGAAATCCTATGCTACAGTAATGTCACAGTAGAATTGTAACGAACGGCTATGACACCTTTTATAATACCTATTGAATGAAAACGTGAAATGATATCCTGAAAATAACAGTAAATTCAAGAATGCATTGAAATGCACTGTTAGTTTATATGCTTCCAAAGTACTTGTTTGAATTCCCTGAAACCACGCCGCTTTAGGTTTACTAACTGACTCCTGTCTACTTGTTTACCTTGCGGGTGATCGATTACTGCCATTAAACTGATCCGTTCTCTTGTTATTCGTAAATTCACTGTATTTAAAAAAATGTCGGTTTCATCATCAACACCATCATCAACTGCAGCAGCATCAACAGCACTACCACGACCACCATCAATACACCAGTAGCTGACACTGAAGCTAATCGTCTGTAAATCAAAAACAAAGCTTCACATACAACAGAAAGAAAAAAGTAAATAATCATGGAGTCCGTATGCCCAAACTGAAACAGACAAAATCGAGATTTATACGCTTTAAGAACAATTTGGTTTGTAAGTAAACACAATGAAGCATTTGCAGGACAACACTTTTTGTGGTTTACGTTGCCTCAGTTTATTAATGGCACTCAGTTCATAGAAAACCCATTCGACTAACAACATGCACGCCATTGGACTTAGTTGGCTGTCAATGAACCCGAAGTTCCCGTCGAAGTCCTACAGTCATAGAGCTTAAAACGACATACATTATCGACACGCTACCAATTTGTTGACTAACCACTTTGTATATTACATCAGTGGATTATAGGCTCGGAAACAACCACACGGAATAGTAAATCATGGATGGGGATTTCTAAATCTTTGGTTATTTCTAGTACTCTGCGTAACTTTAGGGTTTGGTGTGCAAACTTGTTCGAACTCACTTCCTTAAAATCCATCTTTTAACATGATCACTGTTTACTTACCAATACTTTACAATAGACTTAAATAAAAGCAAGTGTTGGTGTTCGGATACCTCAGTGTGGGCGATAGACTGTTTTAACTGCAGTATCCTAAATTTAATCTGTCTGTCTAACTACAATACGGTTGTGACACCAGATGTGGTCCCATTTGGGGATGATTGCAACACTTTAGAACTTGACAGTTCTATTTCACTTCCCACAACTTCCTAGGTAAGCGAAAAGGCCCAAAACCTCTAGCATCATTTTCAAATCTAACCTTATGGTGTTTATTGTTGTTGTTTATTGTAATCCGAATCTTAGGGACCTATCTGTAAAGATTTAGCTGAACGTGAACTATTACCTAACAAACTACATATCCCTTGGAAACTGTAAAACAACAACTTGTCATCAACAGTTTAGTTGGGACATTTTCTAACAAGCCAGAACCTTAATGTCTGGATTAAGACAGAAAAAGTGAAGAATGCCACCCTTAGGATGATGTGTTGTTGACAGTTATCTTTAGACGCCCATGTGAGCTGATGTAGTAGATTAGAGCACTGGTAGTATATTTACATACATAGGCCACAACTTACATATAATGAACTACAAACATATAGATCGACTGACCGTATCAATCACACTTTTGCAGGCTAAAAATACAGCAGATGCCGAACGAGCCGGCAGAATCTAACTGGCAGGCCATCAATATGCCGATAACGAACTGTCAGCGAATTAGCGTTGAGGTTATTATACTCAAGTGAATTAATTCATTTGCGTCAACTGATGATTACTGTCGTTTGGTGAACCTCTTGCTTTCTATCTCTGAAACGTGAATCACGGTAGCCCTACCATCTTTTTTTCCTCAACTATATTAGTGTACTGTATCCCGAAGGTTTTATTTCTGTTCCGATGGAAAATTTTGAACCTGGTTCATTTGGTTTCGTAATTCTATGAAAAATGTCAATATATATTAACGTGAGTGACTTATTGCCCTAAACGTGCAATATGTTTTCTTGTCCAGAACTTACAATTGAAGTCTAGTTAGTTTTTGTTTAACAAATATAAAGGTTTCAGTTTCATATTAACCAATCGACTGGTTAACCAGTACTGGCGGCTAAACTATGAAGGAATGCATCCATATGTCTACCAGTCCCACATCCTCAGGATTCAAGAAGAAGCATCGAACGCATACAAAACGGTGAGCCAACATTCCTGATAACTAAGTTTTCCTCGCTTTAGCTGTCTTGTGTAAACTGCCTGCGCACATTCTCCATATTCGCCATTTCTAACTTGATTCGAGGTGTTACTTTGGGTTATCTAAGGTACTTAAAGTGATTTGCTAAGAAACTTTATATTGTTTACTCTTGCCATGCGTTGTAACCAAATGTCCTGATAACACAATGTCTGATAACACAAAGCTTGTGTACAGAAATCTATCTTCGAGAAATAGCAAACACAGCTTCATGTCGTTCTCTTCGACAGCCCAAGTCTGATCTGGCATATAGGCGCTCTCCTGTCACATTCCTTTCCAGATGGTTCAAACGACAGTTCGACTCAAACTGTAGGTAAGTAACCTACGGCTTTCGTCAGTGAGACAGATTGATCCGGATAAACATACCGTTAGCTGTCTACTTGAATTACGGGAACAGTTGTACTGAAACAGGTGAAGTTGCTTAGTTCCGTGTGCCTGGGCTGTACACAGCAATGGGTTAGTGAACATGCGCCCAGTTGAGACAGTTTACAACAATAATGAGCAATAGATTTTCATAAAGATATTTCTACTTCAACTCCACATAACACAGATAGTGCCACATAATTTATCACATTAAACCAAAGCACATAAAGTCAAGGTGTCATCACCGTAACAGATAAATTTGCAAGTATCCTCATAAATGGTACATGTTAACCAGAATGGTAGCTAAGAAACATCAATAGGTGTATTGGATGAATGATGTTGAATAACATTTAATACAATACACCGAAGCGCTAAGCAGATATGCATCAATATAATGCAGACGAAGATGGAAACAACCAAATAGTTGCACAGTTATCGATCACAAATGTCAAAATTTGCTTGTTTACGGTAAAAAAAATACAACTGAGAGATAAAACCAGTCGGCAGACACTGTAAAATTATCTGTCTTTGATAACGAAAGACCCGATAGACAGTAAACGTCTCACCTTGTTTGGAGTTAATGGAGGTCTAAGGGACAGATATATTGTCAAACGTCCGAACAAGTTTAAAAGAATACGTCAATCAGAGAAAATTCTGGTTGGTCGCATCTAAGACACCAGTATCTCTGAGCAAGGGAACTTAATTTTTTTTGCTTTAGCATCTTAATATGTGTGCGACCATGCAAAACGACTGTTGGTAAATATCGCCACCACGCTGGGACCTCCGTGACTGCCTATGTCGGAAGTTTCATCCGACAAGTAAACGTAAGGAGATTATTATTACCTGCATCAAGACGATCGCTAGGACTTTAAATTACTATTCTCATATATTTTCTAATGTTTTGTTTATAAAACCTTTATTTAGAGGCCATCCACGTTAGTACTGCGGCGAACAATGACCTAAACTGCAATACTATCGGCCCAAACTAAAATCGACTATGCTTGCCAACATGTCTGCAGGACTTACAGAAATTGCGAGTGGTTCACAAGTTGAGTAAGATGTAGATCAAACAGATGACATGTCTACTAACATTAAGACATGTCAGAATAGCCGCGGCCATTATGGAAAAAGTTGGTGTCTGGCAGATAGATAAGTAAGTAGACAAAAGTGCACAACAAACAATCAGATATACCGGTAGTCGCCGAATCGGATTGCCTTCAGTGTTCAACTCCGTCAGTTGTTGACAGTGAGCCAATTCACAAGGAAGTCCTGAGAGCTTGTTGTACCTGAGTAAACAAAAGAATTAGCAATGGATACATGTAAAACCAAAAATTAAGAACAAGGATTAGAGAGAAGCATACTTCTACTGAGGGTCCATATGTACACTTCGGAAAGTGAAGTACATTTTTAGCACATATCTACATGCACCCAATCCAAAAAGAAATGATCCCCACTTTTGAGTAGAATTTCTCACCTACTTTTTGTTCCCGCCTTACTGCCGTCGGCACATATCTCCATTAAGAAACACCAACCTGGATAATTTCGTGGCAGATCACTGTTAACAGCTCATGCGGGTGTACTACGTGACGTTCACCGTCTGATATTAGGTCAATGGCTCGGACATGACAGTAATACATCGAACGTGCCATGTTCCGACCGACCAGGTGAACTGAAGTGGAGATAACTGTTTCACCGGACGACTACGAGAGCACATTATGTTGAGCAACCATAGCAATTCGTAAGTTACCGACATATTTCGAGCAGATCAACCAAAACCGTGGATCGTCTGTTTATGGAGATGGATATCGCGCACTTCCGAAGTCTAGCTGTATCGCTTTCGAAAGGATTCTTCATGTCGGAATGAGTATGGGACATCTAGGAGATGTTCAGTGCTAACAGAAAAACTGAACAAAAAAACAGCGACTGCCGTGAGGTGGGCGACGCTGCATTCGACCTCCGAAAAGTGGTTCGGACTGACGAGCGGTGGCTTACTCATCATACAAAATGTGATAAAACGTGGATGAGGGACCGCATCTATCATTTATAATGACGGTGGACCCACCCGTATGTGAGATGCAAATTGGATGAAAACAACCAGCGCAATTGCAAACGCAAGAACATAGTCAACTTCGAGGTGATTGAAAATGTGCTATTAAACTACTTGTTTCAAGGGGCTGGCAACCATGATGGTTGAATCCTACAGAAGGACAACACACTGCCAAAAGTCTGTCAGAAACCAAAGAAATTTCGGGCAGCAGAAGAAGTCAGCCGTTACCTTGACTAAGCAACCACTGGGCTTTTATCTGATTAAACACTTTTGGGATTGAATAGGTCGCGCTCTCAGCGAAGACCGCAACACCGGAAACTAATTTCTTCAGCAATACGATGTATGGAACAAGATGTCTTAATCTTACAAAATGCACTTCGTAAGAAGTAGAATCAGCACTGTAAAAACGGTTATGAATGCCGACGGAGCAATAGACAAACAGTGAATATTGTATACGAAGTTGCCCCTTTCACGACAATTGTCTGAGTGAAAAAGTGTCGTTTTCTGACTTGAACAAAAAAGCTAGGTTTGAGGGACTTATTGTCAGTTAGAAAATGCACCATTCTCCGTTTATCCGCTCATTAGCATGACCGGAGGCATTGTGGCTGGAGCCGCCGCCAGCCTCAACAGTGACGTAGAGTATTCTAGAATCACAAATTCCCCAAAAACGGTAGAATTGAAGAATCGGGGCTAGACAGAGAAACTAAAAGTTTTGTGGACGTCAAGATCTCTTATAGTCCAGGAAAGGGTTTCTAACCGGCGGCTTGTGCAGTCATGATAATTTCAACCGTTCTTGTTAGAGCACATCAGTGGTACATGTCCTTGTCCGAATAGGAATTTATGCTCCGGTAATCGGGATTCTGAGACAAACGTGTTAATCACAACGCAAGTAGCCGTGCCCGAATAATGGTATACGTAACCTGTACTACTTGATGAGTTGTTGATAACGATCAACATGGATAAATTAAAGTACAACTGGCTGAACACTCGATGAAAGCAGACAGCCCGACTTATTTGGTTAGAAATCTTAGAAAGAGCTACCCCTAAATCAGTCATCGTCATGTTTGAAAAACAGTTTTTTCACGTAGGATGTAAATAGAAAAGGTGGTATAGGAGTTAGTTGGTGGTCAACAGGGTTAGTTGTCACATGAAAGGGTACAATATTGTAGAGGCCTGTGCATAAGGTTCGGCTGACAAGCAGTTATCCAGTGGACTAATTACGTGCGGCTGAATCATGTAACCCTGTGACAGATGACGAATGACAACCTGGTTCGCGCGGTTGAAAGCGCTATCTTGGTCCGAAAAACAAACCTTAGTGGCTTCACAGTGGTTGCTTGGCGCTGAAAGAATGAGTTGGTCAGGGTCGACCACAGTACGTAGTACTGGTATTGAATGATAATAAACATACTGATAGGACTCAGAAGCGGTCAGCAGATATTCGGTTTAGAAAGCGTGAGCTTCTCCAGCGCTCTCAACACAGTGAAGGTACACGATATTGTGGGTAATTTGGGGGGAATCCTTTTAAGAATTCGAGTTGTCTGTGCGGTTCCCAAAAGTCGGCGGTTTTTTGCAGGCGAAGAAATCAAGCAGAAAGAACAATTAGGGATGGAGAGGGTACATTTATGCAATGCTCAAAAGGGCTAGGGATGACACGTCTGGCTTTTCATCAGAGCAGAAAGAAGATATGTTGCGATATGTTAACATTTCAGCCGCAAACGTAAAACATGCCAGTAATATACATCATACAGATAAGGACAAACAGGGACTGGACACGCTTACAAGCACATCAATTATTATGTAATCACGATCATGGCAACCCGATAGGTTGTCTCAACCACTTTTGTGTACACAACGTCGGCTGGTAAGTTCGGATGAGCATCGCTTCGCAGGAAGCTAATAGTGGTTTGTCGTTGGTTTGCCGAATGTAGTATAAAATCTTCTCTACAGATACCCTGAAAATAACAAGATATAGAACTCGTCGCTCTCTTTCACGATCAACCGAAATGAGCGTGTTTCCAGGTGATGGTTGCAAACATGTGCACAACTTTTCGTCTACTATGTTCACACAGACTCAGCTGGAGGTTCTCTCACTTGGACTGAAGTTTAAAATACCGCCTAAGAATGTTAAGAAGTTGAACACACAAGTTCAATTTGAATACATGTACGACCAACTGAAGGAACTGTCACCTACATCTATTGATGAAGCAGGCTGGCTCCGTGCAAAATTGGTGGATAACTCCAACCAGTTTTGTCGGCGCTCATTCGTCAACATTGTTGTCTAAAGCAGGAACACTATCGGGCCATGAAGAAACTAAGACACATGCAACATCTGGTACTCCTTAAACCGGATAAGGACTCTAGTGTAGTCGTTATGACCAAGGACGAGTATTTAAGAAAAATGAACATCATCCTGGAAGATCATAAAAAGTTCAAAGTGGACCAGACAGCAGAAAACAACATATTGTTGGAAAAGCAAGTTGCAAAGCAACTTCAGATACTGTTGTTACATGGACACATATCTGAAGCTCACTACAGACAGTTGAAATCAATCGGTACGAAAACACCCCGATTGAGAGGTGCTCCAAAAGTACACAAGGATGGTACACCTCTACGGCCGATCTTGTGCATGGACAATTCCGCTTATTATAAGGTTGCTCGTTGGCTAGTGGACATTTTGGACCCCATCCGTAAAGTCGTATCCCCACATTGCTTGAAGGACTCTTTCGAACTAGCTGAAATCTTAGAAAACACTTCGGTGAGTACCCCATTCGTGTATTCCATGGATTTTGATTCTCTTTTTACAAGTGTTCCTCTTCGTGAGACAGTTGATTTTTTATGTGACTTTATCTCGAGTCAGAACTGTGATACAGGTGTTCCACTTGAATACCTCAAAGATCCTATTTTGTTATGCACAGAAAACATTTTTTTCGATTTTGAAGAACATGCATACAAACAGATAGACGGTGTTGCTATGGATACAACGTTAGGCCCAACGCTAGCGGACATCTTAGGAATGATTGAGCAGCAAGTCCTGGATTATGTAGTTAGATTGTTATTGTATAAACGATACGTTGATGATATTTTAATTTCTACTGACGTCACCCATTTCGACTTGTTTTTCAAACATCTTAATAATATTCACCCAAACCTATCTTAATCTCACGAAGTTGAATCGAACAAAAGTTTAGTTTTTTGGATGTACTCATAACAAAACGTGCGGATGACACTTTACAGCGCTCAGTTCGCAGCAATGCAACATGGAGTGGTCAATATCTTCAATTTTCCAGTTTTGCTCCTATTGCGTACAAACGGGGTTTGGTTAAGACTATTTCACAGAGCTAGGCATATTTGCACCCCGGATACTCTGCAGACCGAGCAGATGTTACTGTGACAAACTTTACTGGCAAATGGTCACCACGACGAATTCATTGAAGCGCATAATACAGTGAAAAACAGCACTGAGGCCATACTGATAGCTCAAAAGAAGGATGTTTTCTTATCCTTGCCATTCAAAGATGACCATCTAGCCAACGATATAAAGCACAGATTAAAGGTCTGCTCTGGCTCGAACATATGCGCCTGCGCAGTTGTGCTTATTTCAAACCACCAGAGGACCAGCTCTCGGCAATCGCGAAAGTAGTTTGCCAAATTGTTCTGTCTCCCATGTTGTGTACCAGTTCACTTGCAGTTGCAGTGACGTTTACATAGGCAGAACATATCGATACCTATCACATGGAGTCGCCGAACACATCCCGAAGTGATTGAAACAATGGATGACGCATCATCCTCAACTTGATGAAGGCTCGAAACCCAACCCCATCGATTGCTAAACACCTCATGATAACAGGTCACCAAATTGACCCACTGAACTCATTAAAGATATTGTTGAGCAATCGAAACCCGAATCTATTAGCTTTCTGCGAAGCGATGCTCATCCGAACTTACCAGCCGACGTTGTGTACACAAAAGTGGTTGAGACAACCTATCGGGTTGCCGTGATCGTGATTACATAATAATTGGTGTGTTTGTAAGTGTGTCTAGTCCCTGTTTGTCCTTATTTGTATGATGTATATTACTGGCATGTTTTACGTTTGCGGCTGAAATGTTAACATATCGCAACATGTCTTCTTTCTGCTCTGATGAAGTGGTTAAAGGGAACTGAGTGTTTCAAACGTCTGGCTTTAAATGTGAAAGCTTCCTAATATCCTCGACTTTGATTTAAAAATTACTTTATAAATTTTTACTGCAGGTTAACGCCATGATTGCGCTTAAAAATATTTAGGATGAACCACTTTGATGCCAGTGTTATGATCCAATGGAAAATTGATAAAAGGCTGACCATTTTTAGACTTGTAACCACTAAATATCATTTGGATCTGAGAAGTCTCGCCAGTCTATTCGTGGATCTGAGTTGCTGGTTGCTGGCATTGTGGTTAACACGCCAGTCTCACAAGCACGAGGGTCAGAGTGCAAACTCCGATCCGGACAAGGTTATGCACTACTGATGAGCTCTAATAAGAGCGAAACTCGAGTCTAGTGTATCCTCTCGAAGTGGGCTAGCGGAAAGGCTTATCTGAATGCAAAGGCTGCGATCGAGTGTGGGTGGTGTTCAATTTTGTAATAACCTAAATCCCCGAACCTTCACTACTGATCTGAGTTTGGTTGGCTGGGCGTGTGCGGTGTGCATACAAGTGGGTAGCATTTTGGTTCGAATTAGATCGAAGTTTGAAATTTCTACACATAAACCTAACCCACAAGTTGAATATACCATTTCGCGATTATACTTAACCTGGGGATTAAAACATATTAAATGGCTAGCCATAGAACAAGTAACCGGTGTTGCAACAATTTAGAAGTTTTTTCTCACTTACCTTGTGTATGATCATAGTGCTCACTGAAACGGATGCTGGCTTAATTACATCAACATTGATCGTGTGATCAATGTTTAAATCAGGCCCCGTTAAAGCAGTGCCGTGTTTTTATTGCTTGACTTTAGAAAGCTGTTTGATAACCCTATTAAGCTTCTTTGAGATCCCAGGGAAAAACAACAGACACTGTGTTGCCATTGTTAATAGTCAAATGTAAATATCATAACTCGGTTTTCTTAGAAATTGTTGTTCAAATTCCACCGTACAGCAAACAATAGTGAACGTCTGTAAAGTTGGATTCAGATTTAGGGATTTCCCAGTCAACTAATACTGCCAATCAGTTAATGGACCGCAACTCTGTTTTTCATTAAGCTAACACTGTGCCTGTTAATATATTAATCTGATTACAGCTACCACTCTCATGGAACACTCAGTAGGGATCACAACTCGTTGTAATGTGTCTTTATGTACCTGTTTCTAATATGGTCTGAAAGCAGTGTGAGAATATAGTGACAACTTGTAGGCAATTACCTACTGCGTTTAGTGACCACCGCTTACTTTTGAGTAAAACGTTGCTTTATTATAACATAGTTGATATCCATTTACTTTCAGTAAAGTATGGTGACACAAGTAGCGCGAGTGTATCGACCGAAGTTCGCCAAAAGCACACGACCGCTTCCGTGAGTGTTGTCAAGTAGGTGTGGTGAATTTCAAATACGCAATCCTACCACAGGAACGGCAGATACTGGAATTAGGAAGTACGACCTGATTTAGCAATTACTTTCGACGATTATCTCGGATTTAGTAGAACTCGTGGATCAGTCCACCACAAGTGCTCATAAGAGCTGTGCTGATCCACGCGCTTCACAGTGTGCGAGATAAATGGCAGAAGAAACCCGTAAATGAGTTGCCATCACCCTTCTAGTTGTCCAATTTTCACCACGTAATCATCAGACGTTTCTCCATGAATGGTCCTCTTCTAATAACACACTGATGTAGACGTGGCACTGGCCTAGTGGGACAAATTGAGCAAAACTCGGGGTAGAAAGCTGAAATCTAAAGTCACTAGTCATGTTCGGTAGACATATTGCCGCAGGTTGAACGGAGTGGGATAAAGGAGCCAGTCCGTCGATCAAATTTTAACCAAGGTTTGAAAGAATAGTTTGGCAAGCCACAATGCAGGCCAGGATAGAGATGAAATGGATGGGACACGGCCTACCGTTTAATGTAGGTAGGTTATCGACAAACTTAACCCTGTGAGTGCCTTACAGGCTTCTTATTGAAACATGTTGGAATAAACCTTACTGAGAACTGTAATCTTTTAATATAACGGGATGTGGCTTAATTTCGTTAATGAAAATACTACATCAATGACAGTTTGTTGGAGGTCGTCAGTCAAATTTTGGCTCTTTTAAAGTTTATGAGAGTGACGGTTCACTACAACACTTTCTATGAATCTGTAACTGTTCCTTAGAGAATAAGGCAACCGCAAAAGATCTGGGTGGTTGATCGGTGTAAATGAGCAAGAGTGTTCAGAAATCAGTTCCACAGGGCAGTCACATTATCAGTGCGGGAGCTGGCGACAAGCTATATACCGACACAACCGACCTTTATACAAAGCAGTGGGCTGGCAGAATGCACTCGTTAATTCGTCCCTGGTGATTTAGAGTGATCCATTCAATCAAGCGTAACTGACAATTCCAATAATGCTGATTTGGATAGTCGGCTTGCTAATATTTTCAGCCATAAACACGGGTGGCACGAATATCATTTATTCAGAAGATCGACACAGCGGGCATACACTTCAACACTACCTCCAACACAAAACACCCATTTCCATACAATAATGATAGCGAGACGCCAAACATGTCCATACCAGATTCACTTATTGGAAGCCCCATTTCTTGTCGAAGTGTACTCCTGTGTTCCCTGTATTTTGCCTTGCTTATTGTAATGTTCAAATACGAGCCTCCACCTGACTACTCACAGATAGTATAGGGTTATCGTTCATTTTCACCGCAATAGGACTGCCTTCTAAGTCCGGAAGAGTGCCAGAAAAGGCGACTTAAATGACTGGAATTTATTCGATACGAATGATAGGAATCGTGAAAAGTTCTTTTTCTTACGTTCAACTTGAACAAGCTAGGTACTCAGCTTATCCAATAGACAAGATATTCGAAATGAAGCAGCGATTGATATACTACCGTTGTGAGCAGTCATGGTACAGAATTCGTTGTAGCCAAGGGCAAGACAAAAGCAAATTTAGAGTCACCAATTTACAGACAAACTAAATATCGATGGGAGTTAACAGACAGTAACGGTGTCTTCTGTCGAGAAGATCGGGTAACCTGATCATTACTTACAAGCGAAAGTGGTTGAGTGTTCACATATGATAACTCGGTCGTGCCTAATGTGAGGTCAGTGACGCAGCGGTAAGCATGGTTGCCTCATGAGAGCGTGGCCGGAATTCTAGTCCCGGAAGTGACGAGGACATGCACTATTGACGAGCTCTAATGAGAGCAAAACTCGAGTCTAGTGGTTCTTTTCGAAAGGGATCGACTGGAAAGTCTATGGGAATGCGACAGCTGCGATCAAATGTGAGTGATGTTCAACTTGAAATATGATTCACAGAACTCAACATTCGACTTCGGGTCAAACATAAAATATCGAACCTACCAAACAAACCTCGACAACTCGAACAGCACTAGAGGTCAATTTCAAGTTGAACGTCACTGACATTTAGTCGCAGCTTTCACATTCAGATAGACATTCCAGCCATCCTATTTCAAAAAGGAGCACTATAATCAAGCTTTGATCTTATTAGAGCCCGTCAGTAGTGCATATCCTTGGCGCTGTCGGGACTAGAACTCTGGCCACGCTTTCATTAGGCAACCGTGTTTTCCGCTGCGCCAATGACCTCAATTAAGCACGAACGGATTATTATATGTTAACGATCAACTATTTCCGCTCGTGAGTACTGATCACGTTGCCCGACCATCTCGAGGGGAGACACAGTAATTGTCCTGTTAACTACACTCAATAACCTCGCCGTCAGGACTTCCTAGACAGGTCGAACTCTCCGATCTCATTAAACCTGTTAGGCTACATTTTAGATTATTACAGAGTAGTCGGGGATTTGGTTACTTTTAAATTAAATTACTGACGTGCTTTAACAAGAGCGGAACTCGAGCATAGCGCTTCTTTTCACAAACGGCTGGCTGGAAAGTTTGTCCGAATGTGAAAGCTGTGATCAAATGTGAGTGATGTTCAACTTGAAGTTAACCAAGTTCGGGATTGCTCACCAGTACCAGATGTGTTTGTGAACTAACAGTGAGGCAAAGGAATAGTTAAAACGAATTTTTGGGTTGCATCGGTCAATAAAAATTAGTAAAGGACAACAACAGCACCCAACAAGAAACACCATCAAGCAAACGCTTAAGTGTTTCTTCGGTAGAACCGTTCCTTATTAAGGTGAAAACTATGTTATTCCCACGGAATCCAACTGACGATAATGTAGCATGTTGATAACTTTGTGTCACAACAACAGTCCAAGTGGTTGCACGGTCATGATAGAGACTGCGGTCGCATCAAGACTGTCGATGATATTTTAGAGAGACTGGGTAAAAGTATGTACACAGTGACCTTTGTTTGTCGCTTGTCTGATGCTACAGTATATCAACTAGGGACAGACGGAGGTCTTCTATTGACATCGCTGCATTAGAACATTCTTGATCATCGTAAATCTGGTTTTGCTGAGCGTACAACGGTACAATAATTTAGTCTCTTCTCAAAAGGAAACTAATTTTAGTTTATAATCACCTCATAAATTTCGGCACAGCGTACTTGACAGTCAACCATATCACCAATTACTTCCATATTTTCGCTCGGTAGATTTGCATGACGAGTGTTGTTTCGTCGTTGGAAAGTAAGCAGCCATTTGTTATCACTTGTGAATTCTATGCTCCTCCCATAAGTTAACACGTCCCGTGTACATCTCCGGATATCGGTAGATATATTCGAAGGGCTAAAAAACAGAGGTAAATATGTGCTTCGAGCTCTTTATATTAGCAAATCTTCTAATGGATCACTTTCTGCATAGCACTAATTAACTTCTGACGCCAGCGATCAATTTTCCTTGATGCTTGGTATTACTTGCCATTTATGGCAGTGTCTGACGCCGATCAATAGGACAGTATGACGATGAGATTATTTACTCTCGTCCGTTGTAACCTTCTTTTTATAGCACGCAAAAATGTTTTTTTCTAACTACACAGCCATAGTGTGTTATGCTATCAAAACTGTCATGATAACATCCGAATGTTGCAACTTTGTGTCTGTCGCCCCCGGTGATTTTATTCAAAAGGATGGCATTGCTAAACCTATAATTTGTTGTTCACAAGATGTGTCAACAACCATGAAATGAGAGTCGCAGCAGTGAATTTCATACTTATCGACCAACGCGGATATGTAAATCATTCGTGTTTTATTCCACCGAAAACAAATGTGTTGACTGCTTAGAATAACGGACACTTGAATGAAAACATACAAAAGACGGATTTACATAATGAGGCTGCTTATCTGCTTTTGAACTGGACAGAAGTTCATTATTAAAACTGGGGCACAAAAGGACCCGAAATTCTTTTTCCTCCCCTTATTTATTCTGCAAACAGCCTGCTCATAAAAAAAAACTTGAAAACCTTTGGATACAAGAAATACATCACGCAAAATCGCCTAAGACGACCCTGATACAAGTTAGAGGGTTGCAAAAAGTCGGTTGAAAAACAACCTTATCGTGAGAAAAGGAAATCAGACAACATTGTCATATTTTATTCGATAGCAACTTATGAAACCTATTACATTGTAGATTCACAAAAAATAAATATCACTAAACTTGAGCTAAGCCAACAAATAGTATAATATACAACAAACGACCAACTTTTAGCAATAAATATCAATACATACTTAGTAGTAATCATAAACACAATTTATGCGTTACAATGTTTAGAATGAAAAAACGGACCGTAAGCTTTTTAAGATAATAAATCTCACGCAACGTAACAAAATGTTCACTATTTTACAAACCCAATCTTTCAGTGGGTTTTAAGAGAATATGATCAAGATTAACTAAAAATCAGGTCAAGTACTGGATTATTCGCCTGGGTGAGATCGTACAGTTGTTTTTGTGTGAAACATGTTGCAGGTTCGGACAAAAATTGGGATGAGCCTAGGAATATCTGTTACCCCAGGAATTTTGTCCGCAAGCTGTATGCGTGCGTCTAGATGGAACCTAACACAACGCTGACGAAATACGCTGGTGCAATGCTGATGCATTGGACCAGAAATTTTAAGTGATGGAGACAGTTAACCATTGGTGAGCAATCCTCCAGATCAACATTCCGTACACCACAAGTACACGTAGCCGGATTATATTGAAAACGTAGACACAAAGTAAGGTAACTAAGAGCATAACAACTATGTACAGACAGATGGATACCTATCACCGTGTCTTTATTGCCATATCATACTGAGCTACTACGACAGCTGGAGTGTCAACATGAGTTGTCTCCAAATGCACGAAAGTCGGTCAGTGCGGCTGATTGATGGTACACCAGCAGATTTCAGGACGCGTCTCTCTCTCTATGGTGCGGAACAGGACAATGAGTGTGGTGATGACGTCCAACCTGAAGTCTGTCTCCGGTAGAACGATTCCGGACTTCTGAGGCAGTTGATGCAATCAGATCGACCAGTTAGGTTTGAAACCACTTTAGGTCTTCATTAACCCAACCAGTTTTCCTTATGTAGTGCTTAAAGCAACTACATGAAAATTTGAGGATTGCGTAGAATGTGACCTCATTAATATGGTTTCAGTTTCATGATAACACCAGTAGTGACAGTCACGCGACGCACTAGGTTGCGTAATGAGACATCAATCAACCCTGTCAGTCCTTGAGAACCGGTTCATGTTGGCACTCCAGTTGTTCTTGCTACTTAGCATGCTGTTGTTCTGTATAATCGACGATAAACGCCCATCCGTGTGCATGTGGTTGACACAACCTTTTTAACTGTACGGACGTTCAGATCGTACGAACTGTTGATCTAGAGGACAGTACGAGTTGTTCTGTCAAAATTCTTGAAGAGAGTTAGTTTCTGTAAATTTTCTAAAAGACCCAGATAAACCAGAGGAGGTTAGGACCACCACTTCGGAGGAATGGACACTTTAATAAGACCAGAAAATGAGGAGATGAGGTCAAAAAATGCTAACAAATAAAACACACAAAAAAGCGATCCTTCTGAACTTTATGAAAACCGCATTAATATAGAGGGACGATTGCATATTGCTATATTACGTAACAGCCAAATACTTGAAAGATAATGATCTGGGGATGAACACAGTACACACACGGAACTCTGCATTGGTTAGTGAGTTACCAATGATGACAGACAGGAAAAAGTGAAAACGGTGTATTCATTGAGAAGGTACATCTAACTAAACACCAGACTAATGAAGACAACTCGACTTCTATGGATGTTCAGTTAGCAGCTTCAGAATGAGCTACCCTAAACAGTCACCAGCTTACCTGAAAACGGTGTCTATTTGGTCAGGTAGGGTATATCAGAAGAGGTCAGGTAAGATCTCTTTGGAGAACAACATGGTTAGTTGACACGCGAAGAGATATCATCTCGTCGAAGTATGTTATAGTTTGTACAAGGCTACTAGAGGTATCCATATTGCTGAAGATCAATTGGACGGTCATTTCAGCAAATATAGATTTTCTGAGTAGAGCGTAATCCTGTGACCTCCAACTAGACTTGGTCGCATAATTACGTCTTAACACTGGGTCACAGCAATAGACTGAATTAGAGTATGATGCATTAGTGTCGAGCTCTAACAATGGAAAAACGTAAGTCTAATGTTTCTGCTTAGGATGATTAGCTGAAGCGTTTAATTAGACGCGAAATCTCCCGTCGATTATGAGTGCAGTAAAATCCACATTACAGCAAATTGATCGTGGGTAGGTAGCAGAGGATTGGGATGAACCTAAAGTACATATCAGCCACAATGTGAACGTTACGCACAACCTGGTGCGACCGACCGTTAGCACATGACAATTCTATCGTAAATAGTCCGAGATAAGTGGCGCAGTGATCAATACAGTTGCCTCGTAAACTGTTGGCCGGAGTTCTAATCTGGCCCCTGACAAAGATATGCACCGCTGACGAGCTCTGACAGGAGCGAACCTCAGGTATAGTGTTTCTTTTCGATATGGGCTGGGTGAAAAACCTATGTGAACGTGAAAGATGCTGACAGTCGTGAGTGATGTCCAATTCTTACCAGTCCTAACTGTTTGTTACTGATTTCAAAATGGTTCAGATATGTCGATTGCGAGATCTTCGATAACGGGAGAGTTGCTGTCTCCTCTACTAACAGTCAGTAATTCCAACGAACATTTTGCCGTGATAACAGCGTAGTGACTACACACTCGTACGATATTGGAAGAAGATAGGATTTCAGGAAATCGAGTTAATTCAATATCTTCATCCAGTGTGCGACGATAGAGAAGTTCGTTCTATCGTTGCAGCTAAGAAACGAATGCAAAATTGCATTCAATTTGATACAATCAAAAACAGCGAATTTTCAGGAGCAAAATCAAACTAAGTGTCATCCTTCACCTTCTATTCTCAGTTAAATGACGCTGACATACAACCGGGCCATTAACTCGAAACCTGTCTTCGTATTCTGAGTGAAGCGTGAGTCTGGTACAGGCGAGTCATTGTGACTTAAACAGCCATAATCAGGAAATATTAAAATGTCAGACTTTTTTTTACGAAACTCGACCAAGTGGATTGGCAACTTAATAACGTTTCCAACTGAAGTACACTTCGCACATCATGATTCTACAGACAAATTGCAAGTGAGTGCATAAATTAATATTCGCCGACCTCCTGAAACTTGCAGTTAACCAAGTACACTATACTGCCTAGTTTTATCAACTTTGCAACTGCCGACGCTGTCATCGTCACATGAATCAGAACTGGTTCAGGCGATTAGAATAAGCAATTCCATGATTTGTGTGTGAACCGAAGTGCACAGGAATTCACAAATTCAGACCTAGTTCTGATCCACCCGATCGGTTAATTGTCAGTGTGCGGTGAATTCACAGTGCCAATCGGACGTTCGTTATTTTCACACAGCAGGGACGTTGCACAAGTCCAAAATGCACGCAAGCATTCTGCAGTTGTCAGACTAGAATGTGAAGTAAGTGCGAATGGTATAGTCATTCATTTAGCCAACTGATGTTTGGAAACACTATGTATACTTGACCCCACTATGGACGTCGATCGGGGATACCCAGCTTTACTCATAGCCCAAAACAAGACAGAGTGAAAATATAACATCATATTCATGATGCTTGGTTGGAGTTATAAACGCATCTAGTGGCTTACTAAACTGATGATGGCTGGAGGTTCTAATTGCCCCGTGGGTTAAAAGCCAAATAATTCTGAATGTGTGGTGACTCCACTAATCAACAGTTAAACGTTTACTTTTAGATGGTAGACCCTAATATTTTATATTCCAATCGATTTTTGAGACCCTCGATTTATTCCAACCAAACTATGAACCTTTGCTCGAATGTATACAATCAGATGTATGTTCACACATGAACAGGAAGTGTAACACAATGTTCTAGAAAACATCACGAGGTTTACGCTCACTTACCTTGAGTAACCCTGTGATGATTAAGTGAGATGCGCAGGTGTTTTCTGATCTCCAATCGGAACATATCCATTTGGATATTAAAATTCTTAGGTTTTATATGAAAACAGTGAAAACGCCATCAACCTCATGTGATCAGTTAGTAAATTTCTGTGTTTAATTGTTCCGCAATGTTAACAGTTGGACTACGATCCTTCCACAGTCAAACAGGGAGACACTATCAATGATAGAACATTGTGTCGTGCGCCACAATACACTGTGCACACTCAAGCTTCCATGTGCTGATGAGATCGTCTCGTCTGGTAGAAAAATATTCGTAAACGAACCATTAACCTCAGCGTACAAGTCGGCAAAAAACATCAACCCCAACCATCAAATACGGAATTATTCTTAACAGTTCCAATAGGCATACTGTTGTCAAATCTATGGGTTTTATACAGAGTCCAGAGGGCTTTAAATCGATACCCGGAATGTTTTCAAAAACAAAATGTTCACTACAGTTAAAACCATCGGAATTATCTGCGGGTAACGCAATCCCGCGCAACCACTGACAGTATCAATGCCCTGTCTCAAAAAGCTGCATATCCACTGCGTGCAACACCAAATGAGTTTGAAATACTGAGTTCCCTTTAATAACTTCGTCAATACAGAAAGAAGATATATGTTGCGATATGTTAACATTTTGTTTACTCTCATCAGTTGCAAACGCAAAACCGTGCGAGCTATATATGACATATAAATAGAGATAGACAGGGTACGGACACGCACACAGTCACACCACATGTCATCACCACCACGACAACCATATGGATTGTTTCAACCACTTTTGTGCACATAACGCCGGTTGGTGAGTTCTGATCAACATGGCTTCGCTAAAGGCCAGTAGCTTCTGGTTTTTTTTGATGTAGCAATATTTTGAATGATCTAAGCGGGTCAACCTGGTGACTTGTTATCATAAGGTGTCTTGCAATCGATGATGCGGGGCTTCGAGTAACTGATTCATCGGTTTCAGATTGTTGTCTCAAGAGTTGTTTCAACCGGTTCGGGACGTGTTCTGCCACTCGCTGAGATAGCTGTTGGTCTGCTCTGTCTATGTAAACGTTACCACAACTGCAAGTGGACTGATAAACAAGGCGAGAGACAGATTGGTCAGACAAACTGAGTTCGCGATTGTGTAGAACCGGTCCTTTGGTGGTTTGAACCAAGCGTAATTGGGAAGCTGCGTACGTACGGGATAAGGCACGTTGCAATTTGTACTTTATTTCATTTGCCAGACGATCACCTTTGAATTGCAAAAATAAGACTATATCTTTCATTTGAGCTGTTTGCACCGGCTCACTGCATTTGTTCACCCTGCCGTTGATGTCCATAAACTTTTCAAGATATCCGTTTGCCAGCAATGTGTTCCTCAGCATTTTTTGTTCTATCTGCAACCTATCGGGGGTGCAAATATGTCTGGCCCTATGAAATAGGGTGTTGATCAAACCCCGCTTGTATGCTGTCGGAGCAAAGCTGGAGAATTGGAGATATTGTCCGCTTCATGTTGCTTTGCGATGGACCGATGGATGTAATGTTCCATCCCCACGCCTAGTGAGGAGCACATCTAAGGATACTGACCTGCCGTTTGATTCACTTTCATGAGACAGTGATAGGTTCGAATGAATAGAGTTAAGAAGACTAAAAATAAATCAAAATGGACAGTGTCCGCAAAAGTCAAAATAACACCAACGTACCGTTTGTACAATAAGGCTTTGGCAATATTTTCTGAGACTTGCCGTTCAATCATTCCCAAGACGATTTCGGCTAATGTTGGGCCCAACGGACTACCCATAGCCACTCCATCTACTTGTCTATAAGAAAGTCATTCATAATTGAACCTGACATCTTATTTACTGAACAAAACGAGATCCTTAATATGTTCAAGTGGAATACTTATATCACAGTTTTCCTAGGAGATAATATCACATAAAATCTCAACACTCTGTCGAAGATGAACTTTAGTAAAAAGTGAATCAACGTCAATCGAATACCTAGCTTGTGAACTCGCCGACAGACGTTCTGATTTCTTTACTAGTTCAAAGGAATCCTTTAGACAATGGAGGGATAACATTTTGTGAATGGGATCCAAAATTTCAACTAGCCATCGAGCAACTTTATGATATGCTTGATTGCTCATACACGAAATCGGTCGCAGGGGTATTCCTTTCTTGTGTATTTTTGGTGCATTTCTTACTCGTGGTGTTTCTATGCCGATGGGCTTCATGTGCCTACATTGATTGTCAGATATATGGTCGTGCTACAGCAATATCTGAAATTGCCTCGCTAGCTGCTTTTCCAGCAGTATGTCCCGACAGCATTTTCACGTATCCCAAATATCCACTTATCGCGACTCCGTATCAGTTTAAGATATACATACGGGGTTGCTCGATACTGATTTGTATTCCTAGGTTAGCACTAGCGAAGCATTTCGACACATGGCGGCAGACAGTAGGCAAGGAAACAGAGCACTAGAGTCTCAGTACTGCGTATGGGATTATAGTGACAGGCTTTCTCACCGAGTTGGACCAGTCAGGATCAGCAGACCACGGCAACTTCAATATATTGGTGCGGTGCTGAGGACAGATGTGACCTAAACAAAAACTGGTCTGACAAGACTTTTCTATCACGAGTTAATCGTTGCCATTATGGACCACATTGACGACTGGATATGATTTTTTTTGGAAACTATTAGTTCGCAACCGATCTCGAGCACATTCTAACTAAAATCACTCCCATTTTATCAAAGCATCCACACCTCAGTGATGTATACTGAACACCTGCTGAGCCGACCATATTGGAACAACCGTTGATTTGAGTTCTCACACCGTACTAAGACTCCAGTGAAATATTTCCACTTCCACTGGCTTAATCTTAAACTGACCGCGAGTCATGGAAAAGTGATATCTAGGAAGGTGAGAATGTTACCGAGATATTTTAAAGTCAAAAATAGATTAAAAAGGTACAATAGAAAACATTTCGAGTGGATCTGAGTTGCTTTCAAGTATAATGAATTCCTACCTGTTGATCTGATGCGAATGTTGAAATCATCGCAAAATGTTGGAAAGAATGCATACTCGTATGACCCGAAGCGGGTAAGACCAGTAGGGCAGAAAATACCCCAACCACAAATCAAAAGAGATGACGTCCACAGACATAAGGTATTGTTGGTTATCTGACAGCTCATTTTCTGAAGGTGAGCAGTACATTAAGTCGTACGGAAAACAGCATGTGCGCAATTACTAAAGATGTTACGGTGAGTATAGATGGATCTGTTGAATGTAGTAGTGAAATGCGACAAGCTGAGAAACAGTAAAAAGTACTGTGGACTCTATGATTATGCTCACAATGGTTTTGAAGAAAAGAAGCGAAATGAACACTCATGTGCTCACTTTATTCCCAGAGTCTGTAGTTCCGTCAGTTCACCGATTGAGGCCGGAATCTGAAGAATCTGATTGTGATCGACCAGAAATCGTACAAGATGTTTACAACCGGATACCTCTGTAGAATAATATAGAAATTATTACTTTTCTTGAGTTTACTATTTTGAACGAAATTCAAGAAAACGATATCAGATGTGTTGTAGTAAGTTAAGAACCGGGCAGCTAGCAAGTTAAGTATTGACAATGTATGTGTGCATTTTGACAACAACAGAAGGAGAGCTGGGTAAAAGTTTCAGTTATGAGTGATTTACATCGCAAGAGAATACGGTCCTTAGTCTGATAACCTTTAGCAGCATGAGGCGAATAAGTGACCGGAAGTATTATGAGCAACTACTATGAGGTGAAGCGCATGACGTGTATGAAATCTGTCGGTGTAGTAGGTCAGAGTGGCTCGGCGTCCTGCAAAGGTGGTTATGGAAGTGCTTATCGCCTCGGACTATTTGCCACTACTGCAAGAAGAGCGCGCCGTCAACGAACAAACAGATTTTTTTTTACACTTTCTGCAGATACCCCCGTTGACTATTTCCTAAGAGTATTAAATGATTCTTCCGTTCGTTCGTTCTGCTATATTACAAAAACTGCGCTAACGCCTGCGCGTTATTACAGTACTACTCCCTATTTTCTGCTAGGTAACATTCTACGTATTTTCTTTTTTGTTCCAGGATCGGAGATTATCACTAAACAGTTTATCGTTTCTAATTCTCAGGGATACGGGTTTCGCTCTACCAAACCACTCGTCTGGATTGCGTGAAACACTTCCTGATTGCCAATATTTTTAGTTTTGAAGCGAACTCGCAGGTATTGTGATTCGCGTTGCTGTTGGGTGTGGCTAAAGTCCCCAAAGTGGTGGGCCAATAAATTAGTAAAAATTTGTAAGAAAAATGGAGACCCATATGAAAAAGACAATAAACTTACGGACATAAGACCGCCGAAGAGTGCGACACGTTACTTTGGTAAGGATAGTTTCCGGTCAGCAGGACGGATAGTCACGAACTCTACAACCCGATAGCGTGCACTCATCAACTTTGTTCATCGAGGCGGTCAAGTAATTCACAGACTTGGACCTTGTCACTACATGACTATCCTGAGATTTCTTTTGACCGTCAATAACCACTCTAGACAATAATCAGAGAGGCAGACCCCTCGTGAACGTACGGAGTAGATAGTGAAATGAGCTCAATTCATGTAGTTTCATTACTTTTATTGTTAATCGGCAAACTGCTGAGCTACTAGAATAACCAGTCAGTTGAGTAAAGTTAGATGGTTGGGATAACGATAGTCAACTACCGAATCCACATGCATCGTCCACATGAATGGGCCATTTTTATCATGCGCAGAGCAAACTAAGTATGCACACGCATGATGAATTTCCCTTCTAATCAACAACCGGACGTATTTGTTATACCACAAACGGCGAAGACTAGCAATTCTGTCACACTCCTTTACCATGCTGATGGAAACCTCATCAGCAATATTACAAGCTGATGAGATGGAGCGAGGGGATGAAGGTAGGAGAAACAATCAACAACCTCAAACGGCTTCCCTAAAAAATAAAGATAGGGTGACTGTCAACTAAATTCTTGTAAAACCACCTTACATTTTGAAGACAAAGTATACGCAGTACATACCAGTCGTATTATTTAATCCGAACAGCATGTTGTCAGCATACGGGCTGAGTAGTGCAATATCACTCAGCTTGATATCTGACAGAAGCCCTACTCAGAGGTTTCTAAGATTATGGAATGCAGCTTTGGTCACGCAGCGAGCAAACTGATACTGCGTCGGCAGGCGATATTTTCTTTTGACAGATACGCCATGAAAGCCCCGATTCAAACATCTCCCGGGGCTTACTACTTCCAGTTAAAGCTAGACTAAAAGGGTTCAGGCTAAACTGTAAGTGATGCAGGGAAAACCAATCATTGTGACATTAGTGCGCGAGCGACCGCTTACTTCCATCGTTGTTAAAAAGTAGTTTGAAACCGTATGCCACCAACTACGTACAAATTTCACTGGACTTTTGAACGCCGATCCGCGATCGTTAACTCAGACAAGCACTGTGCAAATAAACTACCATCGCCGTTAGTTGTAATGAGGTGACCATTTGGCGATGTGACGGGTACCGGTTTACACAAATCAGTAATCAAGGCGTTCATAGTAGAATATACCAGTAGGTGGATTAAACATTCACTCTGATGTTTCTCATTGGTACAAACGAATGAGTGCACCCATTCAAGAGCATAGCTTCAGTTATCTCTGTGTTGTCTCGACGTTTTAACTTCTTCCGATTATTTCGTTGTAAAAGTTTTGTCCGCGGAAATACCACGCCATACGAATTTCTTTCTACCATGATCTATACTTGTAACAGTTACTTGTTACAGTAACGTAAATCTTGCCGCTGTAGCAAATTTAATTTTGGTTTCCAGTGAATTAAGAGTTTATTCAGGTCCACCATTTGTCTACCATGTTTTAGTCGGACGTAGTTCAGACTTTTCCGTTTACTTGCATCTTCTGGTTTCAGTTCTTAGGGGTTTGCAATGGACACGGATTGCGTGGGTGAAACCATGAGTACTGCAGTGAGGCCTTGTAGTAACATTCAGATAGCAGGACAAGTGAGGAGGAGACAAGTCAGTAATAACAACCAACAACCTTCACTAAGTGACAAAAAAACAATTGAGGCTGGTGAAAATATTGTGAACAGTAAGGCACGTACGTGAATCCAGGTGACAGTCAATGCACAATCGAATGCATCGGTTGTATAATGATAGATGTTCTGTCTAAACCAGTTCGATAAGCATTACTAGACCCTAGTCAAAACCAAATTAGAATTCATTCGTGTTGTTTATTCTCGCATGGACTGGGAGAAGAAATCCGGCATGTAATAGTGCAGTGAGCATTTTTACTGAGGAACGTGTATTCATCATTCTAGGCCTGATTTATTAATGTCGTTTTAGCATTCAGGCTCAACTTAGTGTGAATAACACTCTAGAGACGATATTGTCTGCTTTATTGCTCCTGATGTATAAATTATCACAGAACCAGTAGCATCCGACCGACATAGGTGAATCAGCCGGTGACTTAGTCCACTGAATCGGAAGACTGCGAGTAAGAAATTGAATGCAGAATATAAAATATTGATAGAACCAAGCGTCAGCCAGATTTAAACCGATTTGTTTTGAGAACCGTGCCTTCTATGGGGCATAATAGCAAATTTTCCTTGAACCTCGAGTCGTAGGAGGTAACCTAATTGCGTGGGCTGCCAGTGGTCACAGATAACCTGTGCACGGCCAGCCTAAACTGTGAGGAGGAAAGTGTTTGAGCCAACTAGTTCCAAAAACGCTCTGGATATCACAGAACAGATGAAAATCTCTTCAACAGTGTAATGTTTACCGTTAAAAAGCAAGATAGTACGGTAATGGAAGCGTTTACTACAACACAAGGAGGACACAGGGCAGTCAGTCCGATGTAGGGCAGTACACACGATGTGCGCAGAAGGCGGGTAAACATTAAGTCCCGGTGATCAATCAGATGACAAGTCAAACAGTTATCGAATGTTCGGTGAACACGCATACAGCATGTGTGACACAATCGGTCAGGCATCACAAATGAGTGTCTTACGCAGACACCAAAATGGCCTCAAAATTTTCATGTGAGAGCACTGTTAACAAACAAGAAGTGTTTACGAGCTCCCCGACATTGTAGCTAGACCCAACGGAACAGTGGGCACAACAGCGACCGGTGTCCACCTTAGTTCTTTATTGAGCTCAAGGTAAACCAGTCTGTGTATTTAGATCTCAGATGGATTTAGTAGCGCGCAATCTAGCACCTTAAGATTGCTGCCAAAAATTTCCATAATGGTACACTTTGACGTCTGTTTTATTCACCCTTATCGTTTTTTCCCTAAGATTTTGGTGAAGTCAACTTATCTCCTCGGGTGAGTACACAATATCGTCCCCGACGAATTCACACGTTTAAATGCTGCGTTAACGTTTTTCACAGAAACCAAACATCTATCAAAATATAGTCACATAGTGGAACTGCAGATGTCTTCATCATACTTTGCTAAAAAACCACAGGGTGTGGTAGGTTTCTTTAGTCTGGGAGAGTAGTTGCTGATCTTCCATATTAATAACTTACAAAACCCCGTGTTCTTCCTGAGAAAACACCGAAGTACGAACGATGTTACGACGTGCTCATATCACTTCAGACTAACACTTGACGCCCGGATTTTCATGCACGGAATCTGTTTGCGTAAGAGTCATTAAGGTATCGCACGAAAGCCAATCCAGAAAGAGATGCGACGGGCATGGTAGTCAGCTTGGGAGGGCAAAATCATGAAATAAGTGCCTTAGTACCTCCTGATGTCGGGAATTCATTATGTTCGGTTACGTACTGTAGCTCAATAATCTGCCTGGTTTAAATTTTCGGACAGCAACCAACCGCTGAGATGTAGACGTTGTCGTCCCGGCTAGACTTACTCTCAAAAAACTTCGAGGTGCTAATTTTTGTTACGATAACCGGTGGGGTCGGAGGCATATTCAGTGAGCGGCGACACCAAAGGCTGCCTGATGGCAGGAGATGGAGCTGGCAAAACGCACAATCCCTGCAAAAAAGTAAGAGCAACCTTGCCCATTTACAGTCCTGATGGACAGAGGTGCAGATTTAGTTCACCTTTTATGCTACTCATTGTGCAACACGTGAAGTTCAACCACTCAAAAATCTGGCCTGACGAACAACCGGTTCTTCTCACAGGTCAACTAACAGCTCGGCACCGAGACACTAATAGCAGCAAAAAATTATGGTATTTAGACATGCTTTGTGGATGCGTCGTCAGTTCCGGTAGCCGAAACCGACCTAGTTCAGAATAGAGATTTGTGTGTTTTTCTCGTTCCGTCCGTGCCGTCTGAAGAATGCTTACTGCTCCTATCAAGCGTCTCAGTTCATAGACGAAAGCCGCAGAAGTTCCTGAATAGCACTGATATGAACATTTGTTATATCACACAGTCCAATCCTTCCAGATGAGTTCAGCAAGTTTAGCTCAGCTTTGCTACAAACCGTTATTCTCGTCCGTGGTTTACTGTAGCACATAGATGCACATGAACAGCACCCAGTGAGCAATAACATCATCCAGCTTATCGTGCCATCACTCGTGTGCATTGCTGTGTAGAAGCACACTGTCAGGTTCGCATGCCCTCACTCACCAGATGATTGTTCTAGGATTCGATCGCGGTTGTGGCTATATCATTTTTATAGGTACAATTAGCCGCAACGGTTAATCCAAACATGCACTTCAGGATCTGTCAGCAGTAAGAGTTCCCTAACTACTAAGGAAGCCTACCATTAACGACGACAGTTCGTGGCTGCTATGGATTACCCCTTTCGAACTTGAAATTTTATGAC
Organism: Paragonimus heterotremus; assembly: GCA_013368495.1. Lineage (NCBI taxonomy): Eukaryota > Metazoa > Platyhelminthes > Trematoda > Plagiorchiida > Troglotrematidae > Paragonimus > Paragonimus heterotremus. The sequence goes on along the minus strand of LUCH01000338.1, from coordinate 59,251 downwards.
GATTATCTGCTTAGTTAATACCTCCTTTGCAAGCAACACAGCTGTTGTACAACAGTATGCAACAATGAGAGAGAAGAGCTTTCTTGGTACGATCTAAAGGCGTAGGTCGACTGATCATCGTTGAGACTGGTGTCATTTGAAATGCTCACTGCCTTTAAGAGTGTTCCAATGGGTTTCATGATAATTAATCACAGTTGCTTTATCCCGGCCAAGTGGTCTGGAGACAGTGCGTCCGCGAGACCTTGTCCCCATGGACGACGCCTCTCAGGATAAATCAATGCGAAGACGACTCACCTTAACGACAACTACTCTCATGGACTATTCGGCCACAGCGCAATTCTAATAATTCTAATAGTAACGAATTCATTTTTGGACATTTCATCCCTCTGAGATGTTTGAAATTCACCACTTTGGATACACTTCAAAATTTTTATAAACCTCTATGACAATCACATTTACTCGTGGAGTGATTTATTTTCACATTATTTCCGATAGCGGTGAAGGTTCGCTTTATTGCAATCGTCAAGTCGTTGTGTCAGTTCTCTAAACTCCGGTTGACCCAAGCGTGATGGTACTGGGAAAGTTTGGGTATCTGTTCCATACGCATCCAGTTCTTATTTTAACGAAGTTCTTCTGTTTGTGTCATTACTGCTGGCTGTGAGTTTGGTCGTCATCTCTCTTGCACCAGTCGAATCCACATATCGTACGTGCACCGAGTACAGACAGCTGACGCTCACTACATAAGAAAGTGGACGCAGCATATAAACGTGAACATCAATGGTCAATTTTAAACACAGATGAAGAATTGTGGGCACAAGTGCTAAGTGAATTAACAAGGTTGCTAAATGATGACAGAACTGCTAATGTTAATTAACTAATCGAAGTTCAACTTCGTCGAGTATCAAACATTAAACTCAAGCCAGACACCTGGCCGAAATAAATTAATCGTCCCGGGAGATCACAACGTACAACCAAAGGGAACTGCTCAAGTTTGTTGAGGCTTTTCCAACTACTCACCACAAGCATCTTCCCTACGCCAAAAAAGGCTTAACAGTAACTCTGTTTGTCCTGATTATTCTAACCAGAATCAAAGTAACATTAGGAAATAACGGTTTATCGTACATTTGCTTCCGGTTGATCACTCAGTGGTTTTTTTAAGTGTTACGTGCTTGCGACCGAAAAGAGTGCACATATGTCGCGGACTTTCTCCGTGCAGTTCATTTACATTTGTTTCTTTGCATTGACCTCTTAGGAGGGCGTCTAAAATCAGGTTTCCGAGATAACGAAACAAACCAAACTTGATTTTATGTGACTGTCTATTACGGAATGTCATGGACAATCAATATTGCTATTCTCTGGCAACACACATTTAGCTGGTTGTTTCAGTCGGAATGTTTTGGAAACCGTCAAACATACAAGGTTGGCGTGAAAAGTTTGATTTCAAACATTCAGCCATTTCATCGTCAGTGATGTGACCCTCCCCTATGTTGATTACTGACTGGGCCGGTGTCTGTTATTTGGTGCGTTCAAGGTTGTACCGAGTAGTTATCACAACCAACGTCGTACCATTAATCACGGTGTAGTCAACTGGGGCAGTTTATGGACGACCGAACTGAACCAAAAGAGCAGATGACTTGTGTGACAGTCCGTGCACAATTAATAGTCGCTCACTTCCTCATGTAACAGGTATTGGTGACGGGATGCCTGACACATCTTTATGTGAGTGTTGTAAGCAACTCACCCGTCCGGCAACCCATGAGTTCAGCCGACCCATTACTAGATTTCTGGTCATTAAAATTTATTCAGCAGTATAGTACCCACTTGATTGTCCAATCGCTCGGGCACATCGTGGTTTGCAATTTCAAGTTAGTTGATCTGAGATTTATTTGTGTTGACATCTGATACACTGTGTAAACAGTAAAAGAAACATAATGACAACATTATGTCGAATGGTTTGCGTTCTTTCACTTTAGTGTACGAGTCTGGCGAGATGAGTATGGACCATATCAGTAGATAGAACAATTTTGCTACAGCCTTCCTCCGATGGCACTAAGAAAAGTAATGCGGAGGACAAGATACGACGACCGACTATTTTCGACTAGTCTCCATCATCATTGCGGAGTTGTTTGAAGTCCGTACACGTATTTACGTGATTAGAAATACAATGCGGAGTGGCAGCACAGCGTGTTTCGGGCAACGGGATGGTAATCGATGTGCGTGCTGCTAGTATGCGTTGTTCCATTGATTTTGGTTATGTGGAAATAATGCGTCGAATATATCAATTGTCAACACAGTAACTAGGTTTCGCCAGCTATGAAATTATCGCAAAGATGATTATTTTGGTTAATCTACTACGGGCTCACACAAGCCAATCTTCTTCCAGCCGTTTACAGGATTGCTTACTCATCGTTTAATGTACCCCGCTTTAGGACACTGGAGAAGTGTCCTGACGTTTCTGAATGCCGAATTGCAGATAGGTCCTGAGTAGTAGTACGGGCTTAACTCTCTCTAAATCACCCAAACCAGCAACTGAACAACTACGCTGAGAATCAGACTCGCCTCAGTGGACCGGATATTTCTATTTTAACTGCAGCTATTCCCTTCTTGTCAAATCACGAGTAGACAGAGTGCACTGTAGCCAGTGTACCAACCTTCAGTACGCGACTAATGGCAACTCTTTTTGGGCCTGACTTGATGGATATTAGTGTGCTGATAGGAATTCAGGGCGTAGTGGTGCAGAACGACGAAAAACCCCAAGGGTTGGGAATAGGCAAGTATTGACGCTTCCAGAATGGTAGTTGCCTTCAGCAGGCAGCAGTTTCCCTACACCCCAGCCATTGGTTAGGCAGTCTGAAGCGCACCTTTTAAGAATATTCGTTTGGATTATTCAACATCGACGCAACCTTCTATGGGCTGATATCCACCAATCAGAGTACTTCCTTTCGAAATGGGTTAGGCGAATGGCTTATCTGAATGCGAAGGTTGCGATCAAGTGTGGGTGGTGTTCAATTTTGAAATGATCATTACATGGTTGAAATGACTGTCCAGTTTTCTGTGATCAACCGAAGAGACTTGCTCCTGTTCTTCAGTCTTGCCGGATCATACATGATGTGCGTTGTACAGAGTGCAACAGCTTGGTGGAGGCCCTAGAATAAAAACTCTTTACTTTCAACCTTGTTGTTAAAAATGAGCAGAGTGTCAATGCAAACCTCTCTGATGAAGTATAATGCAACTGTGGCACCTGACGACAAAGCTGTAACATGTGAATTCAGTGTAGCGGGTGACTGTCAAAACCGGATAGCTTAGACTGATGCCATTAGTAAGTAAAGAGCTGGTCCTACGAAAGCTATCATTAAATCAGTTCCCCATACCACTGGTTATCGAGTGGATGCAGTCTCTTATGCTTCTGTCATGATAAGCGACTAGATCGAGGAAGCGAATATTTCAACATTCAGTGAAATACCTGTGGGTTATTGTCAAGACATACAGCGAATAGAGCAGAGACAGGAGAAGGCGAAGGGGTCAACACTAAACAAAATTAGTTCAACAGACGAAAAACGGCAAGCGAATTTCCAAGATAGAAAATGTCAGCTGAATGAATGGAACCGCTCAGAAGTAAACAGGATGTTTAAGTAAAAATCTCACTATGGTTTGGACTGACATTCTCGATCATAAATTTGAGCCTACCAGCAGCGCGAAAACGTGCAAAATGGACATGAAGGATACTGCTTTGTTAAATGGCTTTTCGCTATACCATGTTGCTATATATGTTGCTGAATGATGTACCATTCCCCGTGTGATGCCATTATTCAACTAGGATTGATACCTTCTGCAGTCCTTTACATACGGTACAGCAAAAAGTTCAGTAAAGCACCATCTATATTGTTCAACACGCTCGTTCCCACGCCACGCGCGAGCTCGTGTTTATGAACCTATATTCTGGTCCACAACACACTGGTGGTTTGCACTCACATGTCGTGTGCAATTCGGTCTGGTTTGTGTGTAGAAAACATCGTCTGTCGCGCTTCTTCCGCTTCCCGTTCCTCGTCCGTTCGTCCGATTCCGTTACACGATGGCTCGTTCGGTCGCCCGTGTTGTCCGAAATTTACTCGCTATAGGCTTCGGACATACCGTATCGCCGCGTTGAGGTATCCCATCGAGTGTTAGGATAATAGCGCCCATCACAGTTGTACTCACTATCCTCAAAAAACAATTTCATTTAACCGCCACGGTTGAGCACACACAACTCTGATCGTTATTTTTTTCCCGCGACTGACTGGGAATTTCAGCACTGAAACGACTGAACTGTCCAGTTCGCCGATCACTTACCCATTTTTGCCGTAGCCATTTACTTTTTCTTCGAAAGACGTTGACGTAAATTACATTTCTACATAAACAACACATATTTCCGTTTGTGAAATTACACGTTATTTATGAGCATCTTTGTGAATCCGAAGCTCTCCAAATCATCTGATTCTGTCACCACTAGGATTAATGAGTGCACACTAAATCGGGTCAAGCACCGGATTACACAACTGTTCGATATGGGTTATTAAAATAATCGCAACTGCTGCCACGACGACCAACAAACAACGGTTACTGACCAATAATTTAACAACAACTGCTCAGGGCTGTCGAGGTGAGGGTATCCGTCGCTACGACCAACTGAGGCATTTCTGGTTAAGGCTTTCGTTGAAAAACTGCGCGCACAGTTAAAACTGCTAGTGCA